>CP092089.1:51424573-51799573 GCA_029203775.1 Neoneuromus ignobilis
TCTTCTATCACTATTTCTTTGATCCAAATATAAATCATATGAAAACACTCTGTCAATATATAAATTAATCGTGTTCGATGATTTATACACAGATCGATCGTTTGTGTACATTGGCAGGTGTTTAAATAATCACATATATACATACACGTGTCAAAAAATACAAATATTTAAACTGAAATTTATGAGAATTAATGTCAAAACTGACACATGTTTATGTAGTAAAATCATTTTTATAGTCAGTTTTTATTTCAGTCGTACACAATAAATGCTGTTTACGTGTACAACATTGACGAGAAATAGTAGTAACGTAAAAGTATGATCTTTTACAACGATTTGTTAATTAAATATTGATTTGTACGTTTTATCTCGAATCGTTTTTATAATAAAATTTTATAGATTAGTAAAATGTACAAGTTCGTTTTTATTTGTGTTAAATTGCGGAATATCACAAAAAATTACATAAAAATTTGTTAGTTGTCAGTCAGATAATTACATTTATTATATATAAAAAATATTTTACAAAATTATTCTTTTAGATTTTTAAATAAAAAATATACAAATCGATCGTTTGTCTCAATCTATAATATTTTATAAAAAATTTAAATAATCTGTTATTGTTGGAAATTTTTATATTTTGATATTTTTATGAAAATAACTTATTTATATTGAATATAAATAAGTATTTGATTAAAATAAACTTATTCTAATTTAAATGGTTCTATATTTAAATTGTTTACTAAATATATAAAGTCTAGATTTTAATTTATAAAAAAATAAATGATAAAACTTAAATCCCGATCACAAATCCATTTTCTATGAAATATATATCTTAAACAGAATTCAATTAAAGATAGAACTCGAATGACGCAATAACCAGAAAAAAGTTATTACAATTGTATTTCGCTTTAACATTTTGAACAGATTTTTTTCTATTAAAAAAATCGTTTTCAATTTATACAGACGTGTGTTCTCTTTTTTATACGGCCAACTACTTTTTTATACATTGCTAAAAAGATATGAACTTTTTTTTACCTTGTAACAAATGTTTGCTTTGTCGTCTGAAGGACATTATCCGATCTGAATGATACATCTCTCGTTTCAACGTCCCGACTTTTTTTAATCCAAATTATCATAAGAGGATTTGCGATATAGTCGAGTTACGAGTATATTATTGTACTTATGTTCGATTTTTTTGAATATCTTCAAGTTTAGAAGATTATAATCCTGTTATGGAAATCTTGAAGTTTAACGGGTATAAAAATTTAAATAGGGTTGAAAAAGTAATAAATTTATTTATCATTTAAGCATTTTTACATATTTTTTTCGTTTTATTAAAATATTAATATTTAATGAAATTACATAAAAAAATTATTCAAATTTTCAAGAAAAATGTGAAAAGTACCTATAATTACATTTTTTATCAAAACATTTTTGTTGCATCTATAAAGTATTATATAGGATGGTCTAAATAAGACTAGAGAATATAAAATAGTATTGAAGATTACATTCTTCAGTCTCGTTTGGGTCATTTGTATAATAATATATTTATAAGAAAATAAAATAATTATTCTCCATTTAAACATTTTATAAATTGCACAATTTTGTATCTTTTTACAAATTTATTTTTTGGATATTATAGAATTTTATTTGATCAATAAAAATATTACATCTTTTTAAAAATAATCTGAAAAAATACAAGACAACATATGAAATAAAAAGAATAAAATATATTGAAATATATAAATTCAAATCTGAGCAAAATAAATTTATTTCATCTTAAGTTTTAATGAATTTTTATTTTACTGTTTAGATCTAAAAATGACCATAGATCATTATGGAATACAGTGCTGAAAAATGTCACATAAATTGAATATTTAATTGTTAAAAATTACAAATAAATTAGTAAATAGTTTAGATTAAAAATTTTGTTGCATTATTTAATTTGAATTATTTTTGAAATAAAAAAATATATCAAACAATAAATAATTATTTTAAGATTTTAGTAGTTATGTCTTTTTTTGATGAAAATAAGTTAATCTCAACGCAAAAATATACTAATATGTATTATTCATTATCATGTTAATATATAGAGTTTTCCAATAAGAATATCAAAATTTTGACAGCTGATGGTAGCCATGTTTGATTTTTTTAAGCTAATTTTGACATTTCAACTCATTATTGTTTCGCAAATTATCATGAAGTGTTTGAAACTTCAACAACGCTTAGAAATTGTAAAAAAAATCAATAGACTTATTGAAATAAAAGTTTAATGAGTCCATTATTTCATGAAATTGACCCTCAAGATCATGTGATCTTATTTTCTCTGAGATTATGTAAAATCATTGATTTATGCTGATAAACCACAAACAACAGAAGCATTAAAAATAAATATTGAAGTGTAATTCATGAAATTGGACTACAATTATGTGAAAGAGTGACTAAAAATTGGACTATGTCAAGGGAATTCTTGGTGGTCATATGAGTGAAATTGGATTCCATCATTAATGCCACAGAATATGCTTAAAAATAAAAAAGTAAATAACTAATTAATTAAATACTTTTTGTTTTATTTCCATTTAAATTTCTGAAACGCTTATTGAAAATCATCATCTCTACTGATATAATTCTTGGTAAGTTTTGATCTCTTAAACATCTCTTTAGTCAATTCTATCTAATATTTGGTTTTTCCAATTTCTTACACTCATAATCTCCAGACTAGTATTTTCACAATCCATCCATTTTTTAAAAATATTTTTTTTTAATTCTTACATTCAATGTTTTTATTTCTAAAATATTTTTTATTTGTAAGCCCCTGTGTCTAATTCTAATAAATCTACAATATCATTTTTTTAAAATCCGTTCATCTCTTCTTATTGTCTTCAAGCCATTCTTAAATTCTTATATTCAATATTTTAATTTTTTGAATATTTTTCAGTTTTTAATTCCAATATTTTATTCTAATAAATCTACATTATCCTCATTTTACAATATAGTAATTTTTCAAGAATGAAATTATCGATCTCATACCTCAATCTCTAACTCGGAGAGCTAGGTTGAAGGTCGAGGAGATGAAATTGAAGTTTCAATGAAGCTTCATTGAATGTTACTATTCACTGATAATTGATTATACTCACCACACTGACCAAATGAGTGGGTGAGATTTTTTATTCATGCTTTATTCCATTAGGCAGCTTGCCTTCATTCTGATTAAAGAACCTTTTTTACCTTATATATATATATATATATATATATATAATAAAATAATAATTATTTTAAACAGTAAGAAATACAACAACGATCCAATATGAAATTAAATTCGAGTATAGTATAATATGAATAGTTATAACAGTAATATATAAATGCAAATTTACAAACTGCCGCTCGTACATTCATTAAAAGCTTTCAGTTTAGTCAGAAAACATTGTAGAAGTACACGTACTCAAAGTGTACCTTTTAAAGCACTTTGATGCAATGTTTATTTTTCAAAGCGTATTTTCATACCACGTCAAAGCGTTCGTTAAAAATCCGTGTAGTTGAAAATAATTAATGTATTAATAAAATTTTCAAATATATTGTTTATAAATAATAATATGAATAAATTAAGACAGGGTAGATTATATTTCGATCGTTGTAGATTTTGTTCAGTAATTGATTTTTTAATTTATTGTAAATAAAAAATAAGAGAATATTTTCTGTCTATATTTTTATCTTCTGAAACTTAAATCGTTGAAAGATGAAAATCTTTTCTAAATCTATTAAACTCAATAATTTATTTCATTTTTTGTTGAAAAAAATTAGATACTCTCATTTACAAACCCTTTTATTTTATTGATTGACAGTGTTACTCCTAACTGTATTCCTTATTTATAAATATATATTTTTCAATTAGTTATTAAATATTTCTGTTGAATATTTTATATCAAAAAAGATGTTATTCAAATAATATATTTTCTGAGAAATTTCTGCTCTATATAAAAAAATTAACGAACATTTGATACTCATACATTTCTATGAAACATTCATACGTACATTCTTTTAAAAAGGATATTACATATTTGTTTTCATACCAACTTTTTACATCTGAAAATTCAGAAATATGTCTCGTTAAAAGTAAGTTCTGTACGTGAACTGCATTATTTCTGCTGAATAATTCAATAGAGCAATTGTATATATATATATATATATATATATATATATATATATATATATGTATGTATGTATGTTTATATGAATTTCATAGAATATTTTTCATTATAATAACTGTACTCGCAGAAAATATCATATGAATGGGATGCTGAACAAGTAAAAAATTGAATTTACAGGAGAATATTTTATTGAATTGCATAGAGATATTCGTTGTTATATTCTTGAAAATATTTTAACTGGAAGAATTATTTTTGATTTTTATTCAGATATATGTATACATACAAATCTATACAGATTGTTTTAAAAAAATAATTTCAAAAATAGATTTTTAAAAAATTACACTTCAATATTAATTTTTATGATTAGAAATAATAATAAAATCTATTTTCAAATTAAATATATATATATATATATCAGTTAACCAATTTTAAAATACAAACGACTAAGTCAATTTTCTGATAAGAATAAGCCGTCCGAAGGAACCGCTAGCTCATTTCGTGTGAATTATAGTCCATCGTCGAAACTACAGTAATTGCTTTCTTTTGTGTTCGTTGTATCTTCAGAATCTGTGTTTCGGGTTCTTCCTGGCATTTCTTTCTATTTCTTATCACAGAGCCCTTTCACTCCCTGACAGCATCATTTGTCTGCACGAACAACAGGAAATTGTTTTTTATACACTGTAAGGTTAATTTATTCGACGCGAGACTCTTTTGAATATTAGATAGAAAAACATTTCATTAATTTATCTGCTTTCGTTCAAACGAACGTTCTGTTTTGTGTATATACGCGCAGACGAATTTAAACTGTCTATTGAAAATAAAGTCAGTTATTAATGTTTTTATTTGCAACGTTTTTTGTTATGAAATTTTATTTATCTTATTAACTTTTTATTCAATAAACGAGAAAAATAAATTGAAGGGAGTTTTACTCTACAAGGCGATATTTGAAAACATTTTTGTATTTTTTTGAAAAAAATAATGAAAGATAACATAATGAAATTTTATACATATATACAGTGTTTTTTAAGTGCGATAAAACTTTAAATTAAATCCCTATCGAAAGTTTTATCTAACCTAAAAAACACTATATATACATGTATGTGTATGTATATATATATATATATATATATATATATATATATAAAGGTACGATAAAAGGTGTTTTTAGGTTAGATAGAACTTTTGATAGGAATTCAATTTAAAGTTATATCACCCTTAAAAATACCTATGTTTGTTCATGTCTTAAAATACAGTATTATTTTTTTCAAGGCACAAAACAATATATTTTACAAGATAGTTAAATAATGTACAGTGTATGTAAAAAATCAGTATAAATTAAAAAAATTAGAACAAATGTTTTATGAATAAATGAGAATCTGATTAGAGTAGAGTGAAAATTATCCAGTTAACGACTAAAATTTTAGTTGTGTAAAATTAATTGTTAGTTACTATTACTTTATTAGTCATTTCAAGTAATCGATTTGAAATTAGTCGTTTTTAAATCAATCAGTGATTAACGACTAAAAAATTCATCGTTAGTCGTGATTGATTTTTTAGTCATCAATCTTTTTAAACAATTAAACCGATTAATTTCAATATTCAAAATTATGTAATATTAATTGAATACGATTATCAATTAAATCATCACGATAAATTAATTAAAATTAAAAAATCAGATTTTTAAATAAAATTATTTTTTGTGGAATTTAATTTGTAATTTTAATAAAATTGAATTTTAAATGATAATTAATGAAATGTAACCATTTCTAAATTATTTTCACAGGAGTATATAAAACAGTTAAAATAAAAGACAAATAAGGGTTTCCTTCACACTTTTCATCCCATCTTTTAGGCAATGAAATTTGTTTGATTAAAAAATTCATTTCCGAAAAAAGAAGCAAATATAGAGTCGTCCAAATGTGACGCCTAGATTTGTGTTTTATTCAAAAGAAGCTATACACATGTCTCCTTTTAATAAAACACAAATCTAGGCGTCATTTTTGGATGACCCTATACTTAAGGAAGAAAAAAATAACTTGAAATTTTTGTCGATTTTTTATATTTTCTATCTGGTTAAATTTTTATATAATTATTTTTTTAGTTAAGCAAACGATTAAAATAACGATTAATTTTTTAATCGATTGATTAATCGGACAAAAATTTAGTTATTATATTTTTAATAATTTTTAACAATAAAAATTATGAATAAATTTTTAATTCAAAGGAAATTTATTCAGATAATGCGCTACTCTGAATCTGAAACATTGTAGGAAAGTATAGGATAAATTCAGGAATAAAGTAACAAAATTATTTCAGATTCAAATGATTTTCAATGGAAGAAAATAATTTAATTGAAATATATATAATTGTTATTATTTGTTTTGGAACTGTGGTGGATCCACTTTAACACGAATATTTTTTTTATTTACAACACCACAATAGTAACCGTTGTGGTGTTGGAGATGAAAATTCATTTGTATTAAAATATATAATTGTTATTAAATAAAAAATCCAATCAAAATTAAACTATCTTTCTGATTTTTATAAACATTTCCAAATGCTGATTATATCTACCCACTAGTTTATACTGAATTTAATTAGTGATAAAATATTCGCCCACTCTCAGTTTTCAGTTATTCTGTTTTGATAAATTAATTAAATAGTTAAAAATATGATTACTTTTATTTTAATAAATACTGATTAATTTAAAATATTATATTTCAAAATGAGTCAAAATAAATACTGTTTCTTATCTTTGAGATTATGTTGTTTACATATATATATATATATATATATATATATATATTTGTATGTATGTATGTGTGTGTGTATGTATATTTTTATATGTGTATATATTAGAAGCACAGCACCTTGTTATGACATTTCTATAGATGTCTGGCAAGAGATAAACTCCAAGTCAATTGGTACAAATTGGTTTTCAACCTGATAGTCCTCGATCAATATTCTGATCTCTGCAGCAGAGAAATTGTAGTTGTAATAGCAGCTACATCATCTCGGCATTTTATTTTTTTCAGCGCTGCTCGTGTGCCCTATTCATGACAGATATAGGATTATATTCGAAATCGAATTGTGCAAACGTGTGAGAAAATGACAAAATTGGTTTTCTCTGTCAGCACTTTATCTACAGCATGTTTTCTTTGTCATCTATCTGTTACCGCCTTTGACTCCATTCTTTTCACACAAGCGTGGCAATTGGATTAAGCGGATTACAGTACAGTAATTATATCTTACGAAGACAATTCGTGTAAACGAGTTAGGGATTTTCGTTGTGCAGGTTTGGGTTCGTAAAAATGATAGAATTAAATTAATCTTTTGATGTCCACTTGAAATTAGTACGGATAAATAATTTTTTGGTACGTGCGAATGAAATGTTTTTTGAACTGTTGTAGATATTATTATTTTTATTCGGCACTTTTTTGTAACGTAGTCAATATTTATTTTGTTGGAAAAATTGTATCAATTTTAAAATTATATATATATATATAACCAAAGAGAAAAAAAACAAATTGAACTTTTTACAACTTCTTATACAATAAAAAAAGTATGTAAATTATTTCGAAAGCGAAATAATTCATTAAAGGCAACAAATAAAAGTTATTTCAATATACATTGTTATCAAACAATACCAATTGTTCAACTTTTCTATTTATCTTAAACGAAGTAAAAACATTAGATCGATATCAAGCACATGAATTCATTTTATGATGAATGGTTTTTAAAAATAATTTTGTTCTTATTCAGAACCAATGAATATTTCTTTACAATCGTATTTATAACATCTACTGTTTGTGCCATTCTGAAAAAAAAATTATTCTTTTATTCCAATTAAGGTATTATATCTCCATACAACTATACAAAGACTTTTTCTTTTTTAAAAAAATATATCGACTGTTATAAAGATTTTCTGTTTAACAACTCGTCTGAAAGTTCCATTAAAATCAATTAAATTGGAATTTTCAAATCATCCACAATTCATATTATTTTATATTTGTCTTTATTTCTCTTATTCGTATTTCTAGTTATTCATTCTCGTTTTTTTAAAAAAAATTACATAACCTCATTATTATTTATAAAAAAAATATTTATTATATTTGACTGAGTGGGTTCTAATATTTATCTTACTATTTTCAAAATTTGCATTTTAAAAAAGAATTTGAAGAATGTTATTCAATTATACTTTTTATATTACCATTTACTAAAAAACAATCGTTTTTGTTATACAGACTCATAACGTACCTGTATTTTAATATCATTGTAAAATAAATATTAACTTTTATTAAAGTTTTATATGAGTTTTAATAAAATATTCTTTTTAATTAAATTAAAAATAAACTGAGTACTAAAAGATTTTTAATTAATTCCTCAACTCTATTTTTCTAGAACATAACTATTGAATATGTATATTAAACTCAGTCGTTTTAATTTCATTTTATATGCATCACTGAAATCTCAATGAACAATAAAATCTATTCAATATATAAATTATTTAAGTACTAATCTACTTAAGTTGTAAGAATAGCAAGGTGGATAAAACATTTCATAATTGAAAAACTAATATAAATATCATTAGAGTTAAACAAAGAGGTAAAGAGAAAAATATCAGTTTAATGTAGTATATATATATATATATATATATATATATATATATATATATATATATATGTGTGTGTGTGTGTGTGTGTGTAAAAACATGTATATAATTAGAGCTATTCAAATTATTTTAATTAAAGCATTACACGGAAAATTTTTAATTAAAAATGAGATAACTTCATTAAATATTATATATACATATATATATATATATATATATATATATATATATATATATATTTAATAAAAAATTGTTAGTTAAATCTAACAACTTAATCTCTCTGCTTTATAATGCATACACTGTAGACTTCCATCATATTTTTTTTAATATACTTTATATAAAATGATTGCAAGCTGTAAAATTATTTGACCTTTAAATATGCTTGAAAAATTTTCTGTTGAAATTTGAAAAACTGATTTGGATATAGTCATGTAAATATAATAACGTACAGGTAAATATTTTTGTATGCTATAACTTTTAATTTTTAAAAAAACTATGTTTTCAAATTAGTGATCATAATAGTGATTCAATCATTTGATCCACTTGATTTTTTTATGAAACTTCTGTAATTAAATCATTGTAATTCAATATTTCATTCTCATTGTTAATAGAATTAAGATCAAATAAATATTGTTTAATTTATTAAAAAACAAATATATGCGAATCATTCGTTTGATCAACTTATAAATCTTCTGTTAATATTTCTGTATCATTAGTAGCAGAATTAGGTCTAAATTATTTTTTTAAAATTTTTTAAAAAATCAAAATATGCGAATCATTTGCTTAATCTCTATTACTGGTAGTAGAATTAGGTCTAAACAAATATTTTTTTTAATTTATTAAAAAATGGAAATGTCAATCGTTTGATCAACTTATAGATCTTTTATATATATATATTTCTATCACTGGTACCATAAATAAGTGTAAATAAATATTTTTTAGTTTGTTAAAAATATATATATAATTTAAAGTCTATATACATTTTTCAAATGCTGATATATTTTTATTCTGATATTTGATTATTTTATATGAATCTAAAAATAACAATAACACTTATATAAAATAAGAATATTTATTTTTTAATTTCGAATAAGTCAAACAATTTTATTCATAGTCACAGATAAAATTAAAATCGTTCTAAATTAATATATATATATATATATATATATATATATATATATATATATAAACAGAATAATAAAAATAATATGAAATAGATTTGAAAAAAATCTCGATATATAAATCAAAAAATCACTCTACTTGATTAAAAAAAATATTCAAACATTATATCTTCAATTATATATACAGTATTCATCTACAATAATGAAATACTGTTTTAATTTCAAACTAAATTAAATACTTCAAACAGTTCAGAGAAATATGGAAAGATATATACTTGAAATAACAAAAAATGATAAATAGAGAATTAAATAGATTTGAAAACAAACAGGAAACACACTTTTAATAAAAAATTTAAACAGTATGGAAAAAATATAATGTAGTATTATAGAAAATTATTGACTGGAAATGTATGAATATAGGGTGTTTAAAAAAACACCTTATATAATGAGATTAAAAATAAAATATCTAAAACATAAAATAAAAATAAAAGGGATTATAATTATTTTTAGAAATTGTAACAAATTCACTTTGTTACAAATGAATTACAACTCCCAACACCCTAAGATATTAGATTTTATAACACAATGCTCTGAAAATGCGAATTAATCTATTGTTATTAGAAACAACAATAAGTAATTATTGAACAATTTCTGATATACGAGTATTGTGGTGTTGGAGGAGAAAATTCATTTGTGTGAAAGATGAAAGGGATTTTATTGAAAATTTCAAAAGAAGAGAGTCAAAGAGGTGATCTAAAGAGAGTAATTTAAATGAGGTTTTTATCTAGCTGTAAATTGAGGAAGGATGATTTTTTTACATATTCATATACATATATATATATATATATATATATATATATATGCATGCATGTATGTATATTAATTTTCATATCAACTTAAAACTTTGATCGAACCAACGTACAATTTGATTAATTAATTTTAAAATAATGAAAATTTTCCGCCATTGTTTTCAAGACATAAAAGACGATAATAATTACAATATATTTTGTCATTAATTGTATGACATTGTATACAAAATCTTGATAAAACCACAATAAAGGAACATAACAGACAATGTGTGTATTATAATGAATAAACAATACGAGCGCATTTAAAATCTATATAATTACAAAACGTCACTACAAATTCGAGCGAATCAATGCGAATAAACAAGACATTGAAGCGAAATATGACGAACCAGTGACGAAACTTGATTAAACATAGTCTGGATTTATAGACGGGCGTAAAACGATCAAAAATCCCTGTTCGTAATATTTTCGACACGTCGTCCTTAATAATTATTCTCGACGAGTCAAATTTCTATCTCAAGTTCAACGTTATGAATATATTACGACGTACTTCTTCAAGTTTGTGAATATACAGATAATCTCTATCGTTTCTAATCCTCGAGGGTTGTGTTAAGAGGAGCTGTAACTATAAGGAAGTCATTTAATAGTTGATATTAATTAACATCTACGAGCTACAAAGTCGTTCTCTTAAGGTATTATATTATATATAAACTCGAAATGTATGTCAATCAATGTCATAAACAAAGCTTGTTAACTATTATACCGTTACTATTTATAGCCTGTCCAGTCTGTTCGTACAGGCCATTGATCAGAAATCAATTATTCAGTAGCGCTCAGGCATAAATTTTGCGAAGGTTTGAATGTTTAATTCGAAATCGTATTACTTGGAATAATGTAGATACAGTTAAAAGCTTTAAAAATGGACTGATTTTTAATTTATAATTACAAAATAGAGACCTGTACGTATATAACTGATTTCACTTTCTAGTGTATAATTAAATATTTTTTTTTAGAAAATAAATTCTTAAAATATAATATATAATTCAGTAGATCTCAGAGAAGGCAATAACTTTAAAAATATTCCATTTTCGTTTAAAAAAATCGAATTACATATTTTGTGCATATTTTTCCACTAAATAAAATTGATAAAATCAAAATAGATTCTAAAGGGTCATCCAAATGTGACACCTAGATTTGTAATTTTTTTTTTGAAGAAACAAAATAAAATATACACATGTTTCTTTTTAATAAAACACAAATCTAGGCGTCACATTTGGATGGCCTATATAATGCAATGTTTTGTTAATGATAGCATGATAAATAAAATATATATTAGTCAATAAAATGAACATTAAGAGATTATTATTTTATAAAATCTTGTATTGTTGAGCTGAGTGATTTATTTCTATTAAAATCAAATTAAATGCAAAAGTGAATTTTATAATATGATTTTATATATTTTATAATATGATATTTCTAATAAATTAAAAAAATAAAAAATATGTAATAAAAATGTCAAATTTAATCAATTATGTTGTTTTTATGTTATGAAATTTAAGATCAATTTTCTAGAATGAAAAAAATATATACAATAGTTAATTTAAAATTTTTCATTTTATTTTTATTCCCCATTATTTTTTTGAAAAATTAAATTAATTTTTATAATTAAAATAAATTCCAAATAATTGTCATGTTATTGATATAATTTATTATTACAGTCATTCATATAATTATTGTTGAAGATTGTGTTTGATTTCTAGAGAGTTAACTGTAGTGTCAATTAAAAAAATACTATGAAGAAACATAAAAGAAACTCATTTCAGTTGAGTTCTGTTCCAGAGTACAAGTATCATTAATACAGAAAATGGATATACAGAATTGCAGAAAATTAATGATGACGTAATTATTTCAACTAACATAGCAAATAAATGAATAATTTTAAAAAATATTTTTCAGTCGTTTCATATCCAATTATCAGATTAACATTCAATTAATAATTATTATTATTGATTTTTACAGAAAATAAACAATAAATAATTCTCTGAAATTTTAATACATTTTAAAATGTTGAAGTAATGAATTTTTATGGAAAGTAAATTAACCAAAATTAAAAATTGTTCTTATTTTTCCATTAATATGTATGAGTCATTTCATATTTAATTATTAGAATAAATTCAAATATCATAATTTTTAGTAGAGTAATTAATAATAATTATTATTATTGATTTTCTTAGAAAAAATAGCAGTAGATAATTGTCTGAAATTTTAAGATAATTAAGTAATGAATTTTTATTAAAAGTAAATCAACCAAAATTATTTTTTTCTATTTTTCCATTTAATGTGTGTAATAAAAATTATAAGAAATATAATTATAACAGTTTTAAAAATATGTTAATTTCATATAAAAAATATATAAGCCAAAAATGATTTATATTTTATGATTTAAATTTTTGTTTGTTTTAAGTTTTATTTCGTATTTATTTGGTTCAATATTATATATATAAAGAGAGAGAGAGAAATGTGTGTGTGTGTTGTATGGTATTTGTATATGTATAGATATTTCGTTGAACATTTTAATTTCGAAAAAAATATTTCATGAAACTCTAAAACAAACTATTTGCTCTACAACGATGACCAATAACCATTAAGTAAAACAATTAACAGAATCCACTGGCATCTGTTCGAGGGAAAAAAACGTTCGTCCCGATGATAGAAAAAATACATTTTAAACCGATTGTCTGATTCTCGCCTCTAGATTAAATTCTGCGGTAAGAGTTCGCACAGAACTCGAAACGCTGGTTGCTGTCGAGAGAACAGAAGCCATTTCCTCGGCATTTCAAACAATTACGACTGAAATTACGGAGCTCTTATCTGCGGAGCCGCCTCAAGAATCTCGTGAAAGAGCATCGCACCCTAAACCATTCCTACATTTTCTGTCTGATACTAGTGAAGGGTAACAGCATCCTTTTATGTAGTGGTTTAACGTTACGAATGTCACAATGGGTCAGTGCATTCTGTTTAAACGTTGTCATAGAAGATGTTTAATGTTGTCTTCGTCTGTCTGCGGTAATGAGGGTCGGATTGTTGTGTTCAACATTTCGTTGAGTCGTTATAACAAGTTTGAAGGATAAAAGAATGATTATGACATCTCGTCATAGTACTTGCGTTCAAATATTTGCACGGTTTTATAGTTACTCTCATCTGGAACGTCTTAATGTTTACTTATATAAAAATTCATAGTCGTGTAACATCTTTTCATTTTATACTTCGTTCACGTTACGACCACAAATGCAATTTTAATACAAAGTATATCAAACAAACGTATTTAATTTCATCTCGATGCATTTCCATGAAAAACATTTAATTAATTTACAATATCAGTTATGAAATTCAACACTTAAAATACTGTAATAATTAAGTAAACTAATCGATTAAAATTAATAACATAAGGTTATAAAGTTCTCTCTCGATTTAGAACGACGAACGAAAATCCATAGAATATAACGTTTATAACAATCTAGTGTTTCATCGAAGATTACAAGAATTAATCGAGATATATAGAGATTAATGCAAAAGATATCCAGTTGCATTCAAATATGTAATTCGAGTTCGAATCCATGTCGACAACAAACATTACACACATTGTTCTATAAATAGAATATTCTAGTCCGCTTGTTAGGCAAACACGTAAACGATTTTAAAATTAATTTTAATGTGGACCACGTTCACACAATATACTGAAATGTTAACGCTTTCTGCGAAAGTTTTAATTATGTGCGTAAATAAATAAACCGGCTCGACTCATAATGAAAATCAAAGGTTAATTGTACTTAATTAAGGCGACATATTTTTTTTTTAGAAACATGTTTACTGAAGAATGTTTTCTATAAAAAAATATTTACATTACTCAACGTTTATTTTTTTAATAGAGCGTTTTATTTATGACGACGTGTATTTTTAATATTTAATTTATATATGTCATAGAGTTTATATATGGAAATTAAATATAATTTTGGAAAATCGTACACTTTTTTTATATTAATTAAACAATTTATTATCTTTGATTTATATTTAATACATCATATAAAAATGTAATAATTTTGTACATATACTTTAGCATTATTATTTATTTTTTAAAATTTAAAATAAAAAAATCATAATTTTTTTACTATCAATATTAACCCCTTTCTATCTACTGCTGGGTGAAGACTCTTCTCAGAATTTTTTATTTAGAGTGATATAATGTTTTCTCTTCACTAATTTTCTTGCCTCAGTTCCATCTATCCATCAATCTTTTTCTGTGTTTTTATTTCTGGATTTCCAATATATATATATGTATATATATATATATATATTCTGGTGTCATAATATAGCACCCATTTTGACCCCTAACTCCCACGCTTATCTATTCTTCTAGTTTCCTTGAAATTTTTTTTCTGATATTGACTTGCTAATGGTCTGCAAACATATTTAATTAACCTTCCATGAAAAAAATAAATTAATATCATTAAAAATATGAGATTTTGATGTTAAAAATACATTTATATCCTGAATAAATATTTTACAATGGAAATTAAGATTCATTTTAATAAACATCTGTTCAAAAATGGAGATAATGATTTTATGATTGATCATTGACTAATTATCCAAATCAGAGTTTTCTCTAAATAAAATTTACTTTGAGTTCGAAAATATGATTTTAATCATTGATTCGTGTTATTTTATACCCGATTTATGATTCTAGATGAAAAAAAATAATTTATGGAAATTTTTATTTTTCATGAAATTTTCCATACTATAGGTCGTCGTTTTTTTGAGGTTAAAAATTGAAAATTTTAAAATCCTTTAAAAATCAATATTTTTTGTTATAAATCGATTATTTTGATAGAAAATAGTCATTTTCCAGTAAAAATAATATACAGTATTAGAAAATATGATTTTAGGAGTCAAAAGTTGATTTTTTGATCAATTTGCTTTTTTCTTGAAAATTAAAAACTGAAAAAAATAGTTTTTTTCTATCAAAACATTGATCTTTGATTGTAAATTTAATTATTTTATCAACCAGTTAATTTTTTATTAAACTATACCATTATAATCCCACCACTTACTTTCTAAAAATAAAAATCGATTTTCAACAACCTAATCACTTAGATTCAATTTTATTCAAATCTATCTACAGACCATATTCTTATATTGAATCCAATTTTCTTCTTCAGTAATTAATTGGTCTAAAAACAGTTCAATTCAACAAGAAAATACAAATAAACATTCGATTCATTTTATTCTTTTCGGTCAATAAAAGATACTCAAACATCAAACTTCAAAGTGTACCCAAGTTTCTTTAAATACCGAAATGTGATCGATCTATCAAAGTTTAATTTTTCAACAACCTCTCCTGTCGAAATTCGTAGAATGTACACAATGCCATCATCAATGTTAGAAAATCGTTGTTGAACTCGAAATCACCGCATTTAAATTTAATAAGCTGAAATCGACCCATCACCCTCTCCAAAAAACACATAAGTTTTTTAAAAACACTTAAAATATTTGTTGTTCTTCGAAACTCGTTCACTATTATTACATATACATGAAATCATTCCACGTTTATTTTCAATCTGATTTAAAAACACAATTCACTGGAACTAAGCCAATTTCTATTCTTAACGTTAGCTAACAATGTTACTTTCCGTCGATATATAAAATATTAATATTTCTGTCAATATTACAATAAAACAACGTTGATTGCATCTATTGAAAAATATATCGTTAATTTTCTATTCACTGGAAATTTATAATAGAAAAATATTTTAAAAATAATTCAATGTACTTTTAAAGTAGAAAATTCTACTCAATGTATAATAATATTTTAATACATTTTATTTTATTCCATTTCACAATATTAAAGATAAAAGTCTAGTCATTTCCTGAAATTACATTGCATTCTAAACACTTCACATCTCATTTAGCAAACGTTGAAAAGATATTCAACTCGATTTACAGTTATATATTTCTACTCTACTAAATAGATATACATACTTGTGTATGAAAATCTACAAGTTTCATATTTATACCCTGTTTCTTTTTATTTGAATGTTGTTTATTTTTAACAAATAAATCAGAAATTACATTCTTGAAAATAGCTATTTGAATGCATTTAAATAGTTTGAATTTCAAAAACCAACTTACTGTTGAATATTGTACAAATTTTTCATGTCATGAATTTTCAATAAAAGTTTATAAACCGTTTTCAGTAAAAAGTCTGTATATAATATCAGATAATAGCATATCAAGATTTTTTTTATTTTTTATCTGTCATTTGAAATGTAAATATTTTTACATTTAATTCGATATAGTAATTAATTTAAACCTAATCTTTTAACAGATAAATTTCGATAAGTACCGGACCCCATATGCATCGTTTCAATCTGATTAAATTTTTAAACAGTACCCCATAAATCCAACCCGTTGTTTGTCACCGTGAGTGGTGTTAAATTTGTACGTTAACCAAGAGTGTATCTTCATGAAGATAAATTGAAATATACAGTAATGGTCTTTAACAAGTTTCGTACATAATGTCAGGTACACCTTTACTGAATTCGCCATTATTTTCAATTCCGGTCATTATCTGTGACATAATTCCACTGGAAAGGTCACTGATACGTACCGTTCTACTGTATCGGGTGATAATGGTTACTGCCTTTAATGCATCTCCATATTTTTCTCCGAGAACGATATTACACGTTTTATAGCAAATGGGAAACACTAACGTCACGTCGATAAAACGAGGATCAATTGACTTGACTATGAGTAATGACACTCTTAATGATACTCATATGGGATCGATAAAAATGACAGTTTTTTATACGTCAGCTTTGACTGGATTTTTTTATAGAATTCATTTATATATATAAAGTTTTTCAATAAGAATGTCAGAACTTTAACAGCTGATGAGAGCCATATTTTAATTATTTTTTTAAGTTCATTTTGATATTTTAACTCAGTATAGTTTGACAAATTATTATAAATTATATAACTCTTCAACAACGCTTAGCAATTGTAAAAACTCCAATAAACTTATGGAAACAAATTTTTAATGAGTTCATTATTTTACGAATTGAATTAATCAATTGGCCATCAAGATCATTTGATTTACCTTCGTTGGATTATTTTCTGTGGGGTTATATGAAATCATTGATTTATGCTGATAAATCATAAATAACAGAAGCATTAATAATAAACATTGAATGTGTAATTCATGAAATTGGACAACAATTATGTGAAAGAATGACTAAAAATTAGATTGATAGATTGGTGGTCATATGAGTAAAATTATATTACATCATTAATATTAGAGAATTTACATAAAAATAAAAAAAAATAACTAATTAATTAAATACTTTTTCTTTTATTTCTACTTAAACTTCAGAATCTTCTTATTGAAAAATCTCTCTTTTTCGTTTTCTCTCTCTCTCTCTCTCTTTCTCTCTCTCTCTCTCTATATATATATATATATATATATATATATATATATATATATATATATAAGTTTTGTTATATATTTTTAATGTTCATTTTGTAAATTTTTGAATTGTGAAATTAAAAAAAATATATCCTTTAGAATTTATTTTACAGTAATTGAAATATTTCGATAAATCAAATAAGTTTCAGATATAATATAATTTTCAATAATTACAGTTTCACTAACCAACTTCAGCAACTATCAGAGTAGAACGTGGTTTATTGCCTAACAAAACCGTCCATTAAATGCACTGTTGCTGCTCTATAACAAAGCTGTTAACCCTATGCATAAGTTACACTTCCTTGCAAGATAAGGAAGATCGTTGTTACTCTAATGGAAGATGTCGGACCATAAGGTCTCATTTAAGCTCACACAACAACGGTTTGATAATAGAATGTATTAATTACTATATTAAAGCAGTCTTTCTTTGTTCATAATTTTTTATATCTTTAAAAAATGATATAAAATATTTTACTTTTATAAATTAAACCGAATAAAATATATTAAATCTGTATTGATTATTTGTTTGTATATAGGTAAGTTTAAAATTATATTTACATATGATACTCTTCTGCATAAATTCAAAATTATCTCTTATTTACTTATTTCTCTCTCTCTCTTTCTCTTATATATATATATATATATATATATATATATATATATATATATGTATGTATATATAATATTAAACTAAAAACTCAATTAAATGATTCGTGAATATAAAATAAATTCAATTACTTTGAATTGCTTTTCGTCAAAACGAAATAAAGTGATTTAAAAACCAAACCGTTTCATTAAAGAAATGAAATGAAGCAAATCGGAATTATAATTAAAATGGGTTCAATTCAGTGCACATACAGCTTCAAAAATTATTTTTAGATTATCAACAACGGTTCACAACAGTCAAATATCGATTATGTAAACTATTAAATTTAATTTAAAAAAGTCGAGAGAAACATCTTTCTTGCGAACGAAGAAAAATATACGAAACGTAGTTTTATTTATTTATCTGTACGTCGAGAGCTTTTTTTCTGTGATGAAATTCTAGTAAATATTTACAAATAATAAATAAAATCCAATCTATGATTCTTGTTTACATAATTCTACAGCATGTTTTAATTAATGAATTTTTCATGTCAACAAATAATAAATTTTATTTTATCTATTTACAAATATTACACTTTGACGAATAAAATTCTAATGGATGCTTTGACATTATTTGTTTGATAAATATTTTTTGCTCGATTATTCATACTCTTTAATTAAATGTTTATCATTTTTTTATATTAATGATTCTTTGTTTTATGAATTTGAATTGTTATCTCAATATTCATTTTGTATCAAAAATGAAAAAATAAAATTTACGTTTAGTTTATTTTAAAAAAATGTCAATTAGTCATTCACCAAAAACCATTTTATGAATTAAGTCATAATTTAAAACAAAATTTCAACAACATAAATATTTTTTCTAATGTTTTCTCTTATATTTTAATAAATTAACATTTCCTCGAATCAAACTCTGTTTAATTATTAAAAAAAAATAATGATACAGCACTTTTGAAATTCATACGAAAATTTAATAAAATTAAAAACTCCACTTTTATTTTTATTAAAAAATGTGATCAGCATTCGCTTAATCGAAATATATTTCAACCCTTGTATAAATATCACCCACATTGTTAATAAGTAGTATTAAAATCATATTAATTTACGAAAAAATATACATCATATCGAATTCTTCTTAAAATTATACATTTTTATCAATAGGAAAATTTGAAAATCATAAACACGTCCTGTTTAATAAATCAACCATAAGCGTGTTTAAAAATAATCGCTTGACGCGTTTATCGTGATTGATTAATTAATATTAATGGATTTTTCAAAGAAAATTAATGTTCGAATTTAATAATAGCTACTAATTACTATACGAAGACAGTCATTTTTGTACAATATTTAATAAGTTTGCGCTTTTAAACAATATTTAATTACTGCGTGTTTACGAAACGTTCGATATTTATTTATATAAATTTCTATTTAATTATTCAAACTGTTTGAAATTTTTTATTATTTTACATTTAAATAATTATTTTTGTAAATTATTCGATTTAAATAATTTAAGGTTATTTTCTGCAAAATTTAATTAATTTATTCAAAATAAACGGCTCATATATATATATATATATATATATATATATATATATATATATATAATTATCATCATCATCATTAGTTTATATCAGCCCACTGTTTGGCAAAAGCCTTAATGAATATTACCATTCATTGGTATTTGGTTATACTCACCACACTGACCAAGAGGGTTGGCGAAAAAACATACATATATATATATATATATATAAATTATACATATAATACATTTATATATTTTACAGAATATATTATTTATTAAACCATTCAAAAATAATAACTTTATATAAAAATATCAAATAATATTTTGATTTAATATTAAATTTTCTATAAGAAAAATATATAATAAAAATATTCTAATAGTATGTTTTCGATTAACAGTAAAAGAAAATGTGATTTTTCAATACGATTTACCATCCAGAACACGAATCTAATCTAGGTTTTTCAACTACATAAAAATTAACTACCGAATAATTGTAAGACATTAAATTAGAGCTATTATTTTTTGGTACATTAAATATCTTATTTCCAACCACATTCATATATTCATTTATGATTATATACATTTATATATATATATATATATATATATATATATATATATATATATATATATATATATATATTTGTATTCTAATTTCAATTTTATTTCTATTTTTTCATTCCAAGTATTTATATATCTATGTATCTATGTTCTTTTTAAAATATGTATAAAATTTAAAAATGCATTTTCTTATTATTTTAATTACAAATATAAATTATTCAGTAGCTATTACAATTTTCCTATAAAATTGATTTTTAAATTGTAATGTCTATTGTAAAAAGGAATACGTTTATCTTTATAAATATATAATAAATAGATGCCAGTTTTGTATCCACTTATATAAGTCAATTCAAATGTGACGCTTAGATTTGTGTTTTATTAAAAAGAAATAAAAGAAACTATATACATATTTCTCTATAATCATCCTATAAACATGTTTCTTTTTAATAAAACACAAATCTAGACGTCACATTTAAGTCTAACTGTTATTCATGCATTCAGTTGAAAATGATATAAAATTTAAATTTTTTTACGTAACAACTCGAATAAATTTCATTAGTATTGCTCTGAGTTCGTTCGAAGCAGTACATTCTGTCAATTCGTCCTGTGTTAATATTGTTATATGTATTAAAATTCACGATTTGTTCTACAAACAGACTTTTGTGTTAATAGTTGTTCGTTAAGAGTTCAGAACTGACTACAGAAATAACATTCGCCAACAAACTATAGTATATTGTTGTGATGAAGTTGATTGTGTTCGTATGTTTGTCTTTTTTTATTTAAAGAAGTTCGTGACTGTGCTCGGTTCGAGAATTGCTGATGTAGCAGTATGTAACATAATGTATTTCGAATTATTTTCAAAGAGTACAATCGTCGATAACATTTAATTTTATTTATCTGTTTCTTTGTATCATTTATCTACTAATTATTTTTAGTAGTAAAAATCATTTTGTCTAATCTCAGATTTTTTTATTAAAATATATGATTATAAATGTTTAATCATGTTACATAGAAAAAATATTCTTCTTAATATGGAATATGAGGATTGAGATTTATAGTTTTTTAAATTTTTAATCTAATGTTATGTTTTCTCTATTTTGTATTATTTAAATTATCCTCACGGATTGTTCCATGTCTATAATTGAAATTTATCTTTTTATTTTATAATTGATTAACATTTTTCCCTTAACTCGTTTTCTTGATATATATTTTTTTTAAAAAAAACATTGGAACTACTTGTTTAGCAATGTTCTAGGTGTAATATTTTTCCAGGTTACTTAACTCATGAGAACATAATATTTCATTTATTTAGATATTTGTGATGGTCGTACTATTCTTGTTTATCATAAATTATGGATGCATTGAATAACTGATTTATAATTTTTGTTATTATTATCAGCATTTGAATTTATATGATTTTCTTAACAAAGAAATATTATGATAAAAAGGAAAATATATAATAATTTTCATTCGTTATAGTTATGTGTACAGTTGTTGTTTTATTTAAGCATTTCATTTTTCAAAATATATGTCTAAAGATTAATATCTCATAATTAGGGCAGTAAGTTTAAATTTTCTGTGATTTTTCGCTGTCTATTTAAATTCTTTAACTAGACTTATTCTCTAAATTAGTACAAATAGGAGAGAAAGAGAAAAAAGTACAAATGATTAAACGTGTTAATAAAACGTTCTCACTCTTCAACCTCTATGAACTATACTTCAATTATTTTTTTAGGTTATATTTCAACCACTTGGAAAATAATACATCGTCACGACTTAAGTAATTCTCAAATACAAATTGAATAATAATTGTCTATTATTTAATATAATTATTTGAGGACATTTTAGTTTATGGTTTATTTTTGAAACAGAATTATGATATTGAGTTTATATAGAGTCATCCAAATGTGACGCCTAGATTCGTATTTTATTAAAAAGAAACATGTGTATAGTTTATTTTGTTTCTTTTTAATAAAACGCAAATTTAGTAGACACATTTGAATCACCATATATAAATTAAATTTAATTATTGAATGGAACAGAGCATATAATAATAATAAAACGATATCAAATTTCACACAAATAAATTATCACCCCCAACAACAACACAAGATATTTAAAAATGTTCAATAATTATTTATCGTTAATTTTATTTATTAACCCATTCGCTTTTGCGATCCCCAAATGGGGATTTGAATATTTTATTTTTTTACACACAAATACACCAAAATATCAAAACTATCTAATACACCAAAAGTATCAAAAAAAAAAATTGGAAGGTAATGGGTTAATGAACTAATGAACATGTCTATGGTAATTCAATCAGCTTATAGACAAAGTTAACAATAATATTTATTGATCCTTGTTATATAATATATTGTAATGTTAGAATGATAATTCATTTATGTGTGGATTGGTCATAGTTTCAAAAAATATTATAATGCCAAATATTATAAATTTACAATATAATAAAAATGACGAATTTGTTAAAATTATATGATATAATAAAATTATTATATAAAACCATCATATACGGGTATTAATAGAAAAATCTCATAAACATAGTGTCTAAATAAATTTAACAAATTGTTGTAATTTTCAAGAGAAAATTGTTTAAAACCACATTAAAACCAAAATTCTGCGGTTGTCACTACGACATTATTTTATCTTGTAGATAAAATTGACAAAGAAATCTACTAGTAAATGAAATGAAACTTAACATGTACCAGACGATATTGTTATCACCTGTCATCATTTTAAATGCAACAACTGATACTTTTAGTACTCTCTTTCAAATTACTTAAAAGAATTAGCGACGTATTAAGAACATATTCCATTAAAATATTTTATTTCTATGAAACATTTTATATTGAAAAAAAATAGTTATTTCGAAATATCCATATATCTAGAAAAAAACATTGCGTATCGAAAATACTTATTAAAGTTTGAATTGACAATATTCTGCCCAAAACTCGACATTAACTTGAAAATGCCGCATATATTTTGTTGATATTTGTATGCATGTTCCGCAACAGTATATTTCCACATTTATTGGTTTCTCTGTAAAATGTGGATAGCGTGTGTGACCTTAATATTTATGTAGAATACATACACGTATGTATGTATGTATGTATGTACATATATATATATATATATATATATATATATATATATATATATGCAAAATACATACATGTATATAGGAATGTGTACATTATTTACAAACTGAAGACCGAAGCCTGGTCGAAAGGAAACACAGTAAAGAAATTCGTATGATCAAAGACAGCCCTTCCGGTCAGCGATGTTCATTTCATTGTGATAAACAAGCAACGAGCATGCAACGTATCCTCCAGGGCACAACTAATATATATTTTGAGTGTTATGGTCAATCAACTGCATGTGTGTTTACCGTCTATAATACAACCGCTTCACATTTATCCTGCCTACGGTTCATTGTCGGAATTAATAATAAAACAAGAAGGAAAAATGGGCTAATAACACAGTTTTTGTTTCCTTGTAGCTGAAGATATATGATTTTCATATCGTTTGGATATGATCAGAAAATTTATCGGGTTAAAATCTTATATTTCTTTTGCCCTATGTACAATTTATATATATATATATATATATATATATATATATATATATATATATATATATATATATATAAAATCAACCTTAGGATTCTTTTTCTCCACTACTGAATAAAGGCCTCTCTCAAAACTTTCCACTTTAAATTTCTGACTGAACATTAAGATTTTAAAGTGGACATTGGTGTCTTTGTCGATGATTTAATTTACTAACATGAATATCAATAACCAGTCCATTACAATTAGAAAAATCTTACATTTAAAATTTCCTATAAATTAATTAAAAATTAAACAATATATAATTTTTTACACTCTTATAAAATCTTGCATTGTTAAAATGATAAATTCTTTTGTATAAGTAAAATTAACCAGTTGCGCTGGAATGACGTGCTGTGTACGTCAACTGCTTTCTGTACCAAATGTCGATAAGACGTACATAGCACGTCGTGTGATTTTTGCTAAGTTAAAATAACATCGGAGTTCAGTTAGCAAGTGTCACACTTCTGTTTTGAAGGCATACAAGTGCTTTTTTGTAGAACTTTATTAATTTTACATATTTTCA
This sequence comes from Neoneuromus ignobilis, assembly GCA_029203775.1. Classification (NCBI taxonomy): domain Eukaryota; kingdom Metazoa; phylum Arthropoda; class Insecta; order Megaloptera; family Corydalidae; genus Neoneuromus; species Neoneuromus ignobilis. The sequence goes on from CP092089.1 coordinate 51,449,621, forward strand.
TTGAATAATAATCATAACTACAGAACAATAATTTTTTTTATTATTATAAAAAAATTATTTTATCAAAGAACTATTTTATTCTGATAATAGCGGATCAGAAAATGTTGTACTGGATTTATGTAGACCTTTAGTTGATTTTGTACACACCCTCTTTTTAGATAACTGGTATTCGTCACCAAAACTGTATCGGAAATTACATTTGTAAAAAATTAATACTATCGGAACAGTCAGATCTAATAGAAAGAATATGCTAGAAGATCTCGCAGCGACAAAATTAAAAACATTTTAAGTTCTTTTAAGATCTTACAATGGTATCTTAGCTGTAAAATGGAAGGACAAAAAAGATATATATTTACTTTCTTCAAAACATTTCAAAGCAGAAATGATTGTATCAAAAAAGAAAAATTGTAGAAATTATACAGACCAAAATGGAAACATTACAAAACCTAATATAGTTTTAGATTACAATGATGGTATGGGTGGAGTAGACCTGCAAGATAGCTATTTATCATCTTTTCCTTTAATGAGAAAATTTGTAAAAAGTTACAGAAAAATATTTTTTTATCTAATGGATATTGAATTTTTTAATACCTCTGTTCTATTTGGTAAAATAATAAACGTATCAAAACCCAAGAAATACTCCTTTTCAAAAATTATTAATAAATTTGTTAATCAATTTAAGAGTTTTACTATAATGTTAATGTGTGTGTGTGTGTGTGTGTGTGTGTCTAAAACTTTATAAAAAAATTATTTCAAATACCAACTCGCTGCGAATTGCTTTGTACGGATTTGCCACAGTGCATGTTAATTAATTGCCAGCGCAACTGGTTAATCATAGTGTCAAACTATAAGTATTCGTTTTTTAAAAATATTTTCTATTTTAAAAATATAATTATGAATTGATAGAAAAACTGTACAGATAACTCTTCTATAACACAGTTTTGATATAACATGGTCTACAAATTGCAGTAATCATTTATCTTTTCATATATTTTTCACCATGCCATTTAAAAATCAAATTTTATGTTCGTTAAATTTGTGTCTGCTCGTATAAATAGCAAATATATATTAGGAGAAATACCTTTTACCAGTAGTCCGAGTCTCGTATAACACGATTATATAACGCGGTATTTCTATGAAACATACATCTGCATTATACAAGAATTACTTGTATTTTTTATTTTCAATACAGCTATTTTAAAATTTACATAAAGCTCACACAATCTTGTTTAAAAACTAAAAAAAAAAACAGTTTTAAAATACCATCCATTTGTAAATTATGACAATTAACTGAGACTCGATCGAATATTTATCTCTACAAAAAGAATAAATAAAAGTCGATATCGACATTTGTTCCCGTGATATAATTTTACATATTTCATTCGAATGAAAGTTGAATAGTTTTGTAACAGTGTTATAAATCGATTGCTATTCCTGATCTCATATAGAGATATTGTTCGTCGTTTCGACACATGTACACCTTAATACATATGGGACACATTTCCTTTTTCTGATTTCCGTTAGTAGATGAATCGAGTTTTAAATTGAACATGAAAACCGAAGCATACAGTATTTTACACGATTTTCATAGGAATAGTGTGTACCGTCGATGCGTTCATCGGATGGAAAAATTCAGAAATAATTTAATATTTCCATTTTCTTTCGCGTAATTCAAAATAAAATATTTTTTACTTTAACGCAAATTTAAAGAATTTCATTTTATTTGGTGCATTTTTATATACTCCTTATAAAAGTCTTTATTGAAGTATAAAAAATATATTACTGTAAAAGTAAATTCCAAATTTTAACGACTTTCAAATTTTATCATCGTTTTTTTAAGGTTATAAAAATTATACACGCAGAATGATTTAAGATATCAAACAGTTATTGTAAAATTTATTAATTCCTGGAACTGATATATAAATTTCGATAACGAATTTATATACTTCATCCTCTCTCCCTTTTCAAATACTCGTAAACTTTCCAAGGGTCGTGTTTTAAACAAATCGATTGAAACCACTACAAAGAAATAACCCTTACAGTAACCTTTGACCACATATTGACCATAAATTTTGATAGCAAATATACGATAGTTATCAGTTCAAATATATTTTCTATATACTAATTTACAAACATCACGAATCATATTTCATGAATTCAATCTAAGTTTTTTTAAATTCCAGTTCGATAACTTTATTAAAAATAACCGAACACGAATTTATATATATATATATATATATATATATATATATATATATATATATATATATGTAGTGTTGGTCGAGATTATATTTCAGATCATTATTTTCGACGTCGTTCGACATTGAACCACTCTACATCTTTTACGCTCTAATAGAAACTTGTGAAAAACATCAATACATCTATTGATGTCTGAAGTGCGGTCGTTTGTTAAACATACAGTTCTAACACTTGAAGTGATTAATTAACATTTATATATATATATATATATATATATATATATAAGAAGATAGATAGATAGATGAACAGAGGAAATAAAAATTCAAAATTGTTAATTCAAAAAAATCTCATATGAAATCGAATATTTCTCTGTTTAAAGAAAATCGTTTTTGATTAATGTATTCTCACTTATAGCAGTAGAATATATCTCTTGAATGTCAGAATATTTCAACGGTTACAAACAAAACAAAAAAGCATGGAAAAGAACATGTAAGGGTAGAAAAAAAACAGAGTGAATTAGGAAAAAAGTTGCAGACGTTGTAACAAAAGTTAAAAGTTGAAATAGGTCGTTTTTGTTGCAAAAAAATAAGACCATCGATGAGTAAAAGAAATTATCGATTAGTATCTAGGTTTACAAAAAGTCCCAGAATAAACCTATGGATGGATGAAACAGAGATATAAGAAAATTTGTCAGAATGAACTGGAAGAAAAAAATAATGGATCAGTCGTTGAAATTTTTGAGAGTCCTTCATCCAGTAATAGATAAAAAAACTGCTAGTACTGATGATAATTATGATATTTAATATATATATATAGAGAGAGAGAGAGAGAAAGAGAGAGAGAGGAAAGAGGGAAAAAGGAATTCATATGTTCAAAAATAATTTTAATAACATTCATTTTGTTTGATTTATTTTTCACTTTTTAAATTTATTTTACATAAAATTTGTTCCTATTTCAAAATTTTAAAATGAGTTTAAATATTTTTCTAATAAGCCTGTAAAAAATTATCAAGTGTCTCTTTCTTAATTGTAGATAATAATAATTATAAATTATGGTGCTTTATAAATAAATAATTATTATTCATTTAAAAAGTTTGATATTTTATTCTATATACTTTTTATTTTATTAAATAATTACTTCATATTTGTATATAATTGTTATTTTTAAATAATTACTTTTTTATAAAATCTCTTCTTTTTCAGTTTATAATTTTAGGATTGATTTGCAATTACTCTTCAGCCTATTCTTAATTTTTAATAATTTTTAAATTTTTTATAACTTCTCAAATTTCAATCTTGTTCATTTATATTATATATATTGTGTATATATATATATATATACACACGTTGGTCGTTGGATAAGTGTGGTAAATTTATTTATTGTTTAATTTAATTAATTAATTAATTGAATTAAATTTTTCAATTTAGTTTTTCTCACTTTTTTACCATACTTATCAAACGACCTTCGTATATTGCTGCCTTGGTCTACTTTTGTAATTTCATTCTATGAATCTTTCAATAATTATTTTCATTCTATATGTTGTTTAATAACGATTTACAATTTTTTTTATTTCCAACCAATCGACTTATTCTCTTTACCACACATACCTTCTTTTTTCCATTGTCATTAAAAACTCATCGTTGGTCAATCTGTCCATTTATCTACTCTTATGAATAAAATTGTATTTTATCATTAATGCCATAGAATATGTTTAAACATTAAAAAAAAATAACTAATTAATCAAATACTTTTTATTTTATTTCCATTTAAACTTCTGAAACGCTTATTGTAAAACCCTATAGCATGATATTCCTCTTTCTATGACCTATTTCAGCTATATAGCTTCATCCGTTAACATGAATAATATTCTACTTTATTATTCGTAATACTTGAGATAGTTAATTATAACTCATTTACATAGCTTCAAGATACTATGATGTAAATCTTGACGGTATTTACTAGAATTATTAGATATAAATACAAGAAGACGATGGAAGATAATAAGGATAATGTGTATAAAAGATTTCTAAATGAACGAAATATTTTTTTAAAAAAACCTTAACAGGCTCGTACGACACGACTAGACCCATAAATACTTCTTATTTGAAAAAAATCTCGCACGTATGTCTCGGCACGCATTTTTCAAAACATTTACAAAACGGCATTACAACTAATCTGACCTGATACCTTAACAGCCAAACTTTGAAAACACCCCACCGTCGTCAACAACGTAAAACAAACAGCCGTGCGTGCATTTAACGTACGGTACGCTTTTCAATATATCATTAAAAAGTCTGAAAGTAATTTCGAAAACATGCTACGCAATGTTCCAGAAAAGTTTCACGTTATTATACATAAACTGCACGATAATTTAAATGTTGTCCTCTTTAAATTCGCGACGAAAAAGAGGCCCGTGTCGCAACACGAACGAATTGTCTCTCCTGGTTCAGTATTATGTACGGCATGTTCATCAGACCGCAGACAATCAACCGTGAGGTCTGAGATCGAGGTTCGCTCACGTCGCTTCATTTGAACGACAACGAAACTGTCTATGTCGAGCTTTCGTCCGTTGTCATGACGACGTGACGTCACGCGTATATACATACTTACACGCACGTAGAGCTTTACACAGACATTATATATTTATATATACATTTACACACACACACAAATATATATATATATATATATATATATATATAACTTTTACATACACTCTCGAATTTCTACTGAGAATCTCAATGATAGTTACGAAATATCAAGTTACTGCAACCGAATACTACTCTTCTACGTCAATTATCCAGCCTCATATCTACAGAATTGATGGTAGGTGTAAAGATAAACTATGTGATACACTATATTTTAATATGAGGATAAAGAAGTATGACAGGTTTCCCTTAATATTCATTATCCTTTAATAAAGATCTGATTTATTGTAGTAAACTAGAAATAATTGTATTTGTGGCAAGATTTTTTTATAACGAAATCATTATTCATTTTCGTATGTACTTTGCTGTAATTGTTAATTGAAAATTGAGAAAATTGTGTAAAATTATTTGTTTGACCATTTAGTTGACAAAATTATATTTTTTGTTCATTATTTTTTCTAATGTTTTATTTAAACTATATTTTTCTAAAAAAAATTCCATTATTTTTAGACTAAAAAAATTCTCGAAATATAACAAATTTTATAATGATGTAAAATATAATGATTTATACCACAATTTTATTTTTCTGTACAAAAATATTTTATAATTAATTATTATTTTTTAATAAATTATCATTTCTGTTCAGAAAATTAAAATAAACTTGAATGATTTTTTGAAAATCTGTGTATTAATGGTTCTTTTTTTGGACTAGAGAAATGAAAATTGGAAATAGCAGTTTTATCATTGGAGTAAAATTTAATGATTTATACTACAATTTTCTTTTTCTGTGTAAAATTATTTTATTATAATTAATTATTAGTCTATAATAAATTATTTCTTTTCAAAAAATTAAAATGACACTTTAATGATTAATTTTTTTAAAAAAATCTGCATATTTTTTGTTTGGAAAAATGAAAATTGGAAACAGAAGTTTTATCATTGAAGTAAAATAAAATGATTTATTCAATAATGCTATAAAAATATTTTATAATCAATTATTAGCCTGTAATAAATTATTTCTACTCAAAAATTTAAAATTGAATTTTGTTGATTTTAAAAAGATTTATTTTAAAATCTATATATTTATGGTATTTATCATTTTTTGACTAGAAAAATGAAAATTGGAAACAAAAATTTTATTATTGGAGTAAAGTTAAATAATTTATACTAGAATTTTATTCTTCACTATAAAAAATATTTGTTTTATGATTAATAAATTATTCCTGCTCGGAAAATTAAAATAAAACCTTATTTTTTAAAAAAAGGATTTTTTTAAAAATCTGCATATTTATGGTCTTTATTATTTTTTGATTAAAAAAATGAAAATTGGAAACAACAGTTTTATCATTTAAGTAAAATTAAACAATTTATACCACAATTTCATTTTTCTGTGCAAAATTATTTTTGTGACTAATTATTATCTTGCAATAATTAATTATAAAAAAATAATAAAAGTTTCATGATTTTGAAAAAAATATTTTTTTAAAAAATCTACAATTTATGGATCTCATTATTTTTAGATCAAAAAATGGAAATTTAAAACAAGATAGTTTTATTATTAATTGATTTGAGTAAAATGAAATGATTTATAACAGTTTTATTTTTCTGTCTGTTTAAACAAATTTAAATAAAATTATTTTTATTTCATCAGCCTGTAAACAAAAAAATAATTTATTTGTATGAGAATTTTGAAAATAAGAAGAGACCAATTTTTTCAAACACAAAAATCAATATTATTTTAATCTTTCTACACAAATAAGTGACTAGAAATTATTTTTACAATAAAAAATAACTTAAAATAAAAAATGTAAGTAGAAAATATTATTTTGTCTAAGAATATTATTAATTCTGTATTAAAGACAGAAAAATTAAACATACTTCTTATTCAATTAATTTTATTACTTATTATCAAATTAAAATAATTTATCTACAATCAATAATTTGTTCTGTCAACAAAAAGCATAGTAGATACTCAACAATATTACCTTTTAATGATAAAAGTACAAAGACTGATTATTATTAGTTGTATAAGAAAAATTAACTCCATTATCGTAATACAAAGAATAAAATAAAACAACGATCTGTTATAAATGGAAACAAACAATTATAAATATTTAATTATACCAATTTATATTGAATGAATATATTTCTACGAACTTCTAATCATACTCAGAAAAATCAATTAATGTGTATATCTCTATTTTAAATCAACTATAAAAACGAATGGATTTATATACAATTTAGTGCTTATCAATAAACTAAAATCGTTGTAGTAACATAAAATAAATGTATGTTATAGTTTTTATTATATATATTTACTCGGAAAAATGATTATTTTATATTGATATATATATATATATATATATATATATATATATATATATATATATAAAACTATTTAGTTCAAATATAAATAGTACTCTAGTTCTTTTCATGAAAAATATCAGTCTTCACCATTCATTACGTTTACGTTCAGTTTTCTATCGCTCCACTGTACGTCTACAACTACATATTTTTTTTCTTTCAGTCGTTATTCTGATTAAGCATTACCTATTTTACGTTCATCATTATACAAGACATACAAAGCTTTTCAGATCAGTCCGATATTATCTAATCACGCAGAAAAAATTATTTTATTACAGTACATAGAACACGAACGATGTTTGTGAACGTCTCTTAATAATTATCATTCTGCTATCTAATTGAAAATTTCAATATTGGTACGAAAAAAAATATCGAAAGTATGTAAAATATTCTATTAATTAAATTACCTGGCCTTGATTTTTGTATCGAGCTTTTTTGATGAAATGGCTAAGTTGATATATTTTAATTACATTTTATCGTCGTGCGAGTATATAGACGATTATGGATAAAGTTTGGAATTATATCGAGGGAAAATTAACTTTCGGGTCGTTTGTTTATGTGAAATATTTTGAATATTCATCGATACTTTTGATTCGCAAATGTTTGAAATATTCAAAAAAGAATACTGATCGTTTATATAAAACTGTATTAAATTATAACATGATGAAATATAAATGTTTAAGATAATAAATTAGAATGTTTTCAGCTAGTTATAAATATTTCAATATGTTGAGTTAAACAATATATTAATAAAACTATAAATAGTTACAAGATCCAGTTGAAAAAATATGGCATTGAAGAATAAATCTTTCTATAGAAAACAATTTCAGATTAAATAATAAATCTTTAACAAATAAATTCGAAGCAATAAGATTCATCTGGAAATTCTTTTGTACTTCGACTGAAACAAATTGTTCACGTGCTTGACACATACATACGATGCAACTGGTGGAAATTTGTTCTTGTGATTTATCAAAAGAACACCACCCACATGTCGATATAAACGGATTATATATATATATATATATATATATATATATATATATATATATATAAATCAGGCATAAAGTAGCTAATTCTAAATAATAAGATTATATGATTTAAATTACCCACATAAAACACATTTCAATTAAATCCCATTTATTTTATTTTTTAATTTTACCACAAAATTCGTTAATTTATAATTTTAACTCTTTAATTTAAAGTCTAGAAATTCATTTTTAGAAACTAAATATTTATTTTTATATGTAAAAATATTTTAAGATATGTAAAATGGAGTTAATTTATATTCTCTTTTTGAATGTGATGAAAATTTATTATAAACTGATAATTAATCATGAAACAAATATTTGTGCACATAAAAATCAAATTGTGCTATAAATCGTTTATATTTATTCCAATTAATCGATTTATGATAGAAAATTAATAATTCTTGAACTTTCATTTTTTGGTCCAAAAATTACCACGAGTATATGTATAGAAAATTTTAGAAAAAATCATAATTTTTTTAAATCGATTTTTTGACCAAAAATCAAAATAAAATAGAATATAATAGTTAGTTATTAATAAAAAAATATGGTTTTTATACCAAATAACTTAAAACTCGATTAAAAATTACATATTATTTTTATTACAAAAATCAATACTTTTTGGATTTAAACTCTTTAATTCAAATATTAGAAAATTTTACCTAAAAACGAACCTTAGTAATATATTTGTTACAAAAATTGGTCCTTTTCATATTTTCATGCTTTAAAAATAAAAATAATATCAATTTTATTATTTTAGATCAGACTCAATTTATTAAAATTGATAATTCATCATGGAACCAATATTTTCGTACATAAAAATGAAATTGTGATATAAATCGTTTATATTTACTTCAGTTAATCGATTTATGATGAAAAATTAATAGTTCCTAAACTTTCATTTTTTGGTCTAAAAATTACCACGAGTATATGTATGGAAAATTTTAAGAAAAATCAATTTTTTTAAAAATCGATTTTTTAGCCAAAAATCTAAGTAAAATGGAAGATTATAATTAGTTATTAATAAAAAGAATGATATTTATAACTAATTGCTTATAATTTAATTAAAAATTACTTTTTTTTATTTTTATCACTAAAATTAGTATTTTTTTTAATTCCAACTTTTCAATTATAATATTAGAAATTTATATTTAGAAACAAAGCTTAGTATATATCTGTTTCAAAAATATGTTATTTTCATATTCTTATGTTTGAAAAATGAAAATAATATCAAATTATTTTTTTTTAGATTAGACAATTTATTAAAATTGATAATTCATCATGGAACAAATATTTACATACATAAAAATAAAATTGTGCTATAAATCATTTATATTTACTTCAAATAATCGATTTCTAACAAAAAATAATATTTTTGAGCTTTCATTTTTTGATCCAAAAATTACCAGGATGCAAATTTTTAAGAAAAATCATAATTTTTTAAATTCTAATTCCTTTTATTATATGATTATTAAAAAATGTTCTACTAAAATAATTGCTGAAAAAATCAATACAACGTACATTTTCAAGTCGATATTTTATCAATTTCCAAGAATCTGTGTTCAAGGAAAACCTATTATATGATATTAATATTTTCGTTAGAATAATTAATACATTAATGGTTTCATACACACTAATGAAAAATATCTAACATCGAATATGTAAATATATAATGGCACTAAAACGTTTTATATTTTAACTCAATATTCTTTTTATTTATGTTCACATAATGTCCATTGTACTCAGGTATATACCATTACTTCAATAGAATTATATTTTTTTATTATTAGATATTAACATTCATTTTTTACAATTTATATATATATATAATAAAACATAATATCATTAAATATAACTTTATTGATATCCATCAAATTAACTTATGCAGCAAATGGAAAAATAATGAACTATAAATTTGTATCAGATATAATGAAACGTACATAAAAAAATCCATCGTCGTTTTTCAGTACAAAAAATACGATCTCACCGTTTGTTATGTATTCAAATTATATGACATGGAAAATAATATAACGTTTCACAATTTCAATATAAATGAGTTATTAATAAATATATTAAACAGGGACGTCGACTACGTAACGAAAAGAATACGTTCGAATACAACAATAAATTATTTTCCTCGTCGAAAAGAATATTTAATATAGAACGATTTCTTCGGATCTCTTCGTATTGTTTCAATTGTAGGGAGACGAGCTATATTGAAAAATAAATAAGATTATTCGGTTTTTATCATATCGACGAGAAATGTAAATATTTTTTCAATAAGAAAAATGTTCTAGATCGTAAATAATAACGCGAGCTTTTTGCCTATCGTATCGAATTTATTCGACTTTTTGATTGATATTTATAATAAAAGTCGTACGTGTTCATGTTTCTTACATTGATTTTTTATGCAGAATTTATCACCGAAACATATCAAACAAATCGATTCTCGTACGAGTCCATTCGAATAAAACTTGTGTATTTTCACAATAAATCTCGATACTTTATTTTATTTCGTATAAAAATTAATATTTTTCCCCAGACACAATCTTTTAAAAATATATGAACACTAAAATATACCAGGACAATTGTATGTTCTAATCGCTATTTTATATTTTGAACTTTTTATTCTCTGACACGTATTCGTTTGTTCCAATAAAAGTGGAGTAATGAAATAGAGATAAGAGTACAACAACAACAAAAACGAGCGGGCAAATTATAAAAAATCAAATGTGCTGCCAAACGGAGATATTTTACTAAATTGACGTTTTTACGACAATAAAGCATTTTTATTGCGATGAATATACACATACAACGCGAACTTGGGAAAATGTCAACTGATAAAACGAGTACTGTGACTGATTTGAAAATTTATATAAAGCAGATTTCAATTTCAAACTGTAGTTTTGTTTCAAATATTTTTTTTAGAACAATTCGAATTAAAAACTTTGTTATAAATAATTTTTATCGATAATTCAATGTATTTAAGTCATTACAATTTAAATGTGGAACTTCAGTTTTCAATTACATTTATATTGGAATTAATACAAATTAATCAATCATTTCAGAATTAAAATATTTTATAAAAATATTCAGTAATTATTTCTTTTTCACTTTATATGATCTAAAGTCCTGACGATTGTAGAATAAAAAATATCGACAGATGATATAAACAGAAATAATTTCTTAAACAAATTTCAAAAAATCTTATGGTCAGATATTTTTTTCAATGAGTAATGACAATTAAATACAAATAACCTTATTTCTATTCCAGTGATCTTTATATTTAACTTTTGTAACCTTAAAGTTTTATTATTAAAAAATTAAATATATTAAACTTCCCTATATAAAACATGAAGTGCTTTTCTTAAAAAAAATACCATGATTAATTTTTACATCTGTTCCTTAAATAATATAAGGTCATCCAAATGTGACGCCTAGATTTGTGTATTATTGAAAAAAAAACATTTGTATAATTTATTTTCAATAAAACACACATCTAGGCGTCACATTTGGATGATACTATATATTATATATATATATATATATATATATATATATATATATATATGTACTTAATTTTAATTACAAATTATTATATTTATAAGTTCAGATTTGATTGATTAAGTTGAACTAGATTTAAAAATATTTTCAACAATTTATATTTCAATAGACAGTAGAATTAACGGTTGTATTATTAAAAAAATAAACAATGATGAATAAATTAATTCTCTAATTTATAATATTTTTGATTTTTTCAATTCATAAATAGAAACTCGTATATTTCTTTTCATTTCTGTAAAACGTACGAACCATTTTTTATAAATCAGCTCATTCTATATTTTCATTTTAAATAAACTTACCGGCTTCTACATGAATAAGTGAAGGATCGTATTTAACTGCATTCATTTAAAATTTGCTGGATGAGCGAAACATAAATTCCCACGCATTTATTCATACCTATATTAATATATATATATATATATATATATATATATATATATATATATATATAAATGTATAAGTAGGCAGATAGCAACAGGTGAAATATTATTTTAAATTGGATATTTCTTTAGAAAATATATGAAACTGAATCACTCAGCAAAACGTATATACGTATGAAAATACACAAAATTCGATGTATCAATAGCTAAAATAAATATTTATCATCTATCTTTACAATATACTCATACATACAAATGATCCCATATGATATGATATGATTTTATATATATATATATATATATATATATATATATATATATATTTGTGTGTGTGTGTGTGTGTGTGTGTGTGTGTGTGTGAGTGAAAACGTATGTATATATTTAAAGAAAATATATAAATGTCTCCCGAAAATTAAATGAATGATAACATACTTTTCAAACTGATTAATATATATATATATATATATATATATATATATATATATATATATATATATATATATATATATGAATTTCGCATATGTATATATATATATATATATATATATATGTATATATATATTATTTGTTTAAAATTTAAGAAATTCTGTTTTATTTATTATAAATAAATACAAATCCCAATTATCATAACTGAATTTTAAAATCACTAAAAATTATCAACCATTTGGTGAAAAATATTTGTTTTTACCTTTATATAATCCCTAATCTAAAAAATAAATATTTGCATTAATATAAATAGTAATATAAAAATATCTCAATATTTTTAAAAACAAATTATCTAATTAGTATACAAAAATAAACCATAAATAAATATAGTTGTCAATTGGCAATTACTATACAATTTATTATAAAATAAAGAATATATTTTTTAAATATAATATGGATTTATTATATATATATATATAAAGTATTTCCAGTTTTTTGACACTAAAACACATTAAAAATTTAAGAACCTATCATCACCCACTAAAGCAAATATTCATTCACATTCCTGAATAAATGAATAGAAAACGCGTTTTATATTTTAATAAATCTAACGAAATTCATTTATTTAAATGATTATATAATTGAACAAAAACATATGTACTATATACTTTTTGAATTTATAATCGAATTAAGTAGTAAAAAAGATTTATAGTATTTATGTTATTAAAATAGTAATATAAATGAAATACGAATTAGTTTAGTTTTATCAACAAAATAACTAATAATTCTCAAATTTAAAATCTAAAAAATAAATAAATAATAAAATTTAAATATCGGTTAATGAATAACATTTTGTGTTTTTTGAAATATTTCATAAAATTAAATCATTTAAAATTTATTATAAAATATATTCATTGTTTTTTTTATTTATTTCTTAAAGGACATATGTATAAAATTTAGAAAAAATAAATATATGTATATAATAATTACATTTTTTAAAACGTTAATATTCTTTTAGAAAATTTCACTAAAATATAAAGAGATAGAAACCATAAAAATTGTAATTACTTTATATAGAATTTTCGAATAATTGCTTCAGAAGTTTATATGGAAATAAAACAAAAAGTATTTAATTAATTATTTTTTTATTTTTAAGAATATTCTATGGCATTACTGATGGAATACAAGTTCACTCATATGACCACCACGACTCGCTTGACATAGTGCATTCGTTCAGTCCAATTTTAGTCACTCTTTCACATAATTGTAGTCCAATTTCATGAATTATACGTTCAGTGTTTATTCTTTATGCTTCTGTTTGCGATTTATCAGCTTAAATCAATGACTTCATATAATCCCACACAAAAGAATCCAATGGAGTTAGATCACATGATTTTGGTGATCAATTGATGAGTCCATTTCGTGAAATAATGGACTCATTAAACTTTTGTTCCAATAAGTCTATTGAAGTTTTTACAGTATCTAAACGTTGTTGAAGTGTTAAACGTTCCATGATAATTTGCCAAACTATACTGAGTTGAAATGTCAAAATAAGCTTTAAAAAAATCAAACATGGCTGCCACCAGCTGTCAAAGTTTGGACATTTTTTATTGAATATTCCTATACATGGGTCGTTTGATAAGTATAGTAAATTTATTTATTGTTTAATTTAATTAAATTTTTCAATTTAATTTTTCCTACTTTTTTACCATACTTATCAAACGACCCTCGTGTAAGAGATAATAAATAATATATTTATGATAACGAATTTATATTAATCAACTTTATAGAGATTTTGTATTATAATTTAATAATATATATATATATATATATATATATATATATATATATATATATATATATATGTATATTTGTATATGTTTGTGTGTAAAATTTAATATATTTTATAATACAAAATTCCAGTAAATTTTTCTTACAAAATAAACTTAAATAACGATTCATTATAACAGCCTGAAGTCCTTAAAAATTCACTACCGGTTTTTCTTTTGGCAAAAATGAAAACTTGTACAGGTAACTAGTTTTTGTTTAAACTTATTACTCTTATCTACAACAAATGTGCTCTACAGTTAAACGTTAATTAAGCTTTCTAGTAACTCTGTCTGGAAAGTTATGAGTACATAGTATATTCCCGTACGTAAATTCATCACGATAAAATCCAGGCCAAATGGCAAAAGTGTTAAATTTCAATAAAAGTAAATATACATGTATACACTCATTATGTACATGTGTGTGTCTGTAAATATATATATATATATATATATATATATATATATATATATATATATATATATATATATATGTACAGAATACGAAAACTTCTTCTCATTAACTGAAATTTTATCAGACTGAAAATATTCGCTTTCATGTAGAACAACTTCCATACACTAGGGATAATCAGTAAACTGTGCACGTGTGAGTATTTGTATATATGTATGTGTGTGTGAGTATATGTGTGTGGATAATCAAAGAAGCCACACCGTGTCAGAACGAAAAGTTTTAATGATTCAATCTGAACAGTTGCTGACACTATACACCGCGGCAAAGAATTCATTAAAACGGGAGCACGACATATAAAACTTGTTATATATAATATATATATATATATATATATATATATATATATATATATATATATATATACGTGGGTGTTTCTACAATACTAATTGTGAATTTAATAGCCAATAAACTTGATGGCGTTATGAAATTAAAATTATATACCTCGTATTAAATGGACTATTTTTATACAGAAATTTGAATATTATATGTTTTAATATCTTTTATGGACATTCGAGTAAAATTAATGAACGTTTTTTTTTATTTTTATAACTTTTTTTATCTTACACGACATTGATGGTTATTGTCTATTATTTTTGTTAATTATTGGCTTAATAAAAACGACGATAGTATGATTATAAAAAAAATCATTAAATTTACTTAAAATGAAAATAAATATTTTTTTAATAAGCAAGTTCGAGTAAATTTATTTAAATTTGCCAAATGAATAACCAAATTTTATAATATGATATTTAATTTTTACACAAATAAGTCACAATTACACGTTTGTACATTTTTATCTTAATTGTAATTTTTGATTTTTAAAAAGATTTGTAATATTAAATATTTTTTATAAATGGATATCAAAATATTGTCAGAGTTTAATTTTAAGTGAATTAAAAATTATTTATTCGTTGTTACTTTTTTTGTGAAATTATTTTTGAATAAATGTGTAATTATAAAATGGGTTATAATTTAGACGATTTTATAGACATAAGGTAATAAATAGTGTGTCATAATTTTGAACCAAATCCTTGTTTACGTTAATAAATCGTATTCATTGTAAATCCATCAAACAAGAAAGTCTTTAATAAAAGACTAGACTAACGAACGATCGGTGTAATAAAATAACGATTTCGGGTGAATTGTAATAACATTGACCAGACAAAAATGCAATTAATCACGAAATGTATCAGGCCAATCTCATGAAATATACGTTTTGAAAATTACAATATCGATGCAGACGACTTCATCAGTTAAGTACTGACTAGACTGGAGTATAAACAAAAATTTTAGAAATGATTAATTGTACCACTCAATCATAATCTATTGTTGAAGCAGCAACCAGAAAATGTGATTATGACAAGCACTCAGTGGTAACGGCAACGCGTGTTCTCCGTGGAGTGGGAGCACGGACGGGGGTAATTGCGAACATAATAGTACAGTCGTAGTGGGAGAATAAGTAGGGATAAGTACGTGCTATAGTCAAGGATACCGTACATTGTTACATCTGCTTAAATTGCGAGCCACTCGTAAATATTAATTTAATTGTTGAGAATACACATCCAGTGATGTGGAAATTTCCATTATGAATCATTTGTATTGAATTCATTTCGACGAAACGGAATTATTCCGCGATGGAGTTCGCGAAACGAAAGAAAAGAAATTATTTTTTCCTCGTACCACCTACATATTTTCGACAGACACCACCTGCCAATTTATTACCGTGGAAAATTAATCTTCGTAACTTTGATACGACCACGCGAGTTATAAGAATCAGAAGTTTTTTTTATTCATACATCTCGTTTACAAGTAGAAAAAATACCGTTCGACAATTTCGTCGTGAAGAAAATACGTTTATTTATATTTCTCGTTTAATCTATATATTTACAAATCTCTCGGTACATCTGCGTTTCAGTTAATTCTCACGAGAGCTCTGTAGTTAGGTTGGTGTTTATGTTTTTTTCTTTTACTTCAGACTATATTTTATTCTCGGTTTTTTCGAACGCTTGAAATTGTAAAGATTTAATCATAATTCCAATATATACATTTTCATTATTATTAGCAATGTTAAAAAATATTTCAAATAAGTCTTCAAACTGATTATATTACTTCATAAAAAGATAATCTACTCATTTATTTTTATATACAATATAATTATATCACCATCATTAAAGATTATATCAACCCATTGCTCGGTGAAAACCTCATTAAATGTTATTGACTCTTTTTAAATATTTTTTCATAACTTTTGCACATTTTTCTATCCAAAGCTAATCTCATCTACAATTCTTCACAATTTTTTCTCACCATTTTTGATAAAATATCTTTCTTTGTGCTCTATTATCTCCTTATTACAATGCCATAAAAATCTTTATCCATTTATTTTATTTTTCTTAAAAATCTTAATTCATTTCAACCAAAATTTTATTTTTTTAAAGCTGTAATTCTCTATTTTACTTCTTCTTCATATTCAGAAAATTCTGTATTTTTTCTTTACCGTTTTCATTCTATCAAATCTTTTTCTTTTTTGTTAAATGTCTATATTAATGGAGAAAATTCGAGTATTAATTTATAAATTACATATTTGAAAATCTGTAGTTCATTTCGATATCACACGTGTAACTTCACATCCGAGCTATAAATTTGAAAAAAAATCCTATTTTACATCTGTACTGTGCACTATGCCACGCGTGCACTCTCATATTTTTTAGTGATCCAGTATAAACAGTGAATTTTTCCGTCTTATTACTCGCGACCGTCATAAATCGTGATGACGTTGATCCGCCACACTTATGACAGTAGTCTCTGTGCACATCGTCGGACACAACCTGGACCAATCCAGTTGTCACCTTTCGCATGGCGTCTCGTAAAATTGTCCGTCGTTGCTATGCCGACGGACGCTCGTTGCTTCGACGGAAGCAACAGTTTGTGAAATGAATTTACTTTTACGACCGTATACAATGTACCTGCTCTTTTTTTCTTTTCTGTCGGCTGTCTTAAAATTTTACAGAAACTGAATTGCTTTCTTTCCCTCTTCGTCGGAATGTATTCATCCACTTACGTTATTGTGACTCCGAACAAGATTTATATGAAAGTGGATGAGTTTTACTTGACTAAGAGTACAATGTATAATCGCATATTTTCGACGAAGGTCATTGAAGTGGATACGAAAATAATGAATAAGGAAAATATTCAAATAAAAATTTTTGTATACGTTATTGTTTGTATAAAGATTTACAATAATAATATCAAAAGTTTGACAGCTGGTGGCAGCCATGTTTGAATTTTTTTTAAGTTCATTTTCACATTTCAACTCAAAATAATTGGACAAAATATCATGGAACGTTTAACACTTCAACAAAGATTTGTAATTGTAAAAAATTATTATAAAAATCAATCTCTGGCCCTAAATCATCATCATGATTTATGGTCAGAGATTAAGTCAAAAATTAGGGCAGAATTTGAAAGGATAAATAATATAATGAAGACCAAAATACTATTGAGCATGAAAAGAAAAGATGTAGACAATGATTATCTTCCTGTACTAAAGGATCAGAAAATTGGGTACTGAATGTAAAAATTAAATAATTTTTTTTAGCAACCAACCAAGTATGGAGAGAATAATTTTAGGAATTTTTGTACGTTATTAGAAAACTTTTAAATAGATATGAGAACAAAAAAAAATTGACTGGTATAATAGAACAAATAAAATCACTGAAAGAATTTAATAAAATATATACAGCTTTTGAGGAAATTATTAAGCACTTATATTTTTTATTATTTTTAAGATTTATCAATAAATACTCTTCAAGCATATTTTAGACTGTTTATTTATTATTTTTGTAACATCTTCTTTAACTTTAATTTTTAATTAATTTTTCTTAACATATATATAGTTCAATTCCTATTAGATTAAAACTTTATCACTTGAGCCACTTTTAAATCCATTTTAAAAATTCATAAACATTAAATATATCATCAGCCTCTTTTTATTCATAGCTAGATGAAGTCTTCACTCAAAATTATCCAGTTTCAGCTATTTAATACCCTACTTTTTTATTCTCCACCGATGGATTTTCTCACATCTCTTCATGCATCTTTTCTTCGACTATTTTTTATATCTAAATTTTCAGTCAATACGTTTTCTTCACATTATTTTCGTTCCAATGTCCAACAATGGCCATACATAATTGCAAATAATTTTCAAAACAAGTCGACACAACTCCTGATTGATTCCAATGATAAAACTGATTTGATGAAACGCGATCGTGGTCTGACCGCGCGGCAATAAATTCCTATCGACTAGTTAAGAGCTCAATTACGTGCGTAATTAGTTTGACATTTGAAAACGATCGTCGCCAATAAACTAAAGCCAATTTAGTAATTGCTGCGTGTTAGATGGTAGTGTTCGCGCGCACGATTAATTTTAACCTTGTTTGCATACACAATGAGCGTATTAAACTTTCCGTTATTTATATTCATCAATTGTGCGCGGTTAAAAAGCTCAGCGACAATAACGAGCCATTCATTTTTCGAATGGCGATCATTAACCCGAATATTTTTACTGTCATTGCTAAACAAATACACTTTATATTACGACGATTAAACAACAACACGCGAATATAATTGGAAAAATTCTGTAAAATGCGCACTCTTTTGTAATTACGTTCTGCTGTTGGATTAGGATGAGTCCGATGTTGTATGCGAAGTTGGATAATTTTTTTTTCTGTAGTCTGTTCCAGAGTTGCCCGTTTATAAACTTTTAATTCGTGATGAAAACTATGTATAATTCGGATGAATCATTTTATTATTCATTTTCATTTTCTACGTTATTAATTTATATGCGGTTTGTGCAGAAAGTAGTTTATATATATTCGGTGAAAATTATAGTTTTAATTCTGATAAACGTTTTTAAATTTAAAATATTTTTTATATTAATGTATCCTATTTAATTATTGGTTGTTTCAAATTTTTTCAACAAATAATTCGGTGTTGACATTTGATTCATTTTATGAAAATTACTGTAAAAAAATACTTAATTATTTTTAAACAATACAATTCTTTTTTATACTTACATAAAATCTCTTAAAAATTCTAATATGTTGAAAAATGGAGCTTATAGCATTTAATTTCTATTTTAATTATTATAAATGGAACAACGAGTTTTTTATTTTGAAAAGATTTTTTTATACAATGTAAAATTTAAAAACTCAATATAATATTATAAATTCAATATATTTTATTATATTTCATTCTTATTGATTGAATAATGTTACTGATTTAACTTTACGCGAGTGAATTATTCATTTCAGTATTACAAAATTTTATAAAAATATTCAATAATTGTTTATTGTTCATTTATTTTGCTAATATGTACTTTGATGACTAAATCAATATTAAGAATAATTATTAAACGTTTAAAATTTATTCAAAATTTAATATTCATTTTAATTTTCTACAATATTAATTTGTATACATAGTGAGCAGAAAATAATTTATATATGTTTTGTCTGATAAACGTTATTAAATTAAATTATTTTTTCTAGATGATTGTATAATACTCGTATATACAATATTTTTTAATAGAGTAAAATAAATAATACTTGTCTACCCTATTTGATTATTCACAACTGGTTTGGAATTATAATTAATTCACTTTTTTACAAATGATTCGTTGTTGGAATTTCATTCATTTTATGCAAATGACTGTAAAAAAATATTTAATTATTTTTAAACAATACAGTTTCTTTTTATACTTACATAAAATCTGTTAGCAATTTTATTATATTGAAAAACATAGCTTATAGCATTTCATTTCTATTGTATTTTAATTTATTGTAAGTGGTACGAATAGTTTTTTATATTGTATATATTTTTTTATAATGTACAATAATATTTTTAAAAAAATCATTGTAATGTTTAATATTATAAATTAAATATATTTTAATATATTTCGATGCTATTAATTGAATAATGTAGCTAATTGAATTTTACACAAGCGAATCATTAATCTCATTATTATAAAATTTTATAAAAATATTCAATAATTATTTATTGTTCATATTTTTTGCTAATGTGTATTTTGATGACTAAGTCAATATTAACAATAATTATATATATATATATATATATATATATATATATAAATATATAGGGTCATCCAATTGTGACGCTGAGATTTGTGTTTGATTAAAAAGAAGTAAAAAAAAACTATAATAAATGAATTTAATATTTAATTATCATGATTATGAATATATTAATATTGAATAGCAATTTAATAATACATTAAATATTAAATAAAATAAATAGTTTACAATAAAAGTTTACACTTATTTAACATGTGTATATACCACCCTATACACATTTTTTTAATAAAACACAAACTAGGCGTCACATTTGGATGATCCTATATATAAGTATTTTTCTAGATAAAAATACTTATTTATACAACAACAATTGCTTTTTGATCCAACGAAGGCCTTTTCAAAAAATTTCCACTTTCAGTTATTCAATGACCTACTCTTCCACTTCCTATCGACGAATTTTCTCACATCTCTATCCTATCTATTCATACATCTTTTGAGAAATATTTTGTTGAATGAGTATCATATTGATGATAATAATTTACATAAAAAATATTTAACATCCTTAATCTTTATTAAAATTTTAAATGATACCATACAGTACATTTTTATTTTTTTAAAATCTTAAATTGTATAAGATATAGAAATATTTGAAGAACAATATTGATATTTCAACTTAATGCACGATTTTAATTTTATAAAATGTTTGAATAGAAAATTATTTTTTTAGTATAATTATTTTAATAACAAATATATATATATATATATATATATATATATATATATGTGTGTGTGTGTGTGTGTGTGTGTGTAATAAATTATTTAGTGAAAAGAAACTGATACAATCCAAGAAAAATATCAATAGCGTATTAACGAAAAAAAGTAAACATTTACATTTCCGTAATCGAAATTTCCCATGTACTTTCGAATTATTGACATTAGTAAAATATTGGAGTTTATTACGATTTTGTTGATTTTGTTCCGCAGTGAGAGATTCTGCGTGAAACTTTTTAATTAAATATTAATTCGTTTATTACAAAAGTTCCTGAACAAATCTTATATTTGGAAACAGAAAAATCGGACGATAATGAAATAAAAGATGATTTTAGTAAATACGAAAAACAGTAATTTCAAATTAAAGAAACAACATTGATAATAAACTGAAAGTATCAAAAACGTAATACAAATTTGGTATTTTAAAAAATATGGAAATTTATGAAAATAGACTATTTGTGGAGTTACGAATAGAAATTTAAAAACTAGAATCTATATGTATGTTGATATAAATGGCTTGAAACTTGATCATAAATAAATGTAAAAATCCAATTATGAAAAACATGAAAATAATACAGTTACGATATTTCTGTTTCCATATATAAAATACATAACATCATAGTACATTAGCTTTTATAGAATTTAATTTTGTGCACATAAACAAATACGAGTACTTCCTTCATTTCGTAACGAAATAAAATATTTAATAAAATCATAAATAACTTTTACGATTTAGGTATCGATGACAAATACGAAAACAGTACGATGAAACTCCGGACCGACAAATAACACTAAATACTCGACACAAATCTCGGTAATAAATTTTATAAACCCTTTATCTCAGATCAACAAAATATATGTATGAGTTCCGTTCTTCGTTTTGCGTTCCGTTGTACGGTTTTATTAAGTTTCTGTCCGACAATTATCCGCGCAACGTGCCTGGTTCTGACAGCACGCTGTGAAACAGTAGTTGTGTAGCTTTTACCGTATTTCACACATAACACGCTAATAACAGCAGATCTGTTAAAATTTTATTGCTTGCATCGATGTTGACGTCTTGTCCAGCTTATTTAAACGCTACGATATTATTTTTTCAATATCTCTTGTTGGTACGAATTTATGTTCGTCTCACTTCATTTTTAAATTACATATATATGACTATTTATTTTAAAATTGTGTCGAATCATTTTCAGACAAATGTGAAACTGTGGCGAATTCACTTTCACATAAATGTTGTGGTGTTGAAAGTGATAATTCATTTGTATGAAAATACATACATATGAGTTAAACGCACTGAAAAATCGAGAAATTGAAAAAACATCTATTCATTTTTATTACAAATAGTTAAAAAAGTACTACCCACTCTGTGAAAATATACGAAGAAATAAAAAAGTTTAAAATTATAAAAAGAATGAAACAGGTACATCATTAAATTTATTTATATTGACACTATGATTCAAAAAATCAAGAAATTAAAAAAACTATTAATTTTTAATTATAATAGTTATAAAATACATATAGAAATTAAAAAAAGACATCTATTCATTTTTTTACAAATATTTATAAAAATACTACCCAGTGTGTAAACGAGAAAGTTAAAAATTATGAAAAAAATGAAACAGGTCAGTACATCATTAAATCTATTTATAACACTATGCATTGAAAAATCAAGGAATTAAAAAAAATCTATTCATTTTTATTACAAATAGTTACAAAAATATGTATGGAAATTTAAAAAAAGTTATTAATTTTTCAACAAATAGTTATAAAAATAGTAAAATTATACGGGACAGTACATCATCAAACCTATTTATACTGGAACTATGAATTGAAAAATCGAGAATTTTTTTAAAAAAATCTATACACTTTTTAACAAATAGTTACAGAAATACTACTCATTCTGTGTAAATACATGAGGAAACAGAATTTTTAAAATTATTAAAATAATTATACAGGATAATACAATATCATCAAATCTATTTCAACTGACACTAGAAGAAATGTTTAAGATACTAAAGTGTAAATTTAAAAAAATAAAATTATAGATTGAGATATTTAGTCATCTAAAATTTTATTTTCTCGACAAATGCAAATAAACTTGAAAAAATATTATAACAATTAGATAAAGTAAATAAAAATATGGTTTTGCGATTAACCATAACAAAATAAAAATAATGAACAACACCCTATACACATGTTTCTTTTTAATAAAACATAAATGTAGGCGTCACATTTGGATGGCACTATGTATATACAATATAAATGACAAAACTGGTAATTTAATTGAATTTCAATTACATATTTATTTATCATTGTGACTAATTAACTTTCACACAAATGAATCACTCGCCTCAACACCATAAATTTGTATAAAAATGTTCAATAATCAATTAATTATTTAATGATTTATTCGTACAAAAATAATTTATTTATTCTATATCAAAAAAAAATATTAATTTAGATTGTTCCAAATTTCAAAAGATATTTTTATTAATATTTTAAAAGAGTAGATTTTTCAATTTCATACAAATGAATTATAACCCTAAATAGCACAAAATATAAAAAAAATATTTAATAATTATATTGCTGGTGGTGATAATTCATTTATGTGAAAGTGAATTCGTCACAAGAGATTTTTGTAATATCTTATCAAATGTATATTTTAAAATTGTACAATCACTTGAAATATTAAAAATTATAATAATACAATATTTATCATTTTTAATAAAATATCAAAAAAAAAATAAAAATATTTTTAGACAGTTATTATCAAATAATTTATAAAAAAATATTTAAACAATTTTAATCAGTATTTTGACATTAATCAAACCCTTGTTTATGTTTAAACATTCTGATTAATGTTTAAAATATTAATTGTTATTAATTAGTATTTTATCCCAAAAATAATTAATATGAAATCAAATCATGTGTAAACTTTTATTGTAAACTATTTATTTTATTTAATATTTAATGTATTATTAAATTGCTATTCAATATTAATATATTCATAATCATGATAATTGAATATTAAATTCATTTATTATCGCTAATAATACATAAAAAAATATTTTTCAATTAAATGTAATTAAATTATGTATAATTTTCAAGTCTGTTAAATATCGACGACACGGTTGTTTTTTTCACGTTTAAATTAATTATGCTTAAAAGCTTTTATATTTTTAATATAAAAATACGACCAAATAATAAACGATGATAATAAAATAATAAAAAAAAATGACTGGGTGTTGATTATATAAACGAAACACATTCGTAACTCTTACAATTGTCTTAAGAAACTCGCTTCTACATCCGATAGGATAAAACCATACTAGTTATAATTTCAATAGACATAAACGCAACACAAAGTCTGTATTACATTTTATAAAAGGGTTACAAAAACATTACCGTTGATAAAATACAAAACGAACAAAGGTATACATTATAATATACGAACAACTCGAATTACATACAACTTTTCAATACAAAGTCTATGAAAGTCTTTTGAAATTCGACGCTCAGACTCTATCGCTCTGCGAAAAAGAACTACGTCTACGTTTTCGTTAAATAATTGGAGAGCGGAGAACAAGCTCGCTCATTTTCTTAACATTTTTCTTTTTTTGTATTCTGATGTGTTTGTTCGTGCTATTTCGAATGGGAAAATGTATCTGAATTGAATATTGAACAAGTATGTGCTATTTATATTTTTCTTATCAATAAATAGTTTTGTATTTGTGAGATTTCAAATAAGGGGTTATAAAATGTAAAGCCATAATATGTATCGGAAATAATCATGATTTCAATATATATTAACGTATCAAAATCAATTTCAATCAATTGACGTTTAGGTAAAATAAATCTGTGTCTCAAGTGAAATTTTATATATATTTAATTTATCTATGATATAAATTTAATTTTTGATAGTCATTAACTAGACAAAAAATAAATAAACTAACTTAAATATGAAAATATAAAATATAACTAAACACACGTCTCAAATATAAATCATGTAAATTATCTTAAAAATAAAATTAAATTATCAACAATGTGAATTATAAAAATAAATTATTTCAACAGTTCTAACTGTGGGTGATAAATTTCGAATATGTAAAAATGAAATATTATTCCTTATTTACAAACATATTTCACACAAATTCATGTAACATTTCAATATAAAAATATTTTTATATAAAATTAAAATAATAGATAATTCAAAATATTATATAAATCAAAATTTCGTGATAATTATTTTTTTAATTAAATTAATTCACATTTTACACAACACAATTTTATTTTCGAATATAATTTAACATTGGAACTAAATTTCCAACAATATGTAAAACACTGAAGACAGGATTAAAGATAAATTCGAATAAAACAGAAGTTATAGTAATGTCAGAGAGCAAAAAGAACAAAACAGAAACTAACAGCAGAAAATATGACTTTTAAAAAGATCAATTCCTTTAAGTCCCTGTGAAGCATGATGAACAAAAAGAAAGATAAAACTGGCTGAAAAAATGTCTATGCTTTAATCTAAATATTTATTAAAATCCTATTATCTAGAAAGACTAAAATAAAGATTTACAAAACAATAATGAACCCTATTTTAATGTACAAAAAAGAGACATGAATTCTGAGAAAAAATATTAAAAAAAAACTGTTATCCTTTAGAAATAAATTACTGAGAAATAATTGAAGTCTGTTTAGACATTATAAAAAAAAGTATGGAAAAAATGTAGAAATTGAATAACTCTTCAGAAAAAAGACATTTTAATTATCAAGAAAACAAACTATATTAAGAACAGAAAATAAGAAAATCAAAAATGGATAAAAACAGCCTAAAGAAAAACCTAAACTAAGATTTAAAAATGAAATAATAAATGATTTGTTGATACTAAGAGTAAATGAAAACCTGGTACATATTTTGAAAAATAAAACATTGAAGATGGTCATCAATAAAATAAAAAACCGACTTCTATTCAAATTGCTTATTAATAAAGTAAATATATGAGTTAGAATGAAATCATTTCCAATATCTATTCATAATGAATTCATCTGAAATAAGCACTAAACTAACAAAATTAGAAATAAAATCAATTTTTATTTTGATAAATAAATTGTGATATTTATGATATTAATTGATTTATAAAAATAAATTTTATTTTCAAAGACAGTCAACTAGTGTAAATCTAAAAAAATCTACATCCATGACTTGTACATGAATCATTCACATTTTTCTTAAATTTCAAACTATCAACAGTTGTGATTCATAATCATAAACAGCTTTACACTTCTCATCCACCAAATATAAATTTAAAAATAAACATCAGTAGCCCATCGTTGAAATAAAATAAATATGATTTTTTTTTATTTCACAAGTCTCTCATAATCCATTATCAATTAAGCTTCTCACGTTTTAATTAAGTTGAGAATATTTAAAGCACCAATTATAAATTATTCGCATCTTATACTAATTGCAGTCGTTTCCACGAACAACGCGCTGAGATACCGAGTTTTTTATGAATTTTTCATTTTATGTTGGCAATATTCAAGTACCTCATAGTATGAAATATCTACTGTAACGTTTATCTAAGAATTTACATTTTTTTGTAATCTCTTTGTTACTATCTCGACTAATTATTCTAATTATCTCGAAGTTAATTAAAATAGTTTTAAGAAGCATTAAATGAAATTCTTTATATTTTCATATTTTTATCTGTGTCGTTTACATACATATATATAATGAAGTATTTATGAACATATTGATATTTTCGATAAATGTATAAAATCCTTATTAAATAAAAAAATAATATTTGAATCAATCTCTTTGATTTTTATAAACATATTTTCAGATAAGAAATTCTTTTGTCTGTTAGTGCGTGCACGTGTGTATTAGAAATTTACTTTATGTACATAGTTTCTTTTCGTGTGATCCTATCAAAACTGTTTTGTCAAGGATTTTTCATGACGTGTAAATTGAATAAAAGACACGTGTCAACGTAGCTTTTATCTTTAAACACGTACTTTTATTAGGATAAAAAATGTATCGCGAACAAATTTCATTCACGGAACTTTTTCTTCATCATATCTTTCATATTTCTATTATATAAATAAGGAAAGAATTTTCGTAAAGGTATTCGGCTATTTATGATACACTGATACTTTTATGCCATGTGAATTTTTTTTGGCTGGTATGTCGTGTTAGATGTGAAATATTTCATAAAGAAAATTCTATTTGTTTATACATGTTTATATAAATAAAATCCTCTTTCTATCCACTATTGAATAAAGGTCTTTCTCAAAATTTTCCACTTCAACCAATCTAATACATTTTTTCAATTCATTCTTTATTTACAATTTTTTTAGTTTCTATCCCATCTATTAATTTTTTATATATCTAAATTTTCAATTAATAATTTCTCTTGTTTATCAATGGTCAGCTCTTCTTATATAATCACCCAATTTTCATTTCAAACTTTTCATTTTTCCTCTAATATATAAACTAAATGAATTTTTCATTTACGGAATTACATATTGTAAAAGTTAGAAATAAATTGCTCGCAGCATACATTTGAAATCGATTGCAGTCGAAGCTCGATTTTAATATTCGTCCGACTTCAAAGTAGTACATACCGTGAACGTATCTAATAGTATAAAAATCAAAATAGATTCTGTCTCTAAGTACACTTCTACGTTTAAAACGTATGAAAAATGGTACGAGGTTCATTCTTTTTCGTTTTATTTACCTTTTAGAATGCAGAATGTAGTCACGCCACGTAAAGTGTCAATAAGAAGTAGTAAAAAGAATATTTCGAAATGGGAACGTGTTGAGATTTTATTTCGTAGTACAGTGGCGTATTTGGGATCGAATAAAAATTTTGAATGCTTTCTTAAATACGTCATAAAATACGATCACTGGTAATAAACTTGAAGTACTGTTCGACTTGCAAGTATAGGAGTTGATATCAAAAATCGTAGACAGTAAAATGAAACATGGTTTACTTTTTGAATAAAATTTGATAGTCAATAAAATTAATTATACATTGTATTATGTTTTTATTTCGTTCATTTATTTGATAATAAAAAAAATCAAACTAATGATTGTACAATATATATATATATATATATACATACACACAAGGGTCGTTTGATAAGTATGGTAAATTTATTTATTGTTTAATTTAATTATTTTTTCTAATTAATTATTTTAATTTAATTATTTTTTCTTACTTTTTACCAAACTTATGAAACGACCCTCATATATATGTATATATAGAGAGAGAAAGAGAAGAAGAGAATAAATAGTAAATACTCAATAATCACTTATTGGACACATAAAAAATTATTGTATTGGAAGTAGGAGTTTCATTTGTGTTAAAGGAAAAATAATGTGACTATTTTCTTAATCAGATAAAACATCTACTATTTTTTTATTTTACTATTGATACTAATTTATATTTTAATTAATATTACTATATAGTTTTGTAATTATTCTGAGAATTGCTGAATACAAATTTTATGAGATACTAGAATTAATAAAAAAATGGAAAAAATATAGTTTTTCAGACCTTTTTTCAGATAAAAATTTTTATTTGTATTAGCATTAGATTTTAATACATATGAAATCAATTTATAATAAACATCGACTTTAGAAAAGTATTAACATGGTTTTCTAAATGTTTTATTTTTTATAACTTATTTACATTTTATACACATTATGAAATATATATTAAGACCTTTTTTTTATAAAATTTATTTATAAAAATCAAAACACATTTTTAAACAAATCAATTTCTTATATTAACACTGTAAAATTCTATAAATTATTTGATTTTAATCGTTTAGGGGAAAAAAATTATAAAAATATTCAGTAATTATTGTTATTAATGATGGTCCATATATTAAAAATGTTTGTCCATATATTAAAAATGTTTTTTCATAAAATATTCATTTAGTAATTATTATATTATTTTTTCTGAAAATAATAAAATATTTTAATTTGTCGAAAAATATAAAGAAATAAAATATATAATTTAAATCTAATTTTTTTTTTGAGTTTGAAAAATTAATATACATGTTTGTGTTTATATTTACATTTTTGTTTATGTATATAAGATTTGTTCATTAACATAATTTGGTAAATAATGTGTGTTTATGTATATAAAACTTCTCCATTAACATAATTTGCTACTCAAATGCACATCGTGATATAAAGCACATTACACCAATTTAAATTATATTCGTCAAAAGCTTAAAATCATTTCGCTTACGAACGTTAAATCTACTTAAAGTCACAAGTTATGTCAAGTTATATTAGTTTCAACTCATTGGGGTGTAATATTGCTCCCACGGCACCTATTGTAAATTAAGACCACTAAACCTTGCGAAAGCTTTGACGTAATTAAATTTTATTCAAATCGGTACGCCAAACAGTGCAGTTTGTTGGAATGTAATGTCCGACCGATACGATTTTCGATTAAATATTTTTAAAGCGAACGGAATTATTCGAAATATTTCTTTTTCGAAATGGAATACTTGTTAAAATTTTCCGTTTGTAACGATTGTCGATGAATATTTAATTTCTGGGATATTCGATCATATATATTCAAAGAACGAATTATTTTCAAGTGTGTATAAAGTTCTTGAGAAGAAAAAACTAAATTCGACTTAGAGTTCAAAGTGAACGTTAATGTAATAAAAAGGTATGTAAATGATATCTTAAAATATGTATATTTGTAATAAAGAAATTCCGTAATGCATTATTAGAGAGAGGAAGCCCACTCAAAGGTGAGCTCGTGCTGCACACGTCTCCTTTTTTGCTACCGTTTGCCGATAAAAGCTGCGACTACGTGACAGGATTACATTCAACGGATTCTTTTTGATGTTCGTATATTCTTATGACCTTCATATTCATTCGTTCGACCTTCCGTCTAGTCAAAAAAATTGTAGCGGATTGTCAGATACTGTTGCGAAATTGGAGAACATATTTCAAGATTTTCGAAGAGTCCCTAGTTATTCGGATATGTGCGAGACGTACGGCGTGTGAAATTTTTCGTTAGTTTTTTTCTCGTGCCCTGCAACAGCCTGTTGGGTATTCATTCGAAATGTGTTTAGTGTTTATAAACAATATAGATGTTGGTTTATATAGCTCTGATATATTTTATTCATGCGATACGTATAATTTCAAATGCGTTCAAATTAAATTCATATTTTATTTATTTGAATTTCCACACGGTTTAACGTAATTTCATTCATAAACTGATACAATTATGTACGTAATAAAGTACAAGAACAATGGAGATGGTGAATAATATTCAAAGAAAATTTCTACGAAAACCGTATATTTTTCAATTATATTACCAATTTCATGAAAAATAATTTGCAAATAGAATACCAGTTTTAGACCTTCAAAAAATGTTTTTGTGCTCGAATTGATTTTCATTTATACATATTTTAAATTAAAATAAAATTAATTATTTTATTTAAAATTAAATCTGTTGAAACAAGATAGATTTTAAATTTTTATTAAAACTTAGTTATTTTTTTACTGTTATATTTTATTACACAAATTATAAAATATTTATGTTTTATTCATTAAATACCTATCTATATTTTTCTTTTCAATAGTATGTGTGATGAAAAATCATATTAATTATTATATAGAGTTTTCCAAATAAGAATATCAGAACTTTGACAGCTGGTGGCAGTCACATTTGAATTTTTTTCAAGCTCATTTTGATATTTTAATTCAGTATAGTTTGGAAAATTATCATTTAGCAACTCTTACAAATTGTAAAAACTTCAATAGAATTATTAAAATAAAAGTTTAATGAGTCCATTTTTACACAAAATGGATCATGTGATTTAACTTTATTATTTTCTGTGGGGTTATGTGAAATCATTGGTTTATGGTGATAAACCACAATCAATAGAAGCATTAAAAATAAACATTCAACATGCAATTGGACCACAGTTATGTGAAAGAGCGACTAAAATTGGACTAAACATATGATTGAAATTATGTTCCATCATTAATGCCATAGAATATGATTAAAAATAAGATAAATAAATAACTAATTAATTAAATACTTGTTCTTTTATTTTCATTTAAACTTCTGAAGCGCTTATTGGAAAACCCTATATCTTATATCATTTCAGTGTAATACAGTTTTAATTTTAGCTTTTTTATTTTAATTCATTTATTCATTCATGTCGTTTATTTCAGTTTATATACATTTTATTTATTTTTTTTATATTAATGCATTTATGTATTATTCTTCTATATTTCTATACAAAAATTTTTTTTCAATTTTTTTAATTGAATGTTGTAGAATATATATTTTAATTTGGTTTAATTTGATAAGTATCTTACAAATAATGATAGAAATTAATAAATAAAAATTGAATGAATTGAAATGTTTGTGCAATTATTTATATGATTTTATAAGCAATTCAAAAATATTTAAATGAGAATAATTTATGATATTTATCGAACCTTTTGTGTCTCTGATCTAAAAATGCTAGAATGATTGAAAAAATAAATCTATAAAAAATAAAATTGAACAATTATTTAACTTTAATGCTTATATATATATATATATATATATATATATATATATATATAATTTGTTGGAAAAAATACTAAAATGTAATAAACACGTCAAATTTATTTTACTAGTCACGAACTCTCGATATTTTCCTATGCCACTGAGCTACTATGTCATTTAGTCGATTCTTTTACAAAGAGAGAAAAAAATAACTTCCAGTTCATTGTATTCTTGGCTACTGCTCGAAGCTCGAGAATGTATGAGCTTAACTCGACATGACACATTTTAAAAACTTTCAATAGCTGTCAAACACAATATTTTCGACGTTCTCTCTTTTTTTGTACTCGAAACTTGCAATGTTATGCCAAGATATAAGTACAGTGATGAATATAAAAAGCCTTTATCGCTTAAGGATTTTTTTTGAAAATTATTTGACAGTTTTATTATTATTTCTATTTGGATATTTTGTTAATATAAATATTCATATTTGTTCGATTCGTTTATTATAAAATGTCAATCTTTAGAAAATGTTCAATTTGTGTTTAATGTGAATAATGAAATTTATGTAATAAATTTTTAAACAATTTCATGGTAATTACTTTTACCAAAAAGGTAAAGGAAGTAATTTAGGAATCTTTGATGTTAAATATTAATACGGAAATTTATTTTGAATGGAGATATTTTCATTACCGAAAATATTTCCTCTTTTATGTACACATATACAAAATGTGTATTATAATTTCATGTATAAAAAAGTACTTAAAAGACTGAAAATATTTACAGATTATTTATTGTATAATAAAAAAATTCTAAATTATATTTCTGGAATATTTAACAAATATTAACATTTTTTTATATTTTTTATTATTAATGTCAATATTTTAAAAATCTTATATACGGTCTATCCTAAAATTACTCAGACTTTTTTTTATTAACATTTCATTTATAATTATATACAATTTGATTGGAATTCGATGGATGTATCATTAGTCTTTATGTTAAATGTGACAGTACTTTTTCAACCCTCATCGAAAAATCAGTACAAAATAAAAAGCAAAATTAAAGAAAACGATTGAAATATTGAATGAAGTTTATTAGAAATAAACTTCATCATGTATTAGTTATACACAAGGTTTAGGAAAATCAGTTAAATGGAAGAATTTGAGGGAAGAGTAGATGACTTATTTGAAGATTAATTGAGGATATCACTGATATTAATAAATCACATTTTGATGAAAGATTTGCAACGAAAAAAAGTCTGTACATGATTTCAATAAATAGTTATGAAGCAAGTGAATCAGTAACTAGCTATTAAGCTTGATAGAAACAACAAATTCAATTTTAACAAATTGTATACAAATCGAGTAAGAAAAATAACCGTCGCACTAATAAACAATATATGTAATTATCTTGTTATCGATTAGTCGGAGGTAATACACAGCCACACACAACGAACGTAGACGTGAATAGCTATATAATACCAACATCCATTCGAAATGATGAACAAAGCTAACCATCCTCGTATCTATCCTTCATGCGGTGGATATGCATCATGTCTGAGGCATACCAGACATCACACCCAGGTGTTCAGAGCTAATGTATCCTGCCCGCATCCTTGCGGCTTCCGCTTCACATCCTGCTTCTACGTTTTCTTGTTATATATGTGTATATCTAGTACTCTATTTTTTCCTCCATACATTATGGAAATTCGTGAATCCATACGCGTTCGGACGAAATGAAATTTCAATATTTTTTCGGTACGTTTAAGTTGTTAGCAACGTATTAATATTTTAACATGCGTTTACTTTCGTTAAATAAACTTTTTACTCATATATGTATGAACGTCAAAAACGTACATATACTCTTTATAAATATATTTATTTCAGTTCTTGTGGAATAAAATATATAAAACGTTAAAATATCATATCTGTATGACATTAAGAAAAAATAACAGAAATCATTTTTTTTTCGTAATCATCATCATCAACAACTCCTTTATATGATATTTCTAGATGAAGACCTCTCCCAAAACTTTCCTTTTTTCCTTCAGTCCATTCTAATGAATTTTCTTATATCTCTGTTCCATTAATCCATGAATCTCTTTCTCGATCTTTTTATATATCTAAGTACAATCAATCATTTTTCTTATTTATCGATGGTCGTCTCTTTTTGCTATATAACTGACCCTTTTCGATTTCAAATTCCTCAATTTTTTTCAATTCACTTTATTCTCTTTTTATCTTTTCGATTCCTGGCATATATCTTCACATACTGCGTTGTATTGTCTAAAGTCGTTAAATTATTCTGGTATTCAAGAATTATATTTCACTGCAATAAGTTATAATAGATACGATGCATTCAAAAAATTTTGTTTGCATCACAGAGGAATATTCGATTCCATAATATGACAATTTCTTTTGAACTAATCTACCAACGCATTTTTATCTATAAATGTTTCTGTAATGTCAAAAGTTGTTCCAGGTAGACATAGTTTTCTACTTTTTCTATTTATCTTCTTTTTAGTTCGATTCTTGTTCAATCTAAAAATTAATTGCGCATTATTTTTGTCTTATCAAAGTTTATTATAAGACTTGTTTTTTGACTTTTGTTATCCAATTCTTCTAATTATTTTTCAAGTTCATCTAGACTTATCAAGAAAATAATAATATTATCAGCAAATGTTAAATGACTAAACAGCTTTTCATTAATTTTTATTTTTTCAGATTCACAGTTAAGTCTCTTTAATACTTCTTCCAACACAAATGTAAATAGTTTTGATGATATAAAATTGTTCTATCTCACTTCTTTCAACATTTTAAACTTCCCTGTTTTTTCGTGTATTTGTAGAAAAGATGTAACATTTCTATAAATATTTCATTTAAATTCAATTTATATATATATATATGTGTGTGTGTGTGTGTCTGTGTATTAAAAATTTAAATTAATTTCAATATTTATTTCTATCACATTAAAAAAAACACCTATACTTCTTTAATTCCTTGATTATTCAATGCATTTAATATCAGTGACGTATTAACTTAATCGAAAACTTTTTCATAACCTATAAATTTAAAGTCAATGGTATTTAGTACTCGTAGCATCGACTAATAACTTCCCTTGCTATTTAAGTATGATCCATTGTACTAATATATATATATATTGGGTTAAGTCAAATAATTTTCAATTTTCATGTCAATTTTTATTAAACTTGACATTTACTAAGTAGCTCTTCTGTTTATTTTAAATAGAATTTTGATGGTTTTGACTTGAAAAAGTTTTCAATGAACTTTCAAACCTGGTTTTCATGACTCACTTCAATATTCGAGGATCATTTGATAAGTAGGGTAAAAAAATAAGAAGAACTAAATTGAAATATTTAATTTAATTAATTCATTAATTAAATTAAATAAATAAATTTAATTTTTAATTAATTAATTAATTGAAACAATAAATAAATTTACCATACTTATCAAACGACCTTCGTATATATATATATATATATATATATATATATATATATAAATAAATAAATAAATAAATGTATATCGTAATTTTTTATCAACTACCATATGCTAAGAGAGAGAAAAAGACATAAATCTTCGACATAAAAAGACACTACTACACCATCGACAACACAGTGACAAAAAAAATAAAAACTGTGCGAGCGTGACCTGTAGGTACATTCACTTGTGGCACTTTTCTCATTTCGGATGTCAAATAGACCTGTGACCAATGTTAACCAATATAGATATAGTTTGGTGCGCAGTGCGGTATGCTTTGAAAAATGATTAAATTTTCAATTTTGCACGCCTTGTGTCGCGCGACGTCCCATTCTATTGAGGTAATAATCGAGAATTTTAGGGTTGTCATTAACCCGGACTCGTTAATTGATATCCGATTGGAAATGGAATGAAATCTATAAATCAATTTAGTTTCGTATGTTCGGATTTTTTTGAAACATAAACGAAATTCAATTTTAATTCATTTAGTTTTGAATATCGAGAAAATGTTTTCAAACAGATAAAAATGGTTGAAATATAAAAAAAAACGTTTTTATCTCTTGATGTTTTTAAATTAAAAAAATGAACAAATTACAATAATATCCAGAAAATTATTTCACACTGACATAAAAGTAAACAACAAATATCACAAACACTAATTAAAGGATCCGAATTCGTTCAAGTACTAAAATATTAAACATATAAACATGAAATTTCGTATACATCTAGACTAATCTCCAAAAAAGCTCGTCTGTTTACACACTTTTCCGTCTTACATAAATCGTTAAATAAAAGTCAAACGTTTTAACGAAACGAAGACAAATTTATTCGCATCAAGAATTGATAAATGCGAAAAACACAAAGTACTTATAACTTATCTTCTATTTATTTTATCGAATTTTGGAAATTTTATTCGATCGACTCGTACATTTTTCATGTTAAAATGTTATAAAATTTCTGATAAAACTGAACCATACAAGTTTCATTATATTATTTTGTAATATAACGAGGTGTTTAATATTGTACTTTTTTGATTAGAGATGAAAAAAAAATGTAAAAACTGAAATATAACATTTAAAATAACAGCAGATAAGAAAAAAGTGTGAAATTATATTACACGAACGAACAGTGAATAGTAAAACGGTACGAAAATCAAATTCCTCGTGTATTTTTATTAATGTCTAACTCGCCTGACATCAGTGTCGAAAAAAATACACACGGCGACCATCCAGATATGCACGAGAAAGTGGAAAACTTAATTTACTTCAATTTCATTTATGATAAAAAACGGATCGCGTGTTTTCCTCCATTCCCCGAATCGAATTAGTAGATTTAGTTCTCGCTACCATATATTTTTCATATTTTCACGGGCGTCTTTGCCGTTGATAATTCAATTCCGAAGTTTACAATCGAATTAACGAAACGGAAACAAGGAACAAAATTATTTTCCGCGTTCCATGTATCGAAGTACCAGTCGGGTTCATTACAGTTCGAGCGAGATAATTTCGTCGGAAACAAAAAACAATTAAAGTATAATTAGGGAGACGTAAACAATATGAAATATTGTTCGTTTTTATTTCGGCCATTGGTAAATATTGAACGTGAAAGCGTGCTGATGGTGCGTAATTTGTTTCGAGATGAAACATTGTTAATGTTAATAAGCGAAACAAACGTGTACAGGGAATTGTGTTTCTTCGGGATAAAACTTGTTTTTTACTCGAAATGTAATTGCTTTTTAAATTAGAGGAAATGTTCTTTTTTGTACTCGAACAATAATAACATGTATTGTATAATAATATTATAATTAAACCCGAAAGATGTAATCGGCGCTTTTCTTTTCACCTGGAATACATTCGAACGTAAACTCGAGATAAAATAAACACAGAGGAATAATAATTAATATATAAAGCAAATATGAGTTAATGAAACAATTATTTTCAAAAGTAAATAAGGAATGATGAATATTCATTCATTTATGAATTGTTTTTTCATGTGTCATCGTTTTATTTTACATTCATTGCTCATGTTTTAAAAAATAACACCTGAAACGAATTTAAAAAAAGAATATGGCATTTAAAAGACTATATTAAATATATATCTTCAAATAAATGACCTTGATGAAATGATAAAACAATTATTATGAAAAAAATTAGAAAATAAACAGAAACACGTCACTTTAACTTCAATTTTGAAGCCTTTTTATAGAGAATGTATAATTAAAAAAATACTTCTTGTTTTTCTGTAAAATAATTGAGAGAGTTTTAAAAATTAGGTTAAAAAATTATTAATAATAGGCCATTCCACACTAGTCAACATGCATACATTATTCACGCCCATTACTTCTCGTCTCACACCCATTTACCGCCAAACTCCTCCACCTAAAAAAATTAGTTTTCACGAAAGAGGGTGCGAGACGAATGGTAATGGGCCATGAATACTGTACGCATGTTGACTAGTGTGGAATGGCCTATTTAATCTTTACGAGAGAGGCTCGGACTTAGAATGTTTTTTTTCCAATGAGTTAGAATCATTGAATTCTTTAGTGGAATCTTTTAAAATGATATTTTAAAAAATAATTAATTAAGTAATGATCTTTTCCAAATTGGAACTCCTAACTCTGAAATTAAAATAAGCAAATATTAACATAAAAATCATTTTAAACCTTTTTTGATTGTTAAACCGAAAATGATGTTATTTATATCTAATCAAGACTTTTATACTTTTTCTTTTTTTATAAAAGGCTTATAAAGATTCTATGATTTTAACATTTTAAGAGACGAATTAAAAAAGTTACTTATACATCATCTAGGTTCATATATTTTTTGTTGTTTTTTATAAAACACTTATAAAAAATTTATAATTTAATAATTTCGAAAGACGAATTGAAAACAGTTCTTGTATATCATCTACGTTTTTTTATTTGTTGTTTTTTATAAGATCTACAAAAATTCCATAATTTCCAAATTTCAAAAGACGAACTGTAAAAATTACTTACACATCATTTAGGTTTTTATATTTTTTATTGTTTTTATAAAAGACTTAAAAAAAATCTATAATTTCAAAAGACAAACTGAAAAAAGTTATTTACACATCATCTAAGTTTTTATATTTTTTTGTTGTTTTTTATAACCCTACAAAAATTCTATAATTTGAAAATTTCAAAAAACGAATTAAAAAAGTTACTTACACATCATCTAAATTTTTTTTTGTTGTTTTCTTTCAAACATATAAAAATTCTATAACTTAAGATTTTCAAAAGATGACAAATCTTTTATCAGTACAAAAAAATATTCTAGAAAAAATTAATATATTCCTGAACAAAATAGCATAAAAGAAATATTAAAATCATATTATATTAGTCACACTTACTGTAAATAAATAATTTACCTTTCTTCGTTTTAATTTACTCTTAATATATATTTTCCGTTTAGATTCTACGATCATTAAAATTTTGAAATTCTTTAAATGTTAAAAACCATATGTTCGTTTTTATAAATAAAAAAATTGCTTTATCATTATATATATATATATATATATATATATATATATATATATATATATATAATATTTTTAGTATTAAAATTGGCACACGAATTCCTATAGGAAAAGAAATTACACAAATTTGTTAACTTAAATATTTTTGAAATATTGTCTACCTAAAGTATATTTCTATGTACATTTATCTGTATTTGTATAAATATATATGTGAGTCTGTATATGTATATATAAACTTTCAGTGAGTGTCTTGAATTTGTACTTGTATTTATATTTGGAACATATTTTTAAACACGATAATTTTCAAACTTTGTATCCGGGGATTTTAAAAACAACTTTTTTGATATACGAGTCTCGTTCATGAAGTATACACTTTCGAAGTAATATTGTTTTTTTATTGCTCGATATATATATATATATATATATATATATATATATGTATATATATATATATATATATGTATATATGATTTATATATATAATTTTTTTTAATAATATATGCGTGTAAATTTTACATTTCGTACGAACTTTCAATAATATTAAAAGTTTAGTCTAAATTTTTCCAAGTGTTTCAAATTACATTTTATAAGTTTAAATATTTTATTATATGGAGACACGTGTCTGATTTAAGATTCATGACAATATTTTATAATGGATTTTTTTCTGTAGGTGATAACAG
This sequence comes from Neoneuromus ignobilis, assembly GCA_029203775.1. NCBI lineage: Eukaryota > Metazoa > Arthropoda > Insecta > Megaloptera > Corydalidae > Neoneuromus > Neoneuromus ignobilis. The sequence continues at coordinate 51,489,604 of CP092089.1, forward strand.
TTTTCTTAAAAAAATATTTTTTATTGATATAAATCAAAAAGTACTTGTAACATTTTCAAGATAAACATTTACAATTATTGCTTTATTAATATTTCAATGTTATAAATTTATAATGATTTTTTTTACCTCTGTAATATTTTAAAGGAATTTCTAAACTTATTATTTACCAGTATAATTCAAAAAGATCTTTAAGTATAGGGTTTTTCATTAAGCACTTCAGAAATTTAAATGAAAATATAACAAAAAGTTTTTAATTAATTAGTTAGTTATTTTTTTATATTTAAGCATATTCTATGGCATTAATGATTTTTAGTCAGTCTTTCAAATAATTGTAATCCAATTTCATGATTTACACTTTCAATATTTATTTTTAATGCTTCTGTTGTTTATAGTTTATCAACATAAGCCAATAATTTCACATTACCACTCATTAAATAATCCAATGGAATTAAATCACATGATCTTGGTAACTGATGGATCTATTTGGTGAAATAATGGACTGAATAAATCTATTGAAGTTTTTACAATTTCTAAACGTTGTTGAACTGTTAAACATTCTATGATAATTTGCTAAACTATATTGAGTTGAAATGTCAAAATAATCTTAAAAAAATTTAAACATGGCTGCCACCAGCTGTTAAATTTCTGACATTCTTTTTATAAAACCCTATATTTTACAGTATGAATATTTTTAAATTTCTATTTGATATTTTAATATCTCAATTTTATAATAAAATTATTCAATTAATTTGTAATTTTTTTTTTTTTTGAAAAAAATTCGTATTTTATTTTAGTTTGTATGTATATCCTGGGAACTGTTTTAAATATTATATTTTCATTATAATCTTATCTTTTTCCAATTATTGTCAAAAAATGTTTGTAACATTTTGTATATATATAGTAATTACGCTTTTTAATACAAGGTCGTTATTTTTTGTATACAGTGTTGAATTATATAAATTATTTTAATTTCAGTTTAAACCAACGCACAAACGGCATGGTCTATTTACTTATTTTTTTTAAAAAAAAATGTAGCATAACTATGTAAAAATGTACCTCTCATTTACATTTCTCATTAGATATATACATAAATGTTTGTACGTACTTTCAAATGTGTACGTCGAGGCTAAACTTTAAAATCGACCACATAACACATTTCTGTACATAACTGCAAAGGGTTCACAAGCTTTCGCTATATTGTCCACAGAGTCCGGATTAGGAGTAACGCTCGGTTACCCCCATCCGATTCGTGGCCGTAGCTGTGCGTACTACGCGTGACAGTATGGCGTGCGTATCGATCCCGTGGTCTCTCGAGCACCATCCAACAAATCAGGGGCGTAGGGACGATGCATCTATATCATAACAAATGGACGTTTTAGGGTATATCAGTGGACGTTGTTAGTTTTTTCGCATATATCTCGACGAATGTGTTCGTCTTTTCCTGTATCCGAGAATGTACGGTCGTGGATATGACTGTCCACTTTATTTCACACATATACATATACAAATATACATGAGGAGAGAGAAAATATAGAATAAAACACATATAATATTTCATATTCTCATTCTTAACAGATGATCGAAAAGAGAGAATAATTGCTCGACCAGTTATAATTATCTACTTACAATTATTTATATTTGATTAAAAGGGCTTGATTATTTAATTTCGTATTTTTGAAAGAAGTTTTCATTTCATTTTTTAATTACTTATTTCCCTATTAGAACTTTTATCTGTGTTAATAAAGATTAATAACATAAAACTTATATCTGTATTATTAAAAAATAAATTAATTAATAAAATAAAAGCTTTAAATATCTCTCATAACATAATTTACTGTTAGAAAACGTCATTGAATAATTCTGTTTTTTGATAAAAAAATATTAAAAAAAAATTTTTCTAGTTATTTTAGCTTGAAAATATATGATCATCCAAATGTGACGCCTAGATTTGTGTTTTATTAAAAAAAACAAAAAAAAATATACACATGTTTTTCTATACACCACTCCATACACATGTTTTTTAATAAAACACAAATCTAGGAATTACATTTGGATGACCATATATTTTATTAAAAATATAAATACTTTTATATAAACAGTAATACTGCACTAAAAATCTACAAAGATGTTTGTACCTTGAATGAACTGCATTTTTAAATATTAAAATATTTTTTTTTAATAAAAAAAATCTATATATATATATATATATATAACAATAAATTGAAATGATATAAACAAATCAGTAAAAATAAATTTTTCAATCAAGACTCTTCCACATTTCTTTATGTTATTCTGAACTGCTAAATCATTTTAGCATTCAAGATCCATGTTTCACACACACACACACATATATATATATATATATATATATATATATATAAACAGATAAAAGAAAAAATAAATTTATTATTTCTGTATTGTTATTAAATGTAAATAATTATTTTAATATACTTTTACCAACTTTATATTCTTTTGTAAATTAATATGTTAAATTTTTCCGCTGAAACGAAAAAATAATCTCAATTTTACAACCTGACATTTTTCAATCTAGCTATTTTTACTTTTACATAATGAAATTAAACTTTAAACAGCACTCATGGGAATCTTCTGTTATATTAATATTTTTTATATAATTTATTTTTATTTTACACATTTACTTTATTCTACTTATTCAGTAGACATACATACACACACATATATCTATCTATCTATTTATATATATATATATATGTGATATTAATTAATTTAATTCAAACTGTATCACTCAAACAAAGAAAATATTTCATGTGAATGGTCAGTTGATTGAAAACGATGAAGTGTTGATGACACGTAGAAAATAAATAAAAAATAATATCTTATCGTGACATGATAACCATCTATTAATCGAATGAAAAATAGACATGTATGTAAATTTTAATTGCATTTTCTGAAACGACCACTTGTTTCTATTAAATTAAAGAGCTTTCGTCGTGTCGACAATCACGCAATACACACCTGTTGTTCGGAGTCTCGTTTATGTTTTAGTTTAGAAGTTCTGTTCGAACATAGTGCACATTTTTTCACAATGTTCGCATAACTCGCGTGCGGTTGATGGAAATAAAATATTTTACACATACACAAATATATATAAAAATATATATACGTGTGTTTGTGCAAAAGAAAATATTTGTATATTTTTAAAGATATTTGTAATTTTATAAAATTATTCGATACATTTTTTTACAAATATTTTCATCAATATAAAAATACGATATAGTAAATGAGTACAGAAAATTTTCTGATAATTTTAATTCTAGAATATATCCACTTATTTTTTTTTTATAAATCTTAATATTGTAATATTTTGTTGATAAATTTCAAAACATTCATTTTTATTATCTGCATTATTAAAATATATATTGATTAATTTATTTTGTTAATAAAACAGATACTTCAAAATTTATATTACGTTGTGTAATATTAAATGTCGGATATCTCATCTGTTTCTGTTTGAATAATCCGACATTTCATATTACACAGCCTAATATTATGCATTGATGTTCAAAAACAGGTAATATTTTTTATTTTTATTTTCAAAAACAGGTAACTCCCTTGATTGTTTAAATATTATAAGTAGTAATATTAAGGATTCTTAAGAATTTTTTACCCTTCACATTAAAATTTTATCACCTGGTAAATATATATATTATCAAAGCAAAAATTAAAAGATACAAACTCATTACTTAATAATTAATTATACTACACAGATTATAATATCGTAATTCATTTACTACAAAGGACATAAGTTCGGAGCTTAATAATCAATTATACCAGTCAGATAATAGCAATTAATTCACTACAGCTTTTGTAGAACATATGCCTCTCTAACAATGCTAGTTTAATAGAGTTTCTCTTACCTAAATCTCATAACAATTGCTTTTTTTATGAAATGGGAATGTCAGGTCTATTGTCAACTCCCAATTTAAAGAAAAAAGTACACAGAATAAATGTAGTTTTCAAAATAACTACTTAAGATTCTAAATATAATTTTTAATTTAATAAAACGAATTTTTATACAAAATATTTCAATGAATTGAAAAAATATATTTCAATGATTCTAACCATTCAAATAAATTAACCAACTTGGTATTTAATATATTTTTATCAATAAATTTATATACTCAGTGTATAACAAATATTATATATATATATATATATATATATATGTGTGTGTGTGTGTGTGTGTGTGTGTGTCCATTGGGTTAACAATTACAAACAGTTAACAAACTCAAAGAACATTAGTTACAAATAGTACTAGAAGTGATGACCTCTTGGCAACACTTTGTGATTACTTGTCACCTTCATCAACGTACAATTAAGAACATTGCAATGAAGTGTTGTTTGTCCCTAATTTCACAAGAGGAATTGTTATGAGATTCTTGAAGAAATATTTAATTAGAGAAAACTAATAAATTATATGGACACACTTGTGCATGCGTTTATAAATAAACTAAATAGACCACATTTTTCTAAAAAAAATAATTCCTAAATAATTTTATGACAAATAATGTTTTTTTCGTGTTTCATTAAAAATGGAGCATAGAAAACAATTTCATAGAAAATTTTTAAATTGTATTTAACATTAACTATGTAATATATATATATATATATATATATATATATATATATAAATATATATTGAAACTTTTCTCAGTCAACAAATTCATCGTAAATAAAACATTTTCCAAATATACCCCATATGAATTATTTTTTCAATAAATTTCTAGATCACTCTCTATATCTCTTATTCAAATTATATATTGTTTATTTATCTGTCTGTGTCATATGTAAAAGAAAGGGAAAAAATAAAAAACATATTTAAAAAATACAGAAACATAGTAAAAAATATATTAAATAATTTCAATTGAAAAAATCTTTTAATTAATTTTATAAATTTAAAAAAAAATTCATACAATTTATTTGATATTAAACCAGTTCATTTTTATATAAATATATCTCTTTTCAGTGTTATTAAAATTTCATAGAAGTATTCAAATGGTCAATTGTTTATTTTTTTCTCGTACGATGTTTTAATTCGGTTTTTATTAAATAAAAATTATATTAAATAAATATTTGCTATGTCAATTAAAAAATATAATAGTACAAATATTTATTTTTATTTTAATCACTAACACAGTTTGAAAACATCTATGGCTCAAACTATAGTTTTTGTAATAATTTATTCACATTTTATCCAGTATCTTATTTTATCTACAATTTCAATAAGTTGCTATAAAATTCTAATACTCTTCTAAATTTAAAAACTTTATTCAAATTTTTATCGTTCAGTTTCAAAACCAAACATTGTATCTGTTTACTACCAGATCTTTTCTATAAAAGTAACTAACGACTTTATTGGCCTTATTATAATCCAAGTTTTAATAAAAAGTGTAAATGTTTAAAGACATAGTAAACTTTTTTATCGTATAACAAATTAACTCTGTTTTTTACTTAAATATATTCTAAATTTAAATAGAATATATTACATGATACAAAAAACTAATAAGATTAACCAATACTATTAAAAACTCACATCATACACTTACATAAACTAACTCCAACAATATTTTTTTAAGATAATAAACTTATTTTCATTTCCTCTAAATTATAATCATTTTCATTTCCTCTAAACAAAAGGCATATTTATAAAAAATCTTAATATTTTTTTTAAAAAAAACAATACCTATTCTGTTGATTGAAAGTTCTTGTTATTTGGTAAAAAATGATCAAACTCATTGGAAATATTTTTTTCATTTTTATATATATATATATATATATATATATATATATATATATATGTAAAATTTTCCAATAAAGGCTTCAGAAATTTAAATAAAAAAAAAACAAAAAGGGATTCAATTAATTAGTTATTTTTTTATTTTTAAGCATATTCTATGGTATTAATAATGAAATACAAATTCACTCATATGACCTCCATGACTTTGCTTAACATAGTGCATACTTTTAGTCCAATTTTTAGTCACTATTTCACATAATTGTGGTCAAGTTTCATGAATATACACGTTCAATGTACATTTTTAATACTTCTGTTGTTTGTGGTTTATCAGCATAAACCAATGATTTCACATAACCCCACAAAAAAGAATCCAATTAAGTTAGATCACATAATCTTGGTGACCAATTGATGGGTCCATTTTTTGTAATAATAGTTTTATTTCAATAATTTTTTTACAATTTCTAAACGTTGTTGAAATATTAAAAATTCCATGATAATTTCCCAAACTATGTTGAAATGTCAAAATGAGCTTAAAAAAAATCAAACATGTCTGTCACTAGCTGTCAAAGTTCTGATATTCTTATTGGAAAACCCTATATATATAATAAATATTTATGCACATCCATACATAAAACAACAATGTACATATTTAAATCTAATCTTGTATATGTTATTTAGACTGAATGAATATTTTATTCAATTCTAAAGAACAAAGCAAATGAATTTGTGTCGCTGTGTATACACAAATATGTAACATTTATTAGATTTAATAGCAAACATATTCATCACAAATTAATAACAGAACAATATAAAACCATATAATGTTTTCTCTCTCTCTCTTTCCATCAATCTCTCTCTTTGTATATATATATATATATATATATATATATATATATATATATATGTACTTCTATTTATTAAGAAAGATTAGTGACCTCTACCCTATAGCTACGCCAGTGTAACCAGCGAACCATTTTGCCACAGGTCGCTGAGTCGCACCCCGTTATACGAACAAGTATCGCATCCCTCTTATAATACATACATACAAACAAATTTATACACACGCACTCATAGAACAGCGCAGAGTTGAAAATAAATACATATACATGTCAATAGATATATGCACGGTCGAGATTCCATTTGTTTTCAGACCGATGTAATGTTGTTGATATTGGCTGATTACCAATTTCATGCGTTTAATTCATCGCATATCGAAAAATTTATGCCAATTCATACTCATACGCATATATATATATATATATATATATATATATATATATATATATATATATATATATATATATATATATATATATATATATATATATATATATATATATGTTTGTTTGTATGTATAAACTCTTCGAATTGAGGATAACTCGACTTGTTTGCATAGAGTTTTTGTTTTTAATTTACTATACAAACAGTAAGATAAATATTATAAAATATCCGAATAAATCGTGTACCAAAAATAACACTTTTTCCTATCTCTCGTCAATAGTGAACGTTTTTGTTTGATCAATATAATTTTTTTACAAAATTTCTTTATTCGAACATAAATATAAATATCATTAAGTAAATAAATTGAATTAGAAACATGTTAATCAAATTGTTAAAAATTATTAGAAATAATTTTCCAATTCTAAATTTCCTCTCTCTCTCTCTCTCTCTCTCTCTCTTTATATATATATATATATATATATATATATATATATATATATATATATATATACAAGGATCGTTTAATAGGTATGGTAAAAAGCAAGAAAAACTAAATTGAAAAATTTAATAAAATTAAACAATAAATAAATTTACCATACTTATCAAACGACCCTCGTATATATAAATATATATATATATATATATATATATATATATATATATATATAGTATCATCCAAATATGACACCTAGATTTGTGTTTTTTTAAAAAGATACATGTGTATAGTTCCTTTTTTTAAGTAAAATACAAATCTATAGGCATCACATTTGGATGACTCTATATATGTCAATTTCTAGAAATAAAAAGATAAAAATTATCTCGATATTTTTTTATTATATACTTTAACTGAATTTTCAAACATTAAAGCATCGTCTAACTCATCTTCAATACCTTTAACCGTAACGTGTAAGTTATAAGTTTAATGCCTGTCAATTTCATCATAAAATTTATGCAGTACGTAACAAGTTTAATGCTTGTTATACAAACTATGATAGTTATAATTGAAAATCGTTCATGTAAAGTGCATTAATACCCATGAACTATGTACAAGAAAAATTTGATTCTAAATTTCTTCATAAATAATCGTATTTTTTATCATTTAATTATTTATCTTTGATATTATGACAAAAAAATATATAAAAATGCCTTCAGTTTATTTTTAACAAATAAATTGTTAATCAATGTTATAAGATTTTATGTGGAAAATGTTAATAGTTTTTTATTGATTAGATATGTTTTTTACATATGATTTTATAATTATATTATATTTTTTATTATTCACCGTTGAATAAAAGTTTTTATATTTTTCTATAACATCCTGAAATGAATAATAAATTTTCAGTTTTAAGTACCTTGTAAAATATTCCTAATCTTTTAAAACAGTCCAAGTTCTAAAAAACTAATCCTAAATAGAAAAAACAAAAAGAATAACACAAAAATCTTATCAAAGTGATTCGAATAGATTTTATTTTGAACAAAATTTATTTAAAAACATTAACATATTCTTAAATCGATTTTTTTATCAATAATTACAAACTTTCTGATACTATTTATTTAAAACAATTATACCATTCTAATATGAAAGTGGGCAGAAGGAAGAGTTATACTAAACTATATATATATATATATATATATATATATATATATATATATATATATATATATACGAGGGTCATTTAATAAATATGGTAAAAAAGTAAGAAAAAATAAATTGAAAAATTTAATTTAATTAATTAAATTAAATAATAAATAAATGTATCCAACTTATCGAACGACCTCGTATATAACTTAATTAAAAAAACATGATTTTGGTAATGGACTTGTTAGCACTTTGTGAGAGTTTTGTATTTATTAAAGAAAAGTCTTGCTGTCTTGCAAAAAGATATTAGCTCATCAAGGTAATTAAACTCGACTAAGTATTAACAGATCTTCCAGATTTGAAAATTGGACTGTTGACCAACATTATATAACCTAAAAACCGTATTTCGTTAAAAAAATCTTAACACTCAAATTTGGGTATTGGATAGAAGAAATAAGTAACAATAAGTAACGATAGACTTGCCCAGCATAAATAAATAATATGGTCCGTGTGGTTAAATCATAATTAAAATCGTTTCCAAATTTGTTTTCTTGTTTTTGATTAAACTCTTTATGAATTGTTGAATTAGAGTCACTCTATGTACTGTTAAACTTTAACTGTTTTTTGATTATAATTTTATGAATATTCATATTCTTAATACTGTATTGTGTAACGATCAAGCTCTCAATATTCATTCTTTATATCGTATCAAAATACAAGACTAAAAATATGAATAATTATAAAATTATAATTAAAAAACAGTTACATTTAACATACAGATATTTTAAAGTTTCAGTTAATGAAGTGTTTTATTAATAAGTCATATTAAAATAGATTATTTGAAAAACATGAAAATAAATAAAAGCATTAATTAAAATATGGTTTTACGTTAGTTGAACGTCGAGTAAATAAATCTATGTATTTATTTAAATAAATTCTGCTCGAACTTACTACTCGGAAAAAGAAAATAAATTCCGCGAATTTTCGCGAACGAACCCGACAGAGCATTAATCAAAAAGCTCTAATAATTCATAAGTCGTTCAATAAAACAAAACGTTCGCATTTAAACCTAAACATTTCGTCGAATCTCCACGCTGTAAAACAACCGATTCGTCGTACACCCCCGAAGCTCGTTTCGGCTCAGCCGCAAATAATAATCATAATAATGGACCGAATCTCGGCCGGCATCTCTGATAAATAACCGTCACGCAGTACGAAACTTTTCATTTCCATAAACAATTTCGGAACGATTTCAATTCAGTAAAATTGAAATGCGCATTGTGCGGCCATGTACGGTTTCCTGGCCGGGCGTATCGAGCCCCGTCATCTCATACGCCGTGTACTGAATTATACATCTGCGATATTTAAGTTTGACCCGGCGAAATGGGACGGTGATGAAAGCGACGTGCTTGGCCGTGACGTGACCGAAGACGACATGTCCGCGACGCGTGGGATCGAGGTTCGAAAAGGTAAATGTAACGTATTCATAACATGTGCGTGTAAAGTGAATAATCTCATTTCGGCTAATAGAGGTAAATCCTTTACAGGTAGAGAGAGAACGAGCCGCGGGTAAGTACCTATTGTACGCATAGAAAAAAAATGATGTGTGTAGTCTCGTGACTTTCCGGAGAAAAGAGACAAAAACGATATTATGTGTATATTTGTTCAACTCGTAAATTTATTAGACGAACAGCTTATCCCACTTTTACACCGGTTGTAAAACCTAAGAGCTTATATGAAGGAATAAATTTATGTGAAACGGAGAAATATTACAAATACAATAGTATATATACATATATATATATATATATAAATATTCCATTTCAAAAGAAAACGAACAAAAAAGACCATTTTTGAATTCAGCTCTGCTGATTTTATTATAACTTGCTAAAAGCATAAGAAGCATTAAAATATATAACCCGTACATTTTTATTTTATTGTATCATCCCCATCCCATTACAATAAAAATCGACAGGTTTTACAATACAAATATAAATTTGAAAATCCATATTTCTAGTTAAATCAATTTTTGCAGTAAATAAAATAACATAATGTATTTTACATAAAAAAATAAATACAAAGTCACTGCATATGAAATCGTGATTTTTTTAAAAAATTGAGTTGTGTAACTTTATCAAAAATATATGGTCATCCAAATATGACGCCTCGATGTATATTCTATTAAAAAGAAACAGAAGAAATTATACACATGTTTCTTTTTAATAAAACACAAATCTAGACATCATATTAGGATGACTCTATATTTCTTATTAATAAAATTACGACCATTAGACTCGACATACTTCTCTTAAAGAAATATAACTGAAATTAAGAATTTTTTATTCAGACAATTTGATGAGAATTTCCATTCAAGGTTTACTCTCTTAGGTAGCTTTCTTTTACTTCGACTAAGATTCTAGTTTATCGTATTTGAAGCACTTCTTAATTCAACCCCTATCCTTCCACTTATTCAAAATGAGCTTGGTATAACCAAGTACCAGTAAATGGTAACATTCAATGAAACTTTCGTCCAGCTATGGACTGATATAAACTTATTGATGATTATATCATTATAAACAATAGCAACCGCTCTTAATTCACTACTGGATGAAGGCCTCTCCCAAAATTATCCACTTTTACTGATCCAATACCTTCCTCTTTAAGTCTATTTCGACGAATTAAACTATATATATATATATATATATATATATATATATATATATTTGTGTGTGTGTATGTAAACGTGTATATATTAAAGTCAAATAAAATATACAAAAAAATAAAATCATTAGAAAAGAACACACAAACTTATTAATATTCATTATTTAAAAAAATACATAAAAATAAAATTTAAAAAAACTGTAAAACATCAAAAAAATAGTTATAATTACTTAAAATTTACATAAATATTCTTTATATTTTATTTTTTCACTAACTAATTAAAACTGTTCTAAATTTAAATGGTATTCATAGAAAAAACATTTTATTTTAAATTTTCATAATTAAATTACTTCAATATAAAAAAAACTATTTAATTGCATTTTTACATTTTAAATATGTACATATAATTAGTTTAATGAAATTTTTATTTTACTTACTACATATAATTTTTTTTTCTAATTCAACTAATTATATTTAATTTTTTATATTAGGACTTAAAATTATTCTAATTGTTGCATCTTACTATTGTACAACTGATTTCGATATATTTTTTATCTTAAAGTATTTTTAAAATATCTCAAATCTTTTTAAAATAACCCCAATTCTAAAAAAATCAGCATAAATATAACAAGAAGAATAACACAAAAAAACTTATAAAAACAATTTAAACAAATTTTATTTTAAGCAAAATTCAATTAAAATCATTAATATATTTTAAATCAATTTTTCCTATTATTAACTACAAATTTTCTGATGCTAGAAACTACTTATTTATGACGAGTATACTATTTTAATACTATAATAAATGTATCATAAATTCTAATCCAATCTTCTGTCATGTTATATTTGTTTACACAAATATCTACATTTTATGCTGAACAAAAATTTCAATACAACACAGTAAAATATTGTTATATATATATATATATATATATGTGTGTGTGTGTGTGTGTGTGTATGTATGTATAAAAAAAATCGTTGCATTATTCCATATCTTCAATTTTTCAAATGCACAAACAATCAATTCTGTGTATGTTCTGGGAAAAATATATATGTATTGAAGACAAAATACATTCCATTTCCTTCACCCTCATCAGCTTTACCTGATAAATTATGAATAAAACTTCTTTATGAATTAAAGATCAGATCATAACCAATATAAATATTTCATGAAAACGATAAAGGTAAAAGGTTTAAAAAGCAGCATCAGTTTTACACAAATACGTTTTGTACATTTTTAGGAAACATATTTAGATAGGTGTGTTCTAAATTTTAACAAGTGTTATATAAAAGTTCGGTTAAAAATTCAGTACATATATTTTTTAATTAGGATAGTGATCTGTTTTTCGTGAGTGGATTAAAAAATAGTTTGAATGTACAGAGACAATTTATCAAAAATAACAATTAAGCTTGATGGAATATTTAATGGGATCTTGTTATCTTTACTTGTGGTGTATAAACAACGTATACTAACTAACCGACCATTTTAATCAAATCGGGACGAATCCGGACACAAAATTAATGTTTTTAATTACGATTTCTCTTAATTCAACACCGCTATAATGAGAATTAATGTAGAGTTGTTATTTCGAAAGTTTCACTATCAACTCTATGCACATGAAGGTTATTAAAATAGATTGATGAAAAGAGAAAATATTACAGCCAGTTATGTTAATGTGTCACAGAAAGTTTCCATACTGCCGAGTTCCAGTCTATTACTGTTAACGCCATGTTACATTATTTTCGACAATATTGTCAAGGGTGTCTCTCTACATGGAAGAACTAATCCCACTAAATCCCACAACTGATTATTGAAGTTACGTCTATTGGGATGTAGGTTCAAATTTGCTATATGAATTACAGTGTGTCGTATGATGATTCGACGAGTGTAGAAAAATTTATGTGGATTTAATGTCGAATCGTCGATTAGTCATTTTTCTAGATAATAAATATTAAATCCGTTGAGATTATTTTAATTATGTATGAATTCTTTATGATCGATAAAAATTAATCTCTATTAATTCCAATTGTTATTTTACAAATTATCGGTTTAACCTACGAATTTAAAATAGAATAATAATTTTAAATCATTGCAAATTGAAAATATGTATAATTTCTTTTATGAAAAATAATGAATTTCATTTAAATAATTTATTTAAACTGTAATCCAAAACAGCGTATGTAAAAAGAATTTTCTTGTATGAAAGAAATAAAACCAGTATAATTATTTTTATTCCTCTGTAAACTTGTTTGTTTGGAGTAAATCTTCTTAAAAAAATAAATAAAACAAAATTAATTTCATTCTTTAATAAGTTTATTATTTTCGTATTATTAAAATTTAATGAATTAAAGAGACTTCTTTAATATTTTAATTTAATTATATTAACGTCATGTAAAGATATATTTTATGCAGAGTATTTTAAATAATTTTCATTAAATTTATAAAATATCAAAAACAAAATATCTCTTGTATTTTAAGAGAAATTGTTTATCTTTAGAAAAAATTAAATATAATCTCATAATAAATCTGTTGGAAAATAAAACGATGTGGATTATTTTAATTTTCCACAAAAATATTTTTTTTATTTTTTTAAGGTTATAGTATATATACTTAGTTAAATAAAATCATTATAATGAAATAAAACATTTAATTTATATTTAATATTCTATGTATTTAAAAAATATTCCTATTTTAATAATTTTTCAACCTCATTTTTTAATTTCTTGCTTAATCAACAGCTTTTTAATTCACTGCTGCAAATTATAATATTGTATAAAAAGTGTTTAATTTCTTAATTAATTGTCATTTTTAAAACAAACTAATTTTTGATTTATTCCACACTCTATTTAATTTTATTTTTTTAATTTAAAAGAAAATAAATCTCAACAATATTAAAATAAATAAATAGAATTTTATTTAAAGTAAACTAGGAATGAATGCACTAATAACTATCATTTTTAACCAAACTTCTTCATTTTCTTACAAAAAAAACATACTTTTTATCTACAGTCACCTTTTATAAAATGTTTATTCAAAAATTGCAAACATACATTGTGATACATAAAATCAGAATCTATTAAACATTTATTGTAAAAGAAAACTTAGCACCGGTGTAAAACGACACCGATATTTTTCTTTAAAGTTTTGAAATCGACTTCGCATAAATATCGAATCATTTTAGTTCATGTATGATTTTTATGACCGACGATGATGACATTCACATGAACATGTCAATTCTGTTCTTGTTTTCCTATAAACTTGCAACCGTGCATTTTTCTGAACTCGGCGACTGCGAAGTTTTTATTGTTTTTCAAACAGATCTATCAGTTCACATGTCAACGTTATAGTTGCTATAAACGGTCTAACCGTAAATGATTTAAAATATTCAGTTTCGGTACGAATTCAGGTTATGTTCCCACATACTTATCATTGTTGAGAGTTAACAAAGTTATATTCTACTAATTTATTTTTTAAAAATTGTTATCAGTAACAAACTTCTTAAAAAGAGAATATTTTACATTAGAAATAAATAAATTAAAATTTTAATTAATTAATTATATTTAAAGAAAACTTTTTTAATCGATATATTCTATCTGTATGGAAATAAAACTTTTCACTTATGAAAGTGGTCTTAACCGAAGAATAAAAATAGGATAATATCCATTTGAAAAATTTCTTATATAATAAAATCGAATTTTCTTCTGTATTTAAAGAAAGAGTTTTTAATCAATGTATTCTATCGATTTTCATTTATGGAAATTAAATTTTCCACTTGTGAAAGTGATCTGAAATTCTAGAATAATTCAAAATAAATTATGTATGAAAATCAGCAAAATAGTGTCATTTCAAAAATTTATATTGATTTCAAATTAATTATAATATTTTATAAAAATAGTGTTTAATTTTTTCAATTAATCGTTATTTGTAAACTAATTTCATACTGTATTTAATTTTTTCTATTAAAAGTTCAACTTCAACAATTTTTTCTATTAAAAGTTTCAACTAATAAAAGTTTAGACAAATAAAATTAAAATATATAAATTATTCAGACTTGTGATACCAAAAATAGAGATAAATATAAAAAATTCAAAATGATCATGTGACTGATATTTAAAATATTAATCATCAATTTAAAAATATTATTTTAAGAAAATGTATTTTAAATTTTAACTTGTCAGTAGTTTCTACTTATATACAATTTTATTTACAAAACTGTACACCAGCTAAATTTTCCAATATGAAGATAAAATTTTAGGAATATATTCCTGAAAATATAAAATTTTATCAAATATAATTAAAAATATTTTTAGTCCTTACCACTTTGACATAAAGCTTGATTAGAATACCACCTTGAAATAAATCAATTCAATATATAAAATTTTCTTTAAAACGACTGGATCGATTCATCTCTTGATTTATACTTCATTTAGATATTAAAAAATATTTTTGGTCACTTGTATAAATATGATTATTTAATATCATTAAATCTCTTACACCGACCAACATCACAAGATTTTATAGTTATTTATTATTAACACATAGATGATTATTAAATTTATATAAAATCTTGTGACATTTTAATAGAAAATTAATTTGTATTAAAATTAATTTTGCACAATACCAAAACAAATAGTGAAATATAAATATATTTTAAGTACGTTTTTATCAAACTACTGATATTTTATTGCATATTTCATTTTATAAATTATTTATTTAACATTTCTAAACACTGATTGTCTTTTAATAGAATACTTGTTTTTCTAATGATAGATTTTCAAGTAATTTTTTAAAAATAATTTTCAAAAGATTATAAAATATAATAATTGGTGTTGTTAAGTATGAAAAAATATGTAACTAAATAAGTATTTATTAAAATTAGTGATCAAAACAAACATTGAATTAATTAAATTGCAATATTTTAGATTAAAATAAATATTACATAGCATTTTATTGAAATGAGATAAATATTGTTAAAAAAATTATAGTTTATTACATTTGTTATTTATTAAAAAATAATTTTAATATCTAACGAATTTTCCAAACTAAAAAAAATAATTTATTACTTCTCTAACAATATTTTCACTTGGAACTGTTTCACCTTTAAAATTGATAAAAATCAACAAAATACTTCATTTTAATATTCATAAAAATAAATGAACTTCTGCACCGTTCTTCATAACTGTAATTATTTGTTATAACAATTTATTTATTTATTTATGTTCCTTAATAACCATTCATTACTTTCCATAAACGACAACTTTTAATCAAACGTCAACTTACCTGTCATTTTCCCACTTTAATAAATAATTTTAGAAACATTTTCCACGAACGTACATACAGAAAAAGTTTTATTAACAGTCGACATATTCGTGAACGAAGCACTTTTCTTACTTTATAGTTTCTTCTGAAATATTAGATCCTAATTGCCTCCCATAAATTCGTACTTAATAGTGTCAAGACAAGCTAAAAAACAATTTTCATAAATTGTAAATAGTATGTAAATTAATTTACACTTTTAACACTGTACTCGGATCGATATATTTCAGATAACATATTTTTTAAATTATTATTCATTCTGCTTTACGTGAAAAGGCGGATTTTTCTATAAAATAAATCATGTTTTTTCCAAGCTCTCGTTGAATATTTTTATTTCAGATATATGAATATTTATTTTGATTTATTATACTTGAACGTCGTTCACATGTATATTAACTATATATATATATATATATATATATGCATCTAAATGTGTATTAAAATAAATAAAAAGATCACCTATCCACTATCAAGGTGTTGTTTGTTGCTGTTCGCGAAGAAAATGTCTTTCTGCGTATGTCTCTTGTGCATATATAAATTGTTGCGGTTTTCCTTTCATCTTGCGTTCGCTTTGACATCTCAGAAATATGTATGTGCGAGTTCAAGTTTGCGAACAAGCGAACAATTGTTCAGAGGCCTCTGTGGTAAAGCACAAGAGACAACAACTGTATTGTAGTGTGTGTGTGTGTGTGTGTGACTTCGCTGAAAGTTAAGGTATTACGGTGTTTGTTTTATCTGATCTACTCATACTTAATTATTTTATGAATTTTGTATATGTGTTCCGATCTACATAATAGAACTGAATGTATGTCAGTGTAGAATAAGATCATATGTAGAGATTCTTTTATGTGTTGGATTGCAATATATAATTTATGTTTTTTATTATCGTTCGTTATTCGTTTATATTTTTTTATGTTCAATAAAGAAGTTTAATTTAAACTTGATACGTTCTAAGTTTCTATTTATAAATTTTAAAAGAGAATTTTTTGAGAATTTCAATTATTTTCTTACAATGATATCTAACCAAATCAAAGAAATTGTATTTTATTAAAAGAGTAAAGAACAAAATTTCATAGGAACAAATTGAATAAGAGGGATTGAAAAGAAAACATGATTGGATGAATTCAGGAAATTTAAATATAGAAAAGAATACACAATACTAGTGATGAAAAAGTTGGAAATAAATAAAAAAAATACCAAAAATATGTAAATTCAATTGACATCTGAAAGAACGTAAGAGGAAAAGAAAGAGAAAGAAAATTAAGATATTATTCCACATAGTCCATTTTTTGCAAAAAAAACTAATATTTTTTTTTAAATTTTCTATAAATATTTATTTATGTTTGATAATACAATTCACGATTAATTTGTAAAAAATGGTTTGATAAGATTTTATAAAATATCATTATTTGATTTAATTTCCATGAAATGTTTTTTAAATAACTAGAAAAATATTAAAACTGAAAAATTCAGAAAAATATTCTCTGTCAAATTTTAAATAGCATGTACAATAATTTTTAATTAATACATAAATTTAAAATTATTTTTTGAGTAAATATCTTAATTGCTGTTATTTTTTATTTTGGAACTGTGGCAATCACTTATTAACAAAAAGTGAACAATAAGTGATTATTGAATATTTAATAGCCATTGTGGTGCTGGGGATAAAAATTAATTTGTGTTAATTTTAATTACTATTATGTTATCAAAATTAACAGACTTTTTACAACTTTACAATATTTAAATAAGTTTAAATAAAGCACTTTATTACATCTAACACATTCTCAACATATTTTTTTATTAGATTATTAAACATTAACCTTTATAAAACACTGTTTAAATGAGAAACAAGTTAGAATAAAAATCAGAGAAAAATACCAACAATAATTCAAAAATAATTTTAGAATTTATAAGAAATTTTAAAGCAAAATAGGAAAAGTCAATAGACAGTTTAAAATAGAAAAAATTAAAATAGATCTTCATCCATCAGTAGATTATATTTTATTTTAAAAAAATTAATGAATTATTAACAATTTAAAATAAATGATGACTCAATAGTCGATTATTGTGTATAGAAAATAATTTATTATATTCTTAAAATATTACAAGAATACAAAATCGAAATTTCCAATTGAAATCCTTTTTTTAAAAAAAATCTTACATGCATTACAAACGAAAAACGATAAAATCTTATAAATAATTCCATAACTAATGACCAAGAGCAACAAATATTTTTTCGATCATGTCCATCTTAATTGAAAACTGAATGAGACGTAATAACCCTATCAGACCCTGATTAAATTCTAACACGACGTACAAGTCAGTCAAGCAATGCTGGCAAACGAATTTACATTTATTATGAGGGCAACGGAAGCATGCAATAAGCAACCATTCCCATGTTCTACTCAAACATTAATCATTTGTCAACAAGGTGTTGAACGTAGACCACAGTTTCCGAGCCAGAGAATCTATTGTAGGAATTAAATAACACTAGTGGCCCGCACCGGGGCATAATAATATACCCTTCTCAATAATAATACGTTAAATGTGTGTATTGTGTCGTTATCATTATTCTCAGTAATGGACTCGTGTATTTGTTTCATATTCAAATTGTGTACTGTATGCCTAAAAAAACAGACCGGCTACATTGAAATATGATCTCGGTATTCTCATACAGGTGTATTATAGAGGTGGGTTTTAATACAAATAAATCTCCTACTCTAACATCACTAGAACTTGTAAAAGTGTTTAGTGATCATTTATTGTTTACATATATATGATTTGTGGAATTTTATAAAATCTTTGATAGATGATATATTTGTATTAAAATGAAGTTGACACAACATCAAAACAAATAAAATACAAATATGTTTAATGTAATTTTTTCCATCCAATTTATATTTAGTTTCATATTTCATTTTATAAAATATTTAACAAATATGTGTAGATACTGAAATATACAGTGTTTTTTTAACCTTAATCGAATTTTCAATTGAATCCCTATCGAAAATTCTATCCAACTTAAAAAAAACATTCTTTATAGTACCTTTATATCCACATGCAAACACACGTTTATATATATACATATATATATATATATATATATATATATATATATATATATATAAAGAGTGTTTTTAGGTTAAATAAAACTTTTGATAGGAATTTAATTTAAAGTTCAATCATGCTTAAAAAAATATCTATTTGTTTTTACAAGATTCTTGTTTTTTTATTGATATAACTTCAAGTCTTTTTCTAAAAATGAATATTTAAGACATCATAAAATCTAATAACTAATATAGTTAAGATTGACAAAAATCATGTAGCCAATTAAATATAAATTAAAACTAGTGATCAAAAAGAACATTACACACACACATATATATATATATATATATATATATATATATATAAATAATTAATTATGTGACCGAAAAGTAACATTAGACGTTTTATAAACATGTCAAAAACTTGATTAATGAAGGAAGGGATGAAAATTTACCGGAACATGTTTGTTTTTTTATTAAAAATCGACTTTAAGATATTTATCAACTTGATGATATATTGTATATAGGGTCATCGAAATGTGACGCCTAGATTTGTGTTTTATTAAGAAGAAACATTTGTGTATTTTTTTTTTAATAAAACACAAATCAAGGCGTCACATTTGGATGATCCTATATATATATATATATATATATATATATATATATATATATATATATATATATATATATATATATATATATATATATATATATATATATATATATATATATATATATATATATATATATATATATATATATATATATATATATATATATATATATATATATATATATATATATATGTATATAGGATCATCCAAATGTGACGCCTTGATTTGTGTTTTATTAAAAGAAACATTTGTGTAATTTTTTTAATAAAACACAAATCTAGTTACATTTGGATGACCCTATATATATATATATATATATATATATATATATATATATATATATATATATATACATGTTCATTATAGATTATTAAAATTCATATAAATTTTATTGCCAATAATTTAGTTAGAGTAAAAAACATATTGACATTAAATATTGTATAATGCTTAAATCCATATAACCATATATTCCGGGAATTAATTGTCTCCCGTGAGGTTATTATCGATTATTTAAATTATTTTCACCCTGATTATGCATTTAACTGACAAAATCACATAGCAAATTTATAGCTACATAAACAAAATTCGTTCAGTTCTTTAGTACTTCAATAAAATTTCTGTTTTAACATGCATCCGAATTTTGAAATGAAATTAATATTAACTCTTGAAAAATGTCAGTGACTTTTATTTCGCTTTAATATTATATATATATATATATATATATGAATTTTTAAGACGACATCTAAAAATCTTGAAATACATCTAAAAATCAGGGGTTGATTTATACGCCAGATACAAAAAAGGAATTTGATTTCTTGGATGAATATTTGTTTAATTCTTATGCAACAAAATTCCAGTCTTTTTTAAAAAAAATATGAAAATAAGTTTACATTTTCTATAACATTAAAAATATGCAAAAAATATAAATTTTACTTACATTTTAATATTTTTTATTTAGGTAGACGTATTCCTAATTTTCTTCCTTATCTGATATAAGAATTTCATCAAGCATTTCATTGTCTAAATTTTCATCATACAGATCAACTTTAGAGTTTTATAAATCGGTTTCGTGTTATTATTGTAAATGGAGTTATAATCGTAAACGAATTTCTCTAATTTTATCTTAGAACTGTTAATATATTTCAATCGAAAACATTACCCTAAAATTGCAGGTCATCCTATACGCCTGATATTTGCAAAACAAATAAATTGTAATTTGAAAATTGAACCTAGCCTTATACAAAGTCGACTTATATATTGATATTAAATATATAGAGAGAGTGAGGGGGAATATTTTTTTAACCATGATAGAACTTTAAATTGAATCTCTATCAAAAGTTGTCTAACCTAAAAAACTTCGTTATATATAATATATACATCTGTGGGTGTATGAATATATTAATAAATAGAATGATAAAGGCTGTTTTTAGGTTAGATAGAACTTTTTATAAAGATTCAATTTAAAGATCTCTCACGCTTAAAAACACCCAAATAATAATAATTTTATTGTGATTGAATAAATACATATTCATTGATGTATACAGATTTATTGTCTTAACTTAGCTTATTAATATTGTTATTATGCTATATGGAGTTGGGAGGGTGAGTGGTGAGGTTATGAGGTTGATGAGTGTTTTTAGGTAGTTGCAGGGAAGTTTCAAAAACCTGCGTTTGGTATGTGTTATTTTTCCTTACTTAGCTTATCTAGACTTAGTTAACTTATCTAACTTATACAAGACTTAACTAACTTATCTTACTAAAAAACACCCCATATATATATATAAAATTTCTCTCCTATATTTCCTAATGCACGCACATTTATATATTATCCATGTGCTTTTTATTCATGTATACATTTTAATCATCTCTTGTCACTTTTCCATAACACATGATCAAACACATTTAAACTTCTACGTTCAATAACTCTTTTTTTAATATTGTTTTCTGTTTGTATACTCTTTTTTATTTCATCATTCGTTATTCTCTGTCTCATAAATCATAAGGACTTCATGTTAAATAATTCATATCTGCCTCTTTTAACTTATTTCTATCTTTTTGTTTTAATACCCACAACTCATCTCCATAACAGAATAAATTCAACCAAAGATCTATGTTTTTTTTAAATTATATATATATATATATATATATAAAAGTTTGTGTGTGTGTATAATGTTTAAAACTAAATGAAACCAAACCTATATTTTATTCATGATTCATTATGAATTTTTAATTATTTACAAAATAACATCGTCTTATTCTCGTCAAACTTTCCGTACACACACGCACTACTCACATGTGCATATTAAATAAGTAAAGCGGCGAATTTCATAGTGAACCCACGACATAATCCACAAGACAGAATATACACTTGCATGTATACCACAACAGCTTGAAGCCGAGTACTCATCCAATGTATACATAAACTTACGGTACAATATAGTGGATGGTTGGATACTGAGTAGTGCTCGACATCAAGACCGTTCTCATGAAATTTTCCACTTGAAATTCTTGACGATCGTTTGACTCTAAATGTGTACATATTTGCATCAGATCATTCATTTTTTTTGCTCGTCTTGACAAAAAATTCTCTCGGGATAAAAATGATTTATGTAATAAGATACAAAATTGTTTACATATATATATATATATATATATATATATATATATATATATATAAATTTGATAATATAAAATATATCATAAATTTATAACATTTTAAATTTTGATACCAACAAATTAATCAAAAATTAAATAATTAAAATTAGATAAAACAGAGAATGGAGAACAATCAAACAACTTGACCAAAACTAATAACATTCTAAAAACCTTAACGAAATTCAATAGTACGTTCAGATCGTTACATGTATATCGAAAACATAGTTTATATAAATTATTCATCTCTGTACCACTTCACTGAACTCATATATGCTATCGTTCGATCTCGAAAAGTATCTAATAATACAGATGACATGTTAAGCCTTCTAGAAAAATCCAGTCAATAGTATCGACCCTTTTTTTATTCGAAAATGTCACGGGTTTTCTTTTTACATGGTCTTACGTCGACATTGTTTCACTGTTCAGTACACTAACATCTAAACGAGGAGAAAAATTTAATAAGATGACCGATCTTTTCAAATCTCTCTCTTAATATAAATTTTTCGATAGATGAATTTTACTCTAGTTATTTTTTATCTTGTGTATACTTGATTCTACTTACATATAACCTATAAAACGGAAATGTTTCAACCGTGCCAAGAAAAAAATAGACAACATTCGATCAATCTCAAATATACTCGAATATCGAACAGAATACGAGATAGAGCAGATGTAGTTACCAATATGGATCAGGAATACCTGCACTGACATTGATAAATGTGCACTGAAACACGGGTACTGTGTCACATGGGAAATAGTCTTCGGGAGCGGAGTCATTTCCACTATTGTATGCACACACATACGGTCGCTGTAAAATGTATCTGGAAATGTTCCAAGTACATTGTATCACTGACGTTTTTATATAAGTAATATGGCCTTAAACGTATTCATTTTTAATAAACAATTTCAGGTAACACACGTACGAGATGTACGGTCATGTTTGCACAGGACAAACGACATAGATAAGTAGAGGAAAAATTGATGATGGATGAGAGGTTTTTTTTATCGAGGGAAAGTTGAGAAATAAATTCCTATTGTTTTATTTTGAACTTGAATATATCAATATGTTTAATTTATTTATACACAATTACCACAAAATTTTATAAAAATGTTCAATAATCAATTACTGTTCACTTTTTTAACCATTTTTGAAATAAAAAAATTATCAAATTTTAATACACATTCCTGATTAAATAAACATTTATACTTTAATAAAATCATCGTTTTACCTCATGATTAATATTTTTATATTATTTTTTTTCAATTTTTGATCAAACAGAACTGTTTTATAAATCATTTTGTTATCAAATTCTATAAATATCTTGTATTATAAAAAAACTTGTTAATTGAAAAAAAATATGAATATACAAAACCGTTTTATACTAAAATTTAATTCCAGTTAAGAAAATCATTATTTTATCTTAAATCAATCAAACCGCATACAATTAAACGATATGACATTTAATCTAACAATCAAAACTATTTTTAAATTCAATTAAGATATTAAAATATGATAATTAAATCTGATAATACATTTTTATATGAAATATAAAATATGTTTTAAATAATATAGACTTATAAAATGTGGAGATATATAAAGAAAGATATAATTATTAAAATAATTATTAATCAATAAATTATTTAATCAAATAAACTGGGTTATATTAAAATATATTTTTAGTATCAAATATTTTTATATAGGGTTTTCCAATAAGTGCTTCAGAAGTTTCAATGGAAATAAAATAAAAATTATTTAATTAGTTTTTTATTTTCTCTTATTTTTAAGCATATTCTATTAATGGCATTAATGATAGAACACAATTTCACTCTTATGACCACTACTACTTCGTTTGATATAGTGAATTCATTTAGTCTAATTATCAATCACTCTTTCACATAATTGTGGTCCAATTTCATGAATTACACACGTACAATGTTAATTTTTAATGCTTTGTTATTTCTGTGGTTTATCAGCATAAACCAATGATTTCACACCACCCCACAGAAAATAATCCAATGGAGTTAGATCACATGATCTTGGTGGCCAATTGATGAATCCATTTCGTGAAATAATGAACTCACTCAACTTTTATTCCAATAAAACTATTGAAATTTTTACAATTTCTAAGCGTTGTTGAAGTATTAAACGTTCCATGATAATTTTCCAAACTATATTGAGTTGAAATGTTAAAATTAGTTTAAAAAAATTCAAACATGGCTGCCACCAGCTATCACAGTTTTGATATTTTTATCAGGAAACCCTATATATAGAAAATTTTCAATATCAGCCATTAAAAACGAATATATTGTAAAATAGAATTAATTCGAAAGCACACAAACTCAAAAAAAAATATTAAATAAAAATAATAAAAGTATATATATATAAAGAGAGAGAGAAATCTGTATAATTTCAATATATTATTTTTAATTAAAAAATATATACTTCAAAATTGCTTATTTAACAATCTCATAAAAAAATAATAATGGTATTCAGTCAACAATATTTTTATTTTTGAAATCTCCATATATATATATATATATATATATATATATATATATATATATATATATATATATATTACACAAAGGTAATAAAAATAATAAGTAATAAAAATACAAGAGGATATTTGAAAATTTTCATCTATATACATATATTTGTGTATGTGTGTGTTTGAGTTTATATTTGTATATAGATTATAGTGTGGATAAAGAAAAAAAGTAATAAAAAACATTTTCTTTAATTAATGACTTGAAATAACAAATTTCAAACGAGACGAGCGCGCAGAAAAAAAATAATAAAAAGTACATAATCTCAATATATTTGGAGATAGTCTTCTTCTCCAAACTTCGTATTCACGGCCCGAAGCTATAGATAGTAAAATTTTATAGGTTTTCTTTCTTTATCGGAAAGTCAGGCTGCAGATAAGGTTACATAAAAAAATGTGGTTCGTTAAACGATGTCGTCTCATGACCACCATTGACCTTCGAGCTTCTCATCACAATCGAACAATGACACGAACACTAAAGATGTTCCATTATTTCGCAATGATTCCGGTATACGACAAATTAGATTCAACGCCGATATGTATTTTTAATACGTTTTCGAGTCTTTTTCAAGTTATTGTTATCGAACAGACGCGAATAAGAACAATGCGGAAAGTGATTCGATGAAATTAGATTTTTTAATGGTCACAATCTTATTATTTTATGAAACTCGCATATATTAATCAACATACAGGTCATATTTTAAGATTTTTTTTAAATAAATTATCTTATATAAAGATATAATCACATTTAAGAGAACTTAATGAGATTTTCGCCAAGTATTAGACTGATATAAACTTTTATGATGATGAAAATGATATATAATTATTATCATTTTCTTCCTATCCACTGTTGCATGGAGACTTTTTGCAAAACTTTTCTTCTATTCCACACAGATGAATTTTATTACATTTCTACTCCCATCTATTCAGATGGACTCTTCTTAAACTTTTTGTATTTATAGGCTCTTAAACGATAATTAATGACCTTTTCTTTTTGTATACATATATATATATATATATATATATATATATATATATAGGGTTATCCAAATGTGGCACCTAAATTTGTGTTTTATTAAAAAAAACTATACACATGTTTCCCTATACACCACCCTATATATATGTTTCTTTTTAATAAAACACAAATTCAAGCGTCACATTTGGATAACTCTCTATATATATTTAAACTAAAAAAATCTTTACATTTAACAAAAAAACAGTAATTTTTCATTTCCAAACATATATAAATATTATTTTTTATTTAACCGAAAAACATCCAATCATTTATTTTCATACAGAAAAAAAGACCGACTGTAAACTTTCGGCAATATTTCATTTTGATTAAAACTCGCCAAAGCTGGTACTACATAAATCGTACTAAAGTTGAGAAAGACATTTGTAATATTAACAATTCTAGACGACGAAAAGATTCTGTCACGCAGGTGACGCATGTTTTCCTTTAGTTTTGATTACTGCCAGACTTACGGACATAAATGAAAACCGCCCATGTGGAAATATGTCAATTCTTATCCGATTTCATTTGAGGAGGAAAATCATGTTTCTCAAAATGTTATAAGGAGGAAATTGCTAAAGAACACAATTTAAAACCAATATGAGATGATGACGTGCGTTCATGTCAAATGTACAGAACATCTTCGACTGACAACTGTATTCTATTCCATTTTCTTTTCATGTTACTTATATATAAAAAATAAAAAAGAGGCAAATATTCAATCAGAGATTTTTTCATATTTATTTTTAATAACGAGACGTTTAAATAAAATAAAAAATATGTAATCTATTTTAATCAATTTTACCATATTTATACACTTTTTAATAAGTATTTATTTTAATTTTATAATTAAATTTTATTTATTATTCATGCATTTTAAATTAAGAAAATGAAATTAGTCTTAATTTGTTTAAGAATAATTATTGTCAATATCATATAAAATAACTAAACATGAAAATTAGAAAAAATGCCAAGTTTAAAAAAATTTACAACAATTTTAAATTATATATTTTATATTTAATGGACATATAAAAAATATATTAGGTATATAGATTCAATTTTAATGACAATAAAAGATAAATCATTATTTAATTTTTATAGAAATAATTAATTCTTGAGATATTATGATCACCAATTCAAAGAATATAGTTTGGAGAAAAATACATTTAAAATTTAAATCTAGAACAATTTTTACTTCTATATTATCCTATTTACATTATTATATTTCAGTTGCTTTTTCAAATTTTAACATAAAATTTCAGAAATATATTCTTAAAACTATAAAATATGAAAAAAAAACGATTTGTTTGATCCATAAACTGGGAATACTGAATTAATAAAAATTAAATAAACATATAATTTAAATAAAATATATACAAAAAAAAACATATTAACAAAATTATTTTTTGGTGTAAAAATATTTAATTCGTAAAACAGAAAAGCTTCAACGAATAACATTTTTTTAACAAATTTATTTTTCCATAATAGTTACAAAAATTTTATTGTAGATGATTTTCGGGTTTTTAGTTAAAATTTGTAGGCAAAAATTGTTTATTTCAATACAAATTATAATGTTTTAATTTCAGTCCACTGCTGGATAAAAATCTCTCCTACAATTTTTTCACTTCGACCGATCCTATACCTTCCTCTTCCAGTGTATGTGTTTATATGTATTTCTGTACAATGTATGTGTATAAATGCACGGACCAATAAACATGGATTATAAATAGGAAAAAGGATACAGAAAACGTATAAATTCCCGTTTTACCGTATACTCCGTACACAAATTTCCGAAGTAAACTTCATCAACTGTGAAATACTCACAATAGTTGTTTGAAGTTTGTTTACGAAATAAGTTCAAAGCCACAACAACAAAAACATCTCTCGTTATCTCGCCGAATAAGTTATTTGGACCGATTCCAAGCGAAACTTAATCCCGCCACTCACATAAGATGGCGAGTCTAGCCTGTCTGAAAGCTCTATATAACTCGCGTGTGACCTTCGCTCCATATATCGTATGTGGCACACTTTCGAATAAACCACAGAGACATTTTCATATTTTTTCTTATGCGTATGTACTTTAGAACTTTCTTTCGGGAATTTATTTGCTTGGTTATCGAACGTTTTGTTATACACACACGTATGTATGTGTGTATGTATTCGAATCGATAAAAGTACATATTAAACGGTCAGATATGTATGCATGGAATTAAAATAATTACCGCTTTTTGAACATAAATCAAACGTTTTAAATTATTCAAGGCGGTTTTTTTTATAATTAAAAAAGATTGTGATTTCATTCAAACGGGATTTTGCTGAAATTTATAATATTTTTGTATCGGTAAATCGGTATAGAAACGTAGAAAATTTATTTTATTTATTACTGACTTGAATAAAATTAAATAAATATTAAAACGAGCTTTTTTTACTTGATTCATTTCTAAAAAAACATACACACAAAATCAGTTTCAATATCATAGTAATATTTAAAATTTAATTACTAATATAAATTCAGATATTATAAAATTTCTTGGCAATGTTATTTTATTTCTGTGCTTTTTTATAAATGAATTCATTTTATTTTTATAGTCTTTTGAAATATATTGGTTAATTATAAAATATAAAAAATAAGTATATGTTTTTATAACATTTATTAATGTATTATTTTATTGCATTAATTTTAAATAATAACCATTGATATTTGCATTCGAAAAAAATAAATTTAATCAATAAATAAATAAACAAAAAATTATTAAACGGTTCGTAAAATCTAATGAAATTCATTTATCTTCAAACAATTTATTAAATGGAAAATCATATTTCACACAAATTAATTATTATCCCAATACCACAAAATTTTTAAAAAAATGTTTAATAATGTCTTATGAATATTTTAATTGATTTTTTGCTTATAAACTATTATTCATTCTAAAAACAACGTTACATTTTCTAAAAAGGAAAATTACATTTGGCTTCATTAAATCTTCAGTAAATTTGCAGAGAAAAATCTATCGACGTGAGGTCGTGCTTGCGTTGGCATTTAAATAAAATCGATTCTACTCGTGATTCTACTATTAAACGAATTCTTTTCGTACTACTTTACAGAAAAAAATGTCGAAACCACATAATTAAGAAAAGAGATTCTTCAAATATATACAGTGAAATGTTATAATAATCCTTAAAGATTGTTGATAAATGACACGTCGCTTTTTTATACGAATTTGAATTTATATTTTTTTCTTTTTATTATTGTCAGTTATTTCCATAAAATATTATTTATTAACATACTTTATGTAATAAATACGATATTTTTTTCTTGACAGTTCATTAAAGTGTATCAAATATAATATAAAGGAATAGATATGAATATAAAAGTATATACACCGAATTAATCTCAAGAATCAATTGAAATATCTCAAATTAAACGTACAAACGTTCGATTGAAATTTATACACGTATTCATAAAGAATATACGTTTTTGTAAAAAAAATCACATAATAGATACAACGTCTTTATAAATAAGTAAGGAAAAGTTTTTACATTGGAAATAAAACTCGTACATATCAAGAAAGACGTTTTGAATTGTATAAAAGACCCGTTGAGAATTTACAAATGAAAAAAAATACGTTATGTTATTGCTTGATATTTATCATCGAATGTACGGAAAATGTTTCGACCGATATTCTCAGAAAACACAGTACGAAAAGAATGTATCTTTATAAATGTAACTACAAAAAAGATTAATGAAAGACAAACGGAAATAAATTGAATTCCGCGACATAGCCAAACAGGTAAACATTAACATTTAGGTGGAAAAAGTTTATCGTAGACAATAAACAATGTAAAAAGCGAAACTGGATTTTTAAAAAAAGATCGTTTAGCGTTCAATGGCTGCAGGCGGATTTTTTTTCATCAACTGAATAGAGAATGATTCGAATGACGTAAAAATATTTAATTTGATTTTAATTACATAATTAAATGGAAAATTTGTTCAGGTTAATGATAACTGTTTTATTAATAATTTTAATTCAAAGATGAAAGAAATAAATGTTTGAATGATGGTGCTAAATTGAGGTTTTATTTGAATAAAATTCATTCCATGTTTTAAATTACGATTTGAATCATCGATTCGGATATTTTGAAACCAATCTTGAATTTTAGATCAAAAAAATCGATTTTTGAAACTTGATTTTTTATGAAATTTTTCAAACTATGATTTTTTTAACTCAAAAATTAAAAATTTTAAAAATTACTCCAATATTTTTCATTATAAATAAATTAATTAGACAAATAAGTAGCAAAAATAATGTTCATTATAAAAAAATATGGTTTTTATAAACGAAAGTTGATTTTTGTCATTTTATATTTATTGTCAAAATTCTTAAAACTGTAAAAAAAAATGTTCAATCAAAACATTGAAATTTAACTGAACATGCATCGTACAGATGTGTGGAAACATTTCCAATAAACAATAATACAAATTTATATTGAAAGAATCGTTCAAAAATGAAAATAATGAATTTTTTAATGAAATATCGATTGGTTAGCTCAATCGAAGTTTTATCTAAATAACATTCGTTTCATGTTTTAAATTATGATTTAAATCCTCGATTCGCATTATTTTATACCCGATCTTGAATTTCAGATCAAAAAAATCAACTTTTAGGAGATTCGATTTTTTGTTAAATTTTCCATACTATAGGTCGTGGTTTTTTTGAGCTAAAAAATTGAAAATTTCAAATGTCACTCTAAATGTATTTTCTTTGTTATAAATCAATTAATTAGATATAAAATAATAATTTTCCAGCAAAAATAATATTCATTGTTATAAAATATTTTTTTTGTAACTGAAAATTAATTTTTGATCATTTTCAATATCTTTTCAAAATTATAAAAATTATAAAAAAATATTTTTTCCATTCAAAACATATAAATTTAATTAAATATGCATCATACAGTTATATAGAAATATTTTTAGTAAAGAAAAATAGAAATTTAAATCGAGAAAATTACACAAAATTGAAAATAAGGAATTTCTAAACGAAGCACTGATTGATTGACTAAATCGATGTTTTATCTAAATAAAATTCGTTATAGGCTTTAAACTACGATTTGAATCCTCGATTTGCATTATTTCATACCCGATCTTGAATTTTAGATCGAAAAAATCAATTTTCGGGAGATTCGATTTTTTACTAAATTTTCCATACTATAGGTCGTGGTTTTTTTGAGCTCAAAAATTGAAAATTTTAAAAATCACTCCAAATTCAATTTTTTCGTAATAAATCGATTAATCTGATACAAAATAATAAATTTCCAGCAAAAATAATATTCATTATAAAAAAATGTAATTTTCTTGACCAAAAATAGATTTTTGATAATTTTCCATTCACTCTCAAAATTCTAAAACTAAAAAAAATTTTTTTTTCAGTTAAAACCTTAAAATCTAATTAAAAATCTATAAATGTATAGTTATATTTTAAGAATTTTATTTTCTTTTTAACTTCAATTTCAATCATAAACTACAACTGTACTACTATATAAATTTATAAATAATTAGGCTTCAAAAATTAAATAAAAAAATAACAATAAATATAATAAATAAATGATTGATTATTCTTTCAATCAACCATAAACATTTTTTTCTATTCCAATAGGAATAGAAAAAAAATAGCATCCATTAATAGACAATAAATATATTGTCTATTAATGGATGCTATTCAACCCATAGATATTCTATATGTATTCTTATTACTCATTTTAATTGTCAATTCGATAGTTCTGAAATATATATATATATATATATATATATATATATCGGATATTAACCCCTATATTTATAAAACCGTTTATATTTTCATAAACTGTGCAACCGTATCTACCAGATACAGGTCGAGCAAAAGAGGAAATCAAGTGTCGCATCATGCTTCAATAACAACGTGATCACTGTCTCGTAAAAACAACAACGTTCAGTGATGTCAGATACGAAACTTCCGTCTCAAGATTTGTCATAAATACATTTAGACATACACACACACACACACATACATATATATATATATATATATATATATATATATATATATATATATAAAGTATAAAAGATCAAGACATGTGTAATTGACAAGAACCGCAGGGTCTTCTGTTTATTTTATTTTGGCGTCTCATATTTTCTGTGTAATTATTATTTACTTTATTTTCATTTTCTTCAATATAAGTATATATTTTATTATACTTGTTTACTGAAAAATATATTAGGCGCAATATTTTTTCATAAAAATAACAGCTATTATATGATATAATCTCCTCTTTATATTAAATTATTTAAGAGAAATATTAAAAAAACTTTCGAATTAAAAAACAATTAAATACTTTGATATGAAATATCTTGTAACATTAAATATTATATTGAACTTTTTTTATCCACAGCCTTATGGCTATTTATAATATTTTATAGACCATAAATAAAATTATAGAAAAAAGATAATTAAAACTGTTTAGACATATATGTACAATTCTAAAAAATAAAATTCTAAAATAAGTATTGAAAATATAACTAGAAGAGTAAACAAAAACAAGTATGGTTGGATGGAATTAAAAATGGAACATTGAGAGTAGGATAACGAAAATAATGGTATAGATGAAGAAAATGACAATGGGGAGAAATAAGTTTAAATAAATCTATTAAAGTTTTTACAATTTCTAAGCATTATTGAAGTATTAAACGTTCCATCATAATTTGTCAAACTATATTTAGTTGAAATGTCAAAATAAGCTTAAAAAAATTCAGACATGGCTACCATTAGCTGTCAAAATTCTGACATTATTATTGGAAAACCTATAAAAATTAAAAAAAGATTCCCAAATATTTCTAAAATTATTCCCAAATTTTCTGAAATAAATTAATTCATTATAAAAGAGAAGATAGTGAATTATATTGTTTCAAGAAAAAAAATGTTTATAAATGGTATCTGAATACAACAATTATAGAAAAATTAGATATACTCATAATCATGAAAAAATTCAAAATTTAATACCTATTCATGGATTTAGGTTCAAACTTTCTTAATAAAAAATATATAAAAATAATTAACCAATGATTGACAATATAAAAATATAATAATAAATAATTCTTCAACTTTTCCCTCGTAGATGTGTCTATCTTAGTACTTTTAAATTTATTATTTATCCGTCAATAAGTATTAATTCGATCATAAAATACTTATAGAGTAATGAAATACACGTCTAGTACTCCCAACGGAATGTCTCGAATAAAATATTTAAACTTGTAAAATGCTAGTCAACTATTTTTAAAAGAACGGCTGAAATTATATAAGTTTTTAATAAAATTGAATTTTCACGACACACGTTTCAGAGTCACGCGAAGAAGAATATTACTGATGACTCGACTTTATATTATATATATATATATATATATATATATATATATATATATAAGGTATTTATGTATATAAAATAAAATTCATTCGTCTATCCTTCTGAGCAAGAACACATATGTTACTTGTAAAGTTAGAACTTGTGCTTGCTAACAATACCACGAGTGTGTTACGAAAGAGATAAGAACACCCTTCCGTTCCCTTTTCACGGCCATCAGGGATTTATTGCCGGTATTACTCGACAACCTCCTATCCGGCACCGAACTCGGTTCTCTCGTATTTGGCCGCGACCGTTCGTTTTCTATCCACCATCGCGCGAGAACTCATAGACTCACTGCGCCAGGATTAAAAACATGACGCATGAACGAACTTAATATATCCTCATTTCGGCGTACTCTCTCTCTGCAAATATTCCAGCTGGCAATGAGACAAGATTTAAACATCAAGATGGCGTCAACGGTGCACGTTTATGATGAAAACGCATAATTCATGGTGTCTTAGAAACTTAATAGGATTAACAGGCAAAGAGAGTGGTGAGTGATGATCGCGCATTCACCTTAAGATTACACTCTGTAGCCATGTCATACGGGAACTCGGCAAAGAATAAACGAGAGAGATTAATCGAAGGAAGTGTCCCACGTTGCAAATCGAATGGTTTTAGTTAATACGAATCATTTCGGCTGTTTATAGCTTCTTGTTTAAGAATTTACATTAAGGTTATATAGTCTATAAAAATTTCATTTCTTACTTTATCTGTATGTATTATCTCTTGAATAACTTCAATTGTATCTTTTCTTTTATAGAAGATTGTCTTTTTCTATAACAAAAAATCAATTTTTAGGTATTTTCATTTTTTTCCTCTACTATAGAAAAACATTTTTTCGATTTAAAAAATCCAAGAAAATATTTTTCTCTGTCGAAATATAAATTTTAATTAAATACAAAATAAATAATTTGAAAAAAAATGAAAATTTTATTAAATTATATGGATTTAATTATATTAACTGATTAAATTAGTTTTCTCTAAATAAAATCCGTTCTGTATTCAAAAATGTATTTTGAATCATCGTTTAAACTCATTTCATAACTGATCTTTGATTTTAGCTTTAAAAAATTGATTTCCAAAAATATTAATTTTTCATGAAACTTTCTATACTTTTTGAATAAAAATTTTAATTTTAAAAATCATTAAAATCGTTGTTTTTTTTATAAATCGATTATTTTGATAAAAATAGTAATTTTCAGCCAAAAGTTACGTTCGTTATTAAAAAATACGATTTTTGTATCCGAAAATTATTTTTTCATAATTTTCCCCTTTTACTCGAAACTCGAAAAATAAAAAAAATATTTTTCTCTATCAAAATTCAATATTTTGATTAGAAATTTATTATGAAGTTGTGTGGAATATTTTTATCAAAAAAAAAAAAAAACTTATATCACAAGAATCGTTCATAAACATAGATAGTAAATTTGGGATTGTACCAGTAAATAATTTGCTCAAACACAATTTTCCCAAAATAAAATTCATTTCTATTCATATAGAAATTTATAAAGTTAATCACAAATTCATCTGTATTTAAATAAATATCAAAATTTAATTCAATAAATATTTAACTTTTCACTAAACAGATTTGTATAATTATTTAATTTTCATAACAACTTATTTCATAAAACCCATAAATCAATGTTTATCCAATATTTACATAATTTTCTAAAGCATAAATTATTTACACATAAGAAATCTTTAATAAAGTCATTCATCATTAAATACCTTTGGAATTATTAAATCGACACATTAAAATAGTAAGTTGTAATCCCTATTATAAACTTTTTCTAACAAACTACTTCACTAAGACGATATAAACACTTTTCTTTGTATTTATTCTATTTTTAAACGTTATGAGACTTGAATAAACATTATGTAAATTCTCATATTGTTCAGTCAAGAATCGAAAACTAAAAGTAATCATTCACTATAAATATTAAACAATATCTTCATAAGCACAGCTTTAACGTTATTTAGTTTGAATAATTCAGAAGGGAAAATTAATCCCTCTTAAATATTACTAACTAAATATTCTTATAGACACATTGTAATTTAATAGGATTTTAGTTTGAACTTTCTAATATATACACGTAACACACAAATATATATATATATATATATATATATATATATATATATATATATATATATATATATATATATATGAGAATAGAGAAATATTGCCAATAGAATTTATTTTTAAAAACATGTCAATTAAAAATTATTTTGATTAAACAAAAAAATAATTAGGCACTTAATCTGATATTAAATATATTTAAATATATACACATAATACGCACACATATCATATATATATATAAATTATTTTAAAAACAAGTCAATTCAAAATGATTCTAATTAAATAAAAAATAATGAGGCACTTAATCTGATATTAAATATATTTATATAAAACTTATTGATAAAATAAATAATTAATTCAGTAAATTTAACAAACGATACTTCATTAAATTATCTCAATTGATGTTTTACATAATTCAAATAAATTCAGGTTGTAATATCAATTTAAATAAAATTAAAATCGTAAAAAATACCAAAAAATATATCACACAAATAATATAAATTAAATTTATTGAAATATTATTTATAAAATAAATTTTATACCTATAAATTATGATTTACACTAAAAAAATGTATTTTGAGGTTAAATATGTTTTTGAAAATTCTCTCTAGAAATTCATATAAAAATTATAACTATTATTATCATTATTCTTATAATTTTCTGTTTATAATTTATATATATTATATAATTGTTGATTCTATTTAATATAAAGAGAATTATCGATATATTTTTTAATATGTTTAAATTCTTTTTAGCCTATTATATTATGTTTAATGTTTTTAATGGGGTTAAATTTGCAATTTATATAAGAATACAAATTACAGTTATATAAAAATCTTTTCAGTAAAAAATAATAGAAATTTACATTGAAAGAAGCGTTCAAAAATGAAAATAATGAATTTTCAACGAAACATTGATTGACTAGCTAAATCGAGGTTTTGTCTAAATAAAATTCGTTTTATGTTTTAAATTATGATTTTAATCCTCAATTTACTTTATTTTATTACCAATCTTGAATTTCAGATTGAAAAAAACGATTTTTGAATCTTTTGATTTTTTATGAAATTTTCCATGCTATAGGTCGTGGTTTTTTTGAGCTCAAAAATTGAAAATTTTTAAAATCATTCTAAATTTATTTTATTTGTTATAAATCGATTAATAATCTATAAAATAATAATTTCCTAGTAAAAATAATATTCATTGTTGAAAAATATGATTTTTCTAACCAAAAATTGATTTTTGATAATTTTCTATTTATGATCAAAATCATAAAAATTGTAAAAAAAATTTTTTTTTCATTTAAAACATATAAATTTAATGAAAAATGCATCATATAATTATGTATAAATATGGTCAGTAAAGAAAAAGAAAAATTTAGATCGAAAAAAGTACTCAAAATAAAAAATAATGAATTTTTGAACGAAGCTCTAATTGATTAACTAAATCAATGTTTTATGTAAATAAAATTCGATATACATTTTAAACTATGATTTGAATCATCGATTCGCATTATCTTATACCCGATCTTGAATTTTAGATCGAAAAAATCAATTTTCAGGAAATTCGATTTTTTGCTAAATTTTCCATACCTTAGGTCGTGGTTTTTTTGAGCTTAAAAATTGAAAATTTTTAAAATCACTCCAAAACATTTTTTTTCATTATAAATCATTTAATTAGATATAAAATAATGATTTTCTAGCAAAAATAATATTAATTATTAGAAAATATGATTTTTGAAACCAAAAATTGATTTTTGATTATTTTCTATTTATTCTAGAAATTCTTAAAATCATAAAAAAATATTTTTATCAATCAAAGCATTAAAATTTAATTAAAAATTTATGGTACAATCATATAGAAATACTTGCAATAAAAAAAAATAGAAATTTAATTGAGAAAATTAGTAAAACTGAAAGTAATGAATTTTTAGTAATGAAGAATAGCTTCTTCTTTTTATAACAGAAATGATCAAGTATTAAAAGAGAAAGGAAGAAATATATATATTTTAAAAAAATATTTTTGAATAAATTATATCTTTGAATATTTCTTATTTTTATAAATAATTCAATGTAGTGTTTAAAAAAAATTAAATAAGAATTATGGCATTTTGTTATATACTCGTACTATTCATGTAGAATATACTCGTATCTTTAAATAGTGTTTTGTTCTCAAATTAAAATATTATGTTTGAAAATAATTTCCTATTTATAACAAGAAAATGCTATTTGATTTTCTACAATGAAAGAAATAATTTCAATATCCA
The DNA here is from genome assembly GCA_029203775.1 of Neoneuromus ignobilis. Lineage (NCBI taxonomy): Eukaryota > Metazoa > Arthropoda > Insecta > Megaloptera > Corydalidae > Neoneuromus > Neoneuromus ignobilis. The sequence goes on from CP092089.1 coordinate 51,527,818, forward strand.
ACAACCATATATGTGTTATTACAAATCATAATCAAAGTAAATGAGAGCAAACACAAATCATGCTAGCAATTTTTATTCCTGCATACATTTTTATTTTCTATTGAAAACTATTAAAACTTTCTTATTTATCTAAATTTGAACTTCTCAATCTATATAAAATTCTCAAACTTTTAAAATCATAATAAGCACAACTAATCTCTTAAACTCTTATGAACTACTCTTTAGAATATTTCTTTTCATAAATTTTCTTCACAAAAGTCTATTCAATTCTCTTTTCATAAAATCTTTAAACTTTTTTCTTAAAATGTTTGAGCTATTTTTTTAACAATTTTCAAATTTTAATCTACACTTCTAATTCATATATTCATATAAATGCATATTATATATATATATATATATATATATATATATATATATATATATATATATATATATATATATATTGAATTTAATGTTTTACTTATATATCGTGCCAGATTTAACAGATATCATTTTAATAAAAATATTTTAATATTAAATACAAATGTTTTATTACGACATTATCGAAAATCTACCAACAATAAACTTATTTGAATGACTAAATACATTTTCTTATATTGTTATCGCTAAAATGTTGCATGATTTATATATATATATATATATATATATATATATATATATGTGAGTGTGTGTGTGTGTGTATTTATTTTTCATCATATTTCTATATATTAAAAAATATGTTTATATTGAAATAAATTCCTGGAAAATATTACTTTTACAAAGCACGGTGATTTTTCATACTTAATTTACTTATATTTTTATTAATATAAACAGTAATGTGTGTACAGTTAGATTTATGACTATTTAGATTTATAGCATGGTTCATGCAGTATTTGTCGTTTGTAAATTTTTTTGTTCAAAAATCTCACCTCTTTTTATATTAATATATCTTTTTCTAATAATAAATACTCGTGTATATATATATATATATATATATATATATATATATATATATATAATATATATAAAGTATAATAATTCATCACAATTAATTAGAAATTTGGCTTGATTCACTCTTGCATGTATTATTTACTCTAACAAGATGATATTTTATAAAAGTATTCAATAATGACTTTGATAATTTTGATATAGTTATATTTTGAAAATGAACATTTTTTTTTTATATTATATATATATATATATATATATATATTATATATATATATATATATATATATATATATATATATATATATATATATATATATATATATATATATATATTGGGAATGTGCTGAAAGAAAAAGCATTAGATCAATCGAAGTAGAAAATTTTAAGAGACGTTCATTCAATAAAAGATTGAGAGAGACTAATGATGATGATAAGATATAATAATTCATCTCAGTTAATTTAGAACTGAGACTGATTTATTCTCATACAAATTAACTCCTTGATAACACAATATTTTAGAAAAATCAATCAATAATCAGCTGTAATTCACTATTTTTGAAGAATAGAAAAATTGATAGTAATTAATTATTGAACACTTTGATAAAATGTTATTATGTGTGTAAGGAACGATAATTTATTTATATAAAAGTAATAAATAATATTTATAAACCAAGTAAATTTAAGTTTCATTTTTAATTTATACATTTATTAAACAATATAATAATAATTAATGTTACAGTTATGAATTCTAATTATATACCAATTTTTTTTTTTGAATGAAAATAAATTTCAAACCTAATTTTAATCATTTTTGTATGTTTTTGCATATCTCTTAGTATTGTTATAATTGATTCTCCATTAAATTTTGATAAATAAAATCCTAATCCAAGTATCATAAAAAGTTCGATACTTCCTAGTATCTAAGTATAGTAACAAAAATCACTCACTAATAAATTATTTTAAAAAATCAGTATTTTAAAGAATTCATTATTTGAATCCAGTTGTAGAAAATAGTAGAATATTTCAAATGAAAAATGGCTTTAGAATCTTAACAAATAAACAATTGTTATAAAAATCTAGTTAATTATTTCAGAAATATTATATTTTTTATCAATCGTTGCTAAAAACTAATACCAATCTAATTTCTGTTCAATTCAATCATTGTGAAAAAAATACAATTTTAATTGTCAGAAAATAAATTTCATTTTCTAAATTCATTTCGAAAAAACTATAAAGTAATCAATATTTAAAGCTATTAAATCTTTTGATAAAGATACGAAAACCAATTTTATGTTTTTATAATAAATATAAATTGTTTGATTTTCATTGCTTTATTAACTTATCTATATTTTATGTTGATTTATCGATTTTCATTCAACAGTAGAAGATAAAAATACAGTATATGAATTTTATGAACTTTAAAATTTTATTTATTCTTTATTTTATAAATTGTTTGGTGGTACGTTATACAAATAATTTTATATCTTTTCAATGCTAAAGACAATTACTACGATATCTCTAAATCTTTACTCTTTAATTTCGTGAAAATTTTTATACTTTCGATTAAATCAGACGTGTAATAAAAATTCATTCGTGAACATTTTTATCACTGTCACATATATCACCACTCTGTTCAGTTCGAGTATTTGAAAAAAAATAATAGTCACGTTTTGAAGAGTGAGCAGTGTTCTGATTTAAATATCGAATGTAAAAAAAAGAAATACAACAACACAACAACAAACGTTCCGACCATAAATTATCAATTCGTGTTCGTGAAATCATTGACTCCCTGTCGACAAATAAAAAACAACGACCCGACAGCCGAATGAAATAAATTTAAATTTACATATAAAACGAAACGAAACAAGCGAACAATATCTATTTTCGTGTATCAAAAAACTATTGTCTAAGAATTCCAACAACATCGAAGGTCAAATCCCCCGACAACCCTTCATACATTACAGTAAAACCTCGAAGGGGTATTAATAAATCTTCGAGTAGTCGACGCGAAAGAATTTAAGACTCGGAACGTACATTGCGCGGGATGTTTCTACTACAATGGAGAACGTGGCGACGAGAACGAAACGACGATAGATGAAGACGAGGAAGACGACGCAACGGCACCCCGTAACGGTATCCGTTCCGCCCGCTGTCCGCCCTTACGAACGAACAAGACACGCACGCACGCAATAGTGACTAGCACTCTATCGCGATTGACCTTCGACCCCAATTCGACAACCCTTCTTCGAGCCACGGTGTCAACTGTTGGTATTGTAATCGAGTTACTGTCGCACCGTCGTCTTGAGAACACGACGCCAATGGGTTAGAGTCATCCGCCGGCCACGTCAAAATCGTTTCTCGATACTTTTCGAGTAGTTGTTAGGACCTTGAAATAGTATTGAGGTTAAGAGTAATACTAGTTCGATTTATCAAATTGAATTCGAGTTCAGAAATGAAAGAGCGAATCGAGTGTTCAGTCGAGCCGAAACGCGGATCTTATTTATTATTCGCGTATCTCGTACGAAACGTAAATAATGTAAATTGCATTATATGTAAGCGAAATATAAGTTATAGCAGTCCTCGAGAAATTCAATAAGCGGTACGGATAATAAAATTATCATAGTATCGGTATAAATGCGACGTCTCGTTGATCTAATATATTTTTCTTATCGAAGAAATCCGTTATGAGTTTGATGTACGAGTAAATGGAGAACGAGACGAATTTGCCATATATATTTTCGTAATTCGTTCATGTCGAGTAAATACATTTTTTTTCGTTTAATAAATAACCCAAAAGAGAAAATCATCAACTGTTACAACATTCATTTAAACGTTATTTCAATGCATAAATCTACTGTTAAAAATTGAAAATCATTTCTCTCGTTCATAAGAAAATAAATCTACAAAATTTAAATTTTAAATAATTATAAAAAGCATTTTTATTTATCACAATATCATTTTTTCAATAAACTTATATTTGATATAAAAAACAATTATATAGGATTTTCCAATAAGTGCTTCAGAAGTTTAAATGGAAATAAAACAACAAATATTCAATTAATTAGTTATTTATTTTTTTCATTTGGCATTAATGATGGAATACAATTTTACTCATAGAACCACTATGAATTCCCTTGGCATAATACATTCGTTTAATTCGATTATTTTTCAATATATAAGGTGAGTATTTTTTTTTTCGAAAAAAGGGCGGTATGCCAAAAAAGGTCGGGAACCTATGGTTTATATAAACATTTACTTGCTTATTATCATTTACTATTTTTTAATATCCTTCAATCTCATTTGAACTATTTTGTAGAAAAATACATAGAAATTTCAGTATTTAACACAAATGAATTTTCACCCCCAATACCACAGTGTGTTATAAAATCTTCAATAATCGATGACGATGCCATCATCATCAGAGCCTTTTTGTGATATAAGTGACTATTAAACACTTTATAATATATTGTTGTATTGGGGATGAAAATTCATTTGTGTTAAAGTAAATTTTCCACAGTTTGAAAACATTCAGTATTTAATTAAAATTTCATTCCATTTTTAAAAATAAATGAATTAAAAATATCCAATGAATAATCAAACAAATTTCATCGCAATTATTCTAATATTAAATTTCCTTTTTTATTTCTCTATTCGCCAAGATATTTCATTGAAACAAAAAAAGAAGAATTAATAAAAAAAAAACTTAATTGTGGTTACCGTACGAGCTTCCCCATTTCGCGCGTTAATCAATACTGGACGTAAAGTACAGTGGATACGTAAATATTGTGAGGTTTCTGTACGTTGGGCGTTCGTATGGCTAAAATAAATTGCTCGTTCGAATGCTTTGATTTATCGCGTGGCTACAGGGCTTGTTTATGTAATTTTAGCGAGCGAATGACGAACCTCTATAAACAGTATCCACACGAGAGATGTTTATTGATACTTTTTCGTTTTAGTTTCCCTTTTTTCAACAAGTATTGTTTTAGGATTAATTTTTTTTCGATTTGTTTACCTTAGTAAAACTTTTATTTTTCATCAAATATTTAAAAACGATCTTTCTAATTTCATAATTCGGCCACTGAAATACCAAGTCACAAAATCGTTTTTTTTATAGGAAAAGAAAATTTGTTACATTTCCTTTTATCAAATTGATTAAACTCAATTCTCTCAAATTTAAACACGTATATTTTTTCCGAGATACATGTCCGAGTCAACAAATAAACACTCGTATATTTACAAACAAACTGTGAGAGCCAATGACGTTTTTCTTCGTAGAAAATCTGATACTTCTACACGAAACAAACGTCTGAAAATGTTGACGGTCTTGAACAAAAAAAAATGACACGAATGGTTGTACAAATATCGCGTTTGATACAATGCAAGTAGTTAGAGCGTTTAAATGTGTTTTAGTAAACAAGCGAGTTGGTTTATTACTACAGAAGCGTAGGAGTGATATCAAAGTGGAGTAAACATTATTAAGAAGAGTAAGTATTCGCGTTAGTAAATATTGTTTTCCACAAAGCAAATGAATTAGTTGACTAAATAACTACAATGTAAATAAACTTGAATTTTCATTAAAAATAATAATAGTTTTTTTAAATAAGTAGTCAAGTAATGCAAGGAATTTTCATACAATAATTATTTTTTGATATATAGTAAAAATATTATTTCAAAATAAAATATTTCAATAATTCAGGAATCCACATTGCTTTCCTCAATTCCTATTTTAAATATTATACTCATATTATCAGTATTAAAAAAATTAAGATCTTCAATATATACATATATCATTTATTAGCACGATGAACCGCAATCTAAATCTTACGAAATTATGTAAATTTTCGAAAAGGCCTTCATCCAGAAGTGAATATAAAGAGATTGTTAGTAATAATTATATATATATATATATATATACATATGTGTGTGTGTATGTAGGTATATGAGCCGGTAATTAAAAAAGTATTTTAAGTCAAAAATTTTAAAAAATAAGTTCATTGATAAATTCGTATGGCAATGACCTAAGTTGTAATAAACGAAAACATTTTTTAAAAAAATAAATAAAAAGTGATGATTTTATTGAAGAGATATTTTTTTCATTTAAGAAATGAATTTTTAATGGTCTAAGTCACAATAGTAAAAAAGTACGTAGTGTTAGGTTATTGAATTAAATTAAAACTGTTATGTCATCAGAGAATGATTAAGATAAATTACCAATGTTATAAAAAGCTCTATTTATGGTATATAGGATGACCCAATAAGATTTTTTTTAAACTAAAGAGCTAGAAAAATCAATCCTAAAACGAACAATAAATACCAATGGAAATCGTATTAATTGGTTACAAATACAATAGAAAAGTTTTTTTTAAAAAAAAAAACTAAGATGTTTTATAAAACATCATGATGAAGTGAAATTTCATATTTCAGTTCTTACACCCAAAAAGATATAAAGTTATTAAATTATTGTCATTGGATAAAAATGTCATACCAGTGATTAAAGAAAAATACAAAGATGAGATAGTTTTTTTTTACAAAATATACCACCGATTTATCACAACTATTTTAAAGTTCTTAAAACATAACAAACTGAAAATGAAGCACAATTAAGAACAAATATAATTTCAAACGTAAAAATTTATTTCTATATTGAATTTTTTGAATAAAATCTATTATTTTTCCATATAAGTCTTCTTTTAACTTTTCCATTAATTTTCAAAATGATTTAAGTCATTTTACATATTAAAAATATGTTTTGTCACATGCTATTCTTAAAATTTTAAAATTACATAAAATAATTATTTTTTAAAAATAAATACACTTACTTTTTCTGTTTATCATTCTAGAAAAATATTTTAAGTTGAAATATCACAAAACGAAAAATATATGACTTAGACCACTTTCATAATCACTGATTCATATAACAAAATGGCAAAAAAAACTAGCACTAATATCAGAAATATTTTTTGCTTTGCAAATGAAAAATTACATTATCAAAGGATGATAAATTAACTTAGTAGTAGTCAAATGTTGCCTTAGAAAAAAGTGATAGATGAATTTTTATTAGAAATAGTAGCAAAAATCTTAGATTAGAAAAAGATTAAAATTTTAATTTTAAAATTCAACGTTCAACAAAATTCCTTCAGTCATTCTTATTAGAAATAGTATTATTACTTTTTTTATCATATGAAAGACATACACGTCCATACTCAATTACAATCACACACACATTTGTCTATATTGTGAATGTATTTCGTTTTATGTTGCTATAAAATTTTTCCTCGAATTATATAGCGCCGCTATTGTTAAACGCTGACAGTGGCACTCGAAACGAGTGGATTTGTTTAATTGAAACTTGTACTCAAAAGTAAAAGAACGTCAGTTCGCGTCGGAGTACGGAAAAAACAACTAGTCTGAAAGCGTTACGTAATTTCACAGTCTGGATGTTTTTATGGTTAATTAAACGAAAGGAAATTATGTTGGATAGAGTTGACGGACATTAAAAACAACGGAAGAATACGAGGAACGAGACATATTAGATGGTTTTAATTACAATGCGTCGGAATTAAAATATTGCTCCGTCGTTCGCGTTCTGTCTAACATAAGAATTAATTATACATATTGTTCGTTGTTTTTTTCTGCCGAATTCTCATTATACGCGGTTCACTTTTTCAGGCAGGGTTCTAGAAAAAGCACGTGTGCAGATCTCGTACGTCCGAAGAAATAAATTTATTAATTTAATCTTCTCGAATGAACTGGAAAAAACGGTTTTTTTACGGCTAGTTTAATTGCGGATTACTTATTTATCGCATATGAGGAACTTCGAATATATATATAGAGAGAGAGAAAAAGAGAGAGTATCTCATCAGGAGCGCACAACATAATTTTTAAATAAAAAACGCATCTTTTTTTGAATGAGCGATGTTGAAATGATGGAACACTCTATATATATATATATATATATATATATATATATATATATATATATATATGTGTGTATGTGTGTGTGTGTGTGTGTGTGTGTGTTGCTAAAAAACCATTTAAGTCTTTGACGTATTTAATATTTTTTTTACAAAAATTCTAATACAGACTAGAATACCCCCTTAAAATCAAATAATAATATATTAATAAATGTTTTAATTTAAAAATGCAATAATGCTTTATTTAAATTATATTAAAAGTAAATGCGTTTAAAGCACGAAATTATAATTATGAATAATAAATAATAATAAAAAAATATATAAAAAAAGTTTAAATATTTTTATTTTTCTTCGATAAACTTTTTTTATAAAAAATATTCGTACAATTAAAAACACTAATTAAATATAATCTCACTTCTTGAAAATTTCCATGATTGATTTTAATTATTATTTGAACAAATATAAAGTCTTTATCGAACTATTTTTCAATAAGAAAAAAATCACTCCGCACAAAACATCAAAAATATCATATTTATAATTAAACCCGACTGTTTTAATTAAATCCTACTCTCGTTCATAATTAAAATATTCTACGAATAATTACATTTTATTAAAACACGGCGAATGATGAAACATACCGAACGTGTCTCTCGAAATAATTATTGACATATTGTAAGTTTTAATTAATTCATAAAATATCTCCGCCTAGAGAGTTCTAATTTTCAACAGTGTATCACGAGAAAAGTTTTAATGTTTTCATTTATATTTCATGACCGGAACGATCGAACACTCAGCGGCTGATTAAAACAGAATATTTACATTATTAGTTTTTGTAAAATTTATATTCAATAGTCGTGGCGTTTCTTTACTAATTGGATAAATGATCTCGAGGGTTTCCGTTACAATTCCTTAACTTTAAACATATTTCATCTGGAAAACACCACATGGTGTTTTCATTTAGGTCCGTTCGTGTCGGGACAAATCGTCTATAGTAAAAATGACGAGTTGATTAAACATACAGTTCGAGTAATAATAAAAGTACGTGCGACGTTAATTGAAAGTAAGTCAATTATTCAATTTCACGTTTGACAGAATTAACGACGAAATGGAGCTAAATAATTATAATTAAATTATTTAACTCATTAACTAAGTTTATCTCGAGTTCGTGAATCTGCGACGAGACGTACATTTTATTAAAACAAAGTGAATATTTTATTTGACGTAAATACTAACCATATTATCGTGCGTTTATAAACAGCTTTATGCCAGAACATCGTACGTTAATGCGTATGGAAATGAATATTCCATTTATATTGTTGTCATGAAATGTAATAAGTGCCTTAAGATATTCTAAAAATCGTTTTTAATGACGCAAATGTCAATATTGATTTATTTCTCATTAAAATGATTCTGATGGATCGACATACGATAAGGATATTTATAACATATAAACGTATCGATATTATCGTCCTCCTACTAAATATATTTTTAGATTGAATTGAAATAATATCACATGAATAATATATTTTATAATATCATTTATTGTTACAAGTCTATAATTGAATATATATATATATATATATATATATATGTGATTTAATTATTTTTTTTAAATTAAATCAAAAAACTAACGCATGCAGATATTCAATTTATCTAGAACAGACCTCACAAATCGTTAAAAATTTTCGAATACCATCACAAGTAATAAATAAGTAATTCAGGTCATCAAAAAAGGTCACAAATCTATGAAAAAGAACAATAAATAACCAAAAACACTTGATGCTTGCAGACCAGATGACGAAATGAAAAGAAAGATTCAACCCCCAGTTGTAGATGGATTGAATAAGGACACAAAACACAAATTAGTATATGTATATATAAAAAAGTCAGTCTAGATTTTAACAGAAAGGCTCTGATGATGATGGCGTCGCCATCGAAATGCATCAGCTGATATAATTATAGATTATATAATTATAAATAATAAGTGATTATTGAACACTTTAAACTATTGTGGTGTTGGGGTTAAAATTCATTTGAATAAATTCAATTCAAAGTTCTATCACGCTTAAAAAACATCCTGTACAGTAATTATTATACACTTTATAACATATTGTAATATTGAGAATGAAAATTAATTTGTGTTAAAGTGAATTTTCCACAGTTTAAAAACAAATAGTAAAAAAATCAAATTAATACAATGGAAAAAAATATAGAAAAAATACTGGTTCTAAAAATTAACAAAACCAAATGAATGGAATAAAATTATATTAATTCTTATTTACAAAAAATACAAGAAACAAGAGAAATTATTGATTGGAAATTTAGATATAAAAAAACCCAAAAACAGACACATAGATTGATAAGAAAGAGACACTAAATAAGAGATAATAAATTCTTTGAAATCTGGAAAAGGGGATTTGATCAGTCAAAGTGGACAGTTTTTTAAAAAAATTTCATCCAGAATTAAATAGAAAAAGGTTGATGATGATGATGATAATGATATATATTATTAAAAATCTGTGAAATGAAGAATTTAATAGAAATTATGGATCATATCAAAAAAATTAAATTAATAAGAGAAAAAATAAAAATAAATCAACTGATATTTTCACTCGATATCTAAAAAAATAAATGGATTAAAACCATATTAATTCTTATCCATAAAAAACGAGAAAGAAAATTTGAAGAACAATCGATCGATTAATCTATTTCCGGTGATATAAATAAAACTTTCAGTATTTTTTTAAGACAGCTACAAAGTCTGTTGGATTTCTTAGAGCCATGAAAACAAGCAGGATTTCAAAGGAGATTTAGTACAATTTATTGGATTTATAAGGGAAGTTATTAATCGATGCAACGAGTATCAAAAGCCATTCTATTTTGGATTTATAAATTATTAAAAAGCCTTCGACTCAATCAACATGTCGACAATATTAAATCCATTGAAGAATTAACGAATTGAAAAAAGTGTATTAAACTTTTATGAAATATTTATAAAAATGCTATTCCATTCAAGTACACAAAAGGATATGAAGATTTCAAATTAAGAAAAATATGATATAAGGTGATGTGATATCACACCAAAACTATTTTTACAACAATATTAAAAAAAGTATTTAAGGGATTAAATTGAGAATCTAAAGACATAAAAATAAATGGAAAGATGCTTAATCACTCAAGATTTACTGATAACGTTATTATTTTCTCAACAAGTCCAGATGAATTTGAAAAAGAATAGAAAAATTCAAGAAAGGATCTTAAAAAATTGGTCTTATGATGATATTATAATTAATAAGAACAAAAACTGACTATTTATCAAATTTTCTTTGCAATTTTCTTAAAAAAAATATTTACGAATTATTCTAGATTTTTTTATTGTTTTTCCTTAAAAATAAAATCAATTTTTGATGAAAAAAATATATTACAATAAAGAAAAAAGCGATGTTTAAATTAAAATCGTATAAATATTTTTTTTACAAAACACAAATAAAAGAATGGAATCTTTTTAAGAAATAAAACATTCGAAACATTTCGGAAGACCTGAAGATTTGCTGAAATGAATACACGCACATATTTATTATTTGAAGGTATTATACCGGTCGTTTGAAGATATATTCATAAAAGATAAAATAAGTTATTTGTAGAATTTATACATACATACACATATATTTCAAATCCTTTATTTGTGTCTCGGACTTATTTCCTCTTACCAAATAAAAAGACAATACTTACACCGTTTCCTTAAATCGTCAGACTGTAAACGTACACAACAGTATTTTCTTCTCTTTGACCTACACTAAATTTTACCAGTTGAGTACCATATATTATTAACAAACAAAAGCTGTAGTATAAAGGTTTCTACTTGCTTAAAAAATATAAATTTCGGCCGACGAGGAGAATGTTGCGTGCGTACACTTTTAACGCACACACTCTGACACAGATATTTGAACTCGCACACAAATGTACACGGAATTCACGTGTATAAGGGACGAGCGAAAAATAATTTGACAGTTTTTTTTGTAATAAGATTTAGCTTATATTTTATGTGGAATTATATATAATTATTCATAAATTTTAATAACAATGGTATCTTTTAAAAAATGGAATAAAAATAGAAGATATGAAATGTTTTTAAAATTAAAATTAATAAGAATTTTGTACTTCAATGTAATTTTAATTACACTGTTTGATATTTAATCAATTTCAACGTTATACGAATATAAATTAACAACTATAATATATATTTTAAAAAATGCAATTATTCTATTTTGGTTAAAATTATAAATTAAACAATATAGATTGTACAGAATTTTCCAATAAGCGTTTCAGAAATTTAAATGGAAATAAAACAAAATGTATTTAATTAATCAATTATATATTTTTTTAATTTTTAAGCACATTCTATGGCATTAATTATGAAACAAAATTTCACTCATATGACCACCATGACTTCGCTTGACATGGTGCATTCGTTTAGTCTAATTTTTAATCACTCTTTCATATAATTGTGGTCCAATTTCATGAATTACACGTTCAATTTTAATTTTTAATGCTTCTGTTGTTTGTGGTTTATCAGCATAAACCAATAATTTCACATAACTACACAAAAAATTATTCAATAGAGTTATATCACATGATCTTGGTCACCAATTGATGAATCCATTTCGTGAAATAATGAACACACTCAACTTTTATTCCAATAAAACTATTGAATTTTTTATAATTTCTAAACGTTGTTAAAGTATTAAACGTTCCATGATAATTTGCCAAATTATACTGAGTTGGAATGTCAAAATGAGGTTTAAAAAATTTAAATATGGCTGTCAACGTTTTAACATTCTTATTGGAAAACTCTATACAAAAACTATTGTATATTCAATAATATAGAATATTAAAAAAAAACAGTTCATACCAATGGATATAATCAAATGATAGGACAGACAGCTCAGATAAAAGATTCATATATTTTTTGAATTCGAGGAATAATTTCTCTGTACACCTGAGTCTGTTTTTATGCGGTAGATACGTTCCGCAGAAAACCGCATTAAAAAAATTGCACAAAAAAGACTTAATTTATATTGAAAAATTATGGATACGTTCCGTAATTTTCAAAAACTGTATAAAACCAAAGCTACAAAGTAAAATTACTCTAAAATTCGCATAAAAAAATCAGAAAATAAAGAATACTAAAAAAATTCAAATATCTGCAAAAATTGATACAAAACAAAGATTTTGACTTTATTTTTTAATTAACTATTTATTTTTATTCAAAGCAATATGTACATATATATAATTTATTTTAGAATTTTTCATACATATTTTAATTATCATGTAATAATATCTGCACTGTTTAGAATAAAAATAAAAAAATAAGACAAAAAGTGAATAGCTGCACTGTTTTCAAGTAATGGCCAAGCCTTTTTCCAACAGGCATTTAAAGTGTGTTGTTTTATTGAGTAATAGCAAATGCAACATGATTTATATAGTCAAAAATAAAAAATGTTTTCCTACGTCAGTTACTGTTATTGACTCATTTTCTAATTTATTCAATATAAATTAAAAAGTGCGTTTAACGTAATATTGTTTAAAAAAAATTTGCAGCTTCTTCATCTACCGATATAATCACGCCCGTAATCTTCACGTTATGCAATGTATTCCTTTTTAAAAAACCGGGTAACCATCCTTTGCTAGCCGAAAATTCCTTATCAGTTTGAGAAGCTGAAGTAAATGGCTCTGAATCCTTCATTTGTTCATAAAACTGAAGAGCTTTTCGTTGAATTAAATAATCGCCTAAAGGAATTCTTAAAAATTCATATAAAAAGATACTAAGAAGATATGTGAATCACATTAAAAAAAATCGCACAAAAACAGACCCAGCTGTATTTTTAAATAAATTTCTTGGTAATAAAAAAATTGTATATTTATTTAATTTTATAAACAAATATGGCCAGTAGCTATTTACAAGATTATTTTATTTTTAGTTTGTACGTATTATTCACAAAAAATTCGCCGTACAAAACCAACTAAACCGGAAATATTAAATTGTACATTCGTATATTTTCGAAATTATCCATCCGTCCGATTTCAAAGCCTCGAACAAAATGTAAATGATTGCTCATTAAATGTTGCTCGTTAAAAAAGTTTCTCGCATACAAACAGAACGTCAAAAAAAAAACGTTCAGTACTCGAAAACGAGTAAACAAATAAATCAGCGCACGGGCCACTGTTATCGTAAAACACACCTGACTTCGTTCCACATCAAGCTCGAATCCGACTTAATCAGTTAAATGCATCTAGTCCGATAAACAAGTAACGAAAAAAAATCCCAAGGTGTGGAACCGTAAACGCCATTGATGATGATTGATGCCGAAAATAAACCCGGAGTGAAATATTTCCGGTGTGAGCACGACAGGAGCACACCTTTATCAACGATGGCGGTCGTAAAAATAATGGCCTTTGGTAGCCGAGCGCGCACCGCGCGTCTATATAATTTATCTATGCCTTTCATCACAGCCGAAACAAAATAAATCGGTCTGCGAACAAAAGAGCTCACCTGAAAGATCGACACGTGTTGAAATTGTAACACTGGAATAGTGTGTGCGGGTGTGTATATATCTATACATGTGTGTATAATTTCGAGCTTTTGATAGAGACACCGCGACACGGAAAATCCATTATTTGTTTATTGTCCGTTGTGTTTAAATTGCAATCTGTTGGAAATTGTATGATTCAAGATACAATCAGATGTTTTCAACGAGATTACACACACAGTACACAATGTCAATTACTGGCGTTCGAATTACATATTTTCATACAAGTGAACATAAATATACTTTTTTCACATTATATCAATTGCAATTGCAAGAATATTTTTCATTCGTATTGAAATTTAAATCGTCTGATATGAAACAAATTCTTACTCAATCATAAATCAATTTGTAAAAGCTGCCTTTTCCCATTTATCTTTTCTAAAATAAACTTTAATCAACTTGTTATCAGAATTAGATTTTAATTACTATTCATTTTGATATTGTGTGAAATTTATTTTAACATGTTAGTTAGATTTCAAAATACAATTCTTTGACAATGATTTTATGTTTATTGAAATGTCCATCAAATTATAAACAAATAAAAATAACTTAAGTACTATAATTATCAAAAACTTGTATTTTATAATACTGATACTATAAAATTCATTTGTAGATTTTAATTATGTTTTATTAAATCAACATTTGTAGATTTTAATATTTTATATATATTTCGAGTTATTCAGTCCTCAATCGGTTGTCACCTCTGATCAATTTTTGCAAAATAATATTTTCGATTCCTTCAAAAGTGAATAAAAAAAACTATAGCAATATGGATAGTAATAGTGATAGTTGTAGTGAAATATGTGAAAATTTTGAATATTCGGGAACTGATTTTAATTCTTGTGATGAAAGAGACAATGATACAAGTATTGTATTTCAGTCAAGGAAAAAAATTGATCCCTATTCAATATTCAAGTGAAGAGGAAAGCGAAGTGAAAAGAGAAATTGTTCCATTGTGATGAAGATTGAATTGAAATCGACAGTGATGATGAAGACAATTTAACTTCAAGTATTCCTTTTACAAATATAGAACGCCAAATCTTCGAAAATGTTCAGGAGCCTATAAATTATTTTAAAAAAAATTGTACGGACGAATTTATAACAGAAATTTTAACGCAAACTAACTTATATGCCAATGAGGAAATTAAAAAAAAATTAACAACCAGGTCAATTTGGCACAAATGGAAAGATATTTCATATGATGAAATAAGTGCTTTTTTCGGGGTTGTTTTGTGAAAGACTAGTGAAAGACGATTATATACTTCTGCGAAACTTGTAACAGAAAACCATTCTTTCATGTAGGAAAATGTTTCAAAAAATACCACGCATTGAAAAATTATAAATAACATTTAAGCTTGAAGATTACACGTTTAAAGAATGTAAACATTGAAAGTGTAAATATAAATATTTTTATGCACAAAACTATCTTTTTATATCAAGTAACTTAGTCATTATTTTCTTACAATAAGAACTCAAATATATCTCCGGCCTAGCGGAAAGTTAAGTACAAAATGCTAACGTCCGATAAGGGTTAACATTTTATTCGATAAAAAAATATTGTACATTATTGATTAAACTTTATAAATAAATGACATTTGAAAAACATAGTTAAAATACGTCATGATTTTTATGACAACCAATAGCTACTAATATACTATTTAATATGAGTATAAAAAATCTATTAAAAAAACCTTGTGTAAAACCAAATACTCTTATTCAGAAAAACAACAATCAAGATCTATTATTAAAACTATTTTTTTCTAAAACTCAAACCGTTCATCAAAAACATACATATGTTTCTTATGACTGTAGACATAACCTCAAAATTATTGGAAATATTAAAAGATTTAGTAAAATGTTATTGCAACAAAATTCAACAGATTAATGTTTTTTAAAATATATATTATACAGTACAATACTATCCAAAAAATATTTTTTTAAAAAAAATATTAATTCGAATTTATGTTTTAAAAACAGGTAGTAATTTATTTTTAGTTTGACATTTTAAATTTCTTGTCACACAAATCAATTACCACCTCCAACACAAGGTATTAAAAACAAAATGAATTATCACCCTCTAATATAACAAAATATAATATTTCAAAAATAATCAGTATTACTTTAAATTAATTTAAAAAAATCAAATTCCACAATTACTTCAATTAAATTTAAAAATAAAGTCAATAACCTAATTATAAATTGATATGAACATTGCTATAAATAGATATTTATAAATATAATGAAAATGTTTATAATTAAATAATCGAACTGAATCAATTTCTGAACGAGTTCGTTTCAAAAGAACTTGTGCTAAATATCTAAAAGCTCACCTCAAAACAATACGTTCGTACCTATATATAATACAGTACGTTTCATTAATTTTATAAGCTTATTATAAAATTTATATTATTTCTATTAGTTGTTCAATTATAAACAATTAGAACAGAGTGCAGACTGTTGTCGAGCGACCCCGGGCGTTTGATCAAAGTGCGGGATGTCTGCTCGGAATTTGCCTGCTTTCAGACTAATTCTGGTCGGAAACAGCAATAATATATACATATATATATATATATATATATATATATATATATATATGTAAATGTGTGTGTGTACATGTGTGTATATCGACTCTGACTGTGCATATTTCAATTGAAATCAAATTGCATGAAACGCGCCTCTATTGTTTTCATAATTAAATTAATTGCTTCCTCCGTTCCTGTGTCTCTGAAACTAAAGCTGTAATATACTCGAGCTCTTTGCAAAATTCCTTAAAAGCTTTACTATTTATAGATAAAATGTTGTTGTATACAAGTATATATATATATATATATATATATATATATATATATATAACCTACAAAACTTGACATTATAAAAACAAATGTTTCTTGCAAAGAATAGAACTAAGTGTTAAATATTTTTTTGATAACACCAAAAATATACTGAAATATAATCCTTTTGTACTTAAATTAACATTTCATATGAAATAAATCGAATAATAATATTTTCATAATTAATTTGGGTCTGTGATTTACCTATATGTATAAATAATTACTCATTCAAATTTACATTGCTTTATAAATGACAAATTATTATTTGTGTTGTTTTTTCTACAATTCTTTTTTCGATCGTCATATAATCAATTTTAAATCATTATCAAAATTACTAATACAAATTTTAAGAACAGTATTAGTTAATTTACACAAATGAATTTTAACCCCAACACCACAATAATTTAAAGTGTTCAATAATCACTTATTGTTCACTTATTATTTATAATTATGTCGGCTAATGCATTTCGATGGTGTCGCCATCATCGTCAGAGCCTTTCTGTTAACAAAAAGGCTCTGACGATGATATATAATTATAAATAATATAATTATAAATAACAAATTATATAATTATAAATAATAAGTGAACAATAAGTGATTATTGAACACTTTAAATTATTGTGGTGTTGGGATTAAAATTCATTTGTGTAAAGTGAATCAGGCACATTTCCAAAACAACCAATAAGTATTAGTTAATAATAAATAATATCTGATTTTATAATTAACACTGGAAATTCACGTTAGAAAAAAATATGAAATATAAGTGATTTAAATAATAAGTGTTATTATAGAATATTTTAAATTTTATGGTGTTAAGCAAAAATTGGTTTGTGTAAAAGAAATATTTTTTCATTATAAAATAATTCAAACATATAAAATTTCAGAAAATCAATTTTAATAATCAGTGTCGTAGTTATCGTGTATGTTTTGGTGTATACACATCCCCAAATTGAAAGAAAACTTGAAAATATACGAATAGCATTATCAATCGATTATAATTGGTAATGCTTAGAATTTATCGAAAAATTTCAATTTATTGTAACAAAATTTTACATCAAAACCAGTAACAAAAATCGACGATTTGTTATATTTTTTTCAAATATACGTTTGCTATTTTCTTAATTTAATTTTTAGTAAATACCAATTTTTCATTATTAATTTATAAAAATTTGTTTTTTAAATTTTACAAGTTTTTCTTTGAAAAAAAAAGAAATTCTCTTATTAAGTTTTAGTTTTGTTTATGAACCTTGAACTTCTATAAAAGTATGAACCTCAATTTTTTAGTAGATAATAATTTTTTTCATTCTTCAGTTTTTAAAAGTTTTTTTTAAGTTTTGCAAGTTTTTTATTTCAAAACTAATTTTCTATGAAAAAAAAGAAACTCTCTTATTAAGTATTAGTTTTGGTTATGAACTTTGAACTTTTATGAAACTATGAATCTATTTTTATGCAATATATATTTATAAATTTTTTATGATTTTTTTATTGTTATTTTTATATAAATTTTATAATTAATAATACAGGATATCTCAAATGGTTTAACATATTTACATATTGAATCCTTTAAGCTCATTTGATCCACCCTATATATACAAGCATTTATAATTTTTGTTTATTGTAAGTGAAGAATTATCAGATATTTAAACTTGATTAAAATAGCACACCTTTTCACAAAAATCCTAACTACTCCTTTGAAAATAATAATTAATTTACATTTACTTTGGTTTGTTCTATTGTATTTAACTTGTTTGAAAGATGAAAGGAATTTCAATAAATGATTTGTATGAATTATACACAAACATATTTATATATATATATATATATATATATATATATATATATGTATATTAAATGTATATTAATAATTGAATAAAATATTTATCTTTCATTATAAGATAATATACTTTGTAGTATCGAAACCAGTAATGATTCGAAAGATTTATAATAGAAATCAAAATACTTGAACCACAATCAACATCGAATCAAAATCAAAAGAACGGCTCGTTTGTTCGAATCTGTGCCGTTTAAAACGCGTTATACTTAATTTGTGTATGTTAATTAAATATTTCTTGCTTTATGGTATTACGTTTGTTTTGCTTGAGCTCTCTGTTGATATGAACATGCAACTAAATTAATTTACGGGGTTTTGTGTTTCATCTTGTATTGTTGTGAAACAGTTTCGGGTCGACAACTTTGCGAACGAAATTGTAACAGATTCGATAGATTTAATTAAATTTACGCTATCGCGGCCGTCCTTAATTAGAATACAACATTAGTACAATGTCTTAAGACAGAATTGTACGTTTATGTAAGTTTTTTTATAAGTCAGATTTCTTCGCGGAAGAATCTGTGGAAAACTGATTTTTTCAATTTTATTCTTGTGAAAATGTACATATAATTCTTGTTAATTGTATTTTGAATTTTCTATGAACTGACTAATATACACTTTTAACTTCAAAAGGTTCTTTTAATATTCCTAGATTTCAAATAGTTAAATGGAAATAGTAGCTTTTACTTGATAAATAATTTATGTCAAAATTATAAATTAGTTTCCCTATTTTTATTCACTAATAGTTATATTTAACATTTTAAGAACCACTATTCAATACTGCAAGGTTTCATATCATTTTTTAATAAAATAAGGTTTTCTAATAAGAATCTCAGAACTTTGACAGTTAGTGACAACCATGTTTGATTTTTTTAACCTCATTTTGACATTTCAACTCAGTATAGTTTAGTAAATTATCATGGAACATTTAATACTTCAACAACTTGTAAAAACTTCAATAGACTTATTGGAACAAAAGTTTAATGAGTCCATTATTTCACAATTGGCCACCAAGTTCATGTAATCTACAATAACTCCATGGGATTATTTTTCGTGAGTTTATGTGAAATCATTGGTTTATTCTGATGAACCACAAATAACAGAAGTATTAAAAATTAACATTGAACGTACAATTCATCAAATTGGACCACAATTATGTGAAAAAGTAACTAAAATTGAACTAAACAAATGCACTATGTCAAACAAAGTCATGGTGGTCATATTAGTGAAATTGTGTTCCATCAATAATGCCATAGAGTATTCTTAAAAAAATAAAAAACTAATTAATTAAATACTTTCCATTTAAACTTCTGAATCGCTTAGTGAAAACCCTATACTAGCTATTTATTTTTTCCTTTATTGCGCATTTCAGACTATGTTTCCAATTTTAATTTTTTAAAAAAATTATAAAAAACTATTTAATTAATTCAACTTTATTATAACAAGAAATCTAATGATAGACTGAAAAATTCATTTATGTAAAAATGGTTTAACTACAAGTACCAAGTCAATTTTAACTTTAATTAAAACTTTAGGATCATAATTACACAACTAGTTGAAGCGTAATCATTAGATAGTAATTATATTTACATAGAAAGCAATGTTTGGGTTTTAAGGCATTTATGTTGTTAAAAAAATAGATTTTATTATCTGAAACAATTTTTTTAACTGAATTATAAATATGATATTTTTTATAAATTTAATTTTAAAATATTCATAAGTAAAAAAGTTAAATTACAATCAATTTTATTACAAGAAAAAAATTATAAACAACATGTTTTATTAACTATATATATTTTTACATTGGATTTAAAAGAACAGTTTAAAACGATTAGTTTCAACGCTGAATCGAACGAAATCGTACTTATTATCGAAAACTGACTGAAATCTCGTTTGAAAAATGAACAGCGCAAGAAACTGACAACCAAGAGAATATTCAATGTATATCTACCGAGTAAATTGAGGTCTGTTAATCCATTAAAATGAAATTATCTACAAAGAACATGACTAATGATTATTAAATGATACCGAATGTCTAGATAGTCGTTCTACTCGAGATTAAGAAAAACTGATAAAAGTAGATGAAAAATCTCGTAGATATAAAATAATCCACTCGTACTGAAAGTATGGTCGGTTTTTCTCGATTCAAATTAATATATTAAATGGTTTATTTATGATGTAGAAAAGGATTTATTGAAAACTTAAAAAAGATAATTACAACAAAAAATAAAATTAAAAACATACATTTGATTTATTTTTTAGATTCTTTAAAATTGACTCTAAAACTGAATCATTTCTTCAAACAAATTTGATTTCGTTAGCGAATATAAAAACATGAACAATAAGTAATGACTGTTGAGGGAATAATTCGTTTGTGTCAAGTAGATTTTTTTCTTAATCCGAATAAACGTACAGTCGAGAACTGAAAATGTCGAGTAAACAAATCATGTTTGTAAATAAAGAGAAACCGCAATTCATAATTGAATTATTAACCTGTTTGTCTAACGAATGTTCTGTTTAATTAATCCGCAAATTTCGGAACTGTACATTAAAAAAGTGATTTACGCTTGCACAGCATCACTTTCAAATAATAGATTATCTCGGCAGTAAAGCAACAACCAACCTACCTACCAGTGTATACCTAGTGTGGATCGTTTTACAAAATTAATATGTAAGATGATAACATCGTGTATAACCAACACATTCATCCTCATCCACCTACACACACATTTTATATATATATATATATATATATATATATATATATATATATATATATCTTTACAGAGGCGTCCACGGGTGTAACTTTTTATTATCTAAGCAGCGAGACGCCGACAAACGCGCGATTCTTAATTACTATGTGCTTAATCAGTTTTATCGCGTACATTTTCATTAAGTACATGGAACAGTTTAAATCAGTCGAGCATATTTCAGACTACACTACGCACGTAACACTAATAATGTACGAGTGACAAAAGATAACAGAGAGAAAATTGAAATTCGCTCTCTGCGCGAAATCCTAGGCAATTGTTACACGAAAGCTCACCAACGTATCTACATTCGGTTCAGTAACTACGAACGCGCCGCCTACACAAAACAATGACTTACGCGACACACGTCGCCATTTTATTGTTATGTTTTCATTATTTATCATTATTTTCCGTATTATTGTTTGCACAACACACGAACGTAAACGAGAAGAACGAACGTGCGATATTGCCAATTATTTTGACAGTTATGTAACGGAATCGACTGCTCGGTTTTTATTTGATTGCGAATCAAACGGATCGACGTACGGTCTCTATCTGATTATATTTGCAGCTTGTTCACGGCGACGAAGACTTTAAGAATGTTTTATTGAATATACCTTTTTCTCTACGATTTCGATTTTATTTGATTTTTATTTTAAATATTCTGTTTGCTGAAGTTCAAGACCGAAAAAAAAGACGAAAAAACTGTCAAGATTTTTTCGATATATTCTATTTTATTTTATTTATTTCTTACATGAAAAATTGCTTCTGATTTACATAAATATATATCCAAATAAGACGTCTACATTTGATTTTATTAAAAAAAATATATGAAAAGTATTTTGTTTCTTTTTAATAAAACACAAATCTAGGCGTCACATTTGGATGACCTTATATAAAAACTCAATTATTTCATACACCAAAAAGCTATAATTATCAATTATAGATCCTAATTAAATGCATAATCAGTCAAATCCATTATAATTTTTCAAAACAATTCCTTTCTATTTTATTCAAGTTTACCTAAAAAGGTAAAAAAATATTTTTAATCGTAATTTCTATTTTTTACTATCATTTCAGCCTCCATCTTACTTTAAAAAGATATATCTTCATTAATCATATTAAAAAAGGCCATTTTATGAAAATTATATCTCTGGACAAATTAAAATAGAATATTTTTGAAAAGAATATTTTATAAGATATCAAAAGTTTGGTTATATAGTAAATTTACTTTAATATAAATTCCTTCTTTTTTTTCTTCAAAATATGAGCCTTTAACCTGTTTTAATATCTAAATTTTAACCTTTAATAGTTATTACTTAATCAAAACTTCTATGAAAAAATAATATTATTTTTCTCGACATTTTACTTTCAAAAAAATATAATTCAGTAATCATATTAAAAACACCATTTTGTAAAAATGATATCTCTGGATTTAATATAATATTCACAAATAATCCAAACTGTTAATCTATCTTAAAAAAATGAATTAAAGTTGACTAAACCGTCTACAAACTGAAAATAAGACGTTCTTGTTATACTATAATATGAAAACCAAAAAAATGTATAAAATTACTCTAATGCTTGTGAATAGGTTCAAGTGCTTGAACTAATCCAAATACCTTCGGTTAAATGTGCTATATACATTTAAGCATTCCTCGCATAACGATAGCTCAAATTGATTAGCGCCAAATGTAATGGTAGTTGTATCTTGATATTAGTGTATCTCACTAGTCTAGGTATTAATCTGTATTCTAGAATAGTTAAATATGCAAATTGGTTTATGTACATACATACATAAACACACATACATATATATATATATATATATATATATATATATATATATATATATATATATATATATATATATATATTTAATTTATTTAATAACATTTAATTTATTTAATAACAAAATTCTTTTTAATCTCAATCATTTTTTTATTTAACTTTTACAAAAGAATGGAATGGAATATTTTTAATTTAAATTTTTTCCGTACTTCTAATATATAGATGCTTAATATATATATATATATATATATAGAGAGAGAGAGAGAGTTATCTAAATGTGATGCCTAGATATGTGTTTTATTAAAAAATATATACACATGTTTCCCTATACACCACCATATACACATGTTTCTTTTTAATAAAATACAAATCTAGGCGTCAAATTTGAATGATCCTTTATATATATATATATATATATATATATATATATATATATAAATATATATATATATTTATAAATATATATATATATATATATATATATATATATATTTAATAAATCAAGCTTATAATCCATTAACGAACGCTGCACACCCAGCAGCTTTCAATTTATAAAATTCTCTTAACGATACGTAACATTATTTTTCAGGACCCATCGTCTACTTTATAGAAATCTCGAATATATTTCAATTCCTCATAGGCACGTATATTATTTATAAATGAGTTGAAAACGAATGCCGTTAACATGACATTCATACTGACTGCCAGATTTAATTACACACAGCGAGAGCTATCAAAGCTCTAACAAGTCCGCTCGTTTATCTATAAAATATTTTATCAAATTTATTATTATTTACATTAAATTTCATTTATATATATATATATATATATATATATATATATATATTAAATCTGTTCATTTATATCAAATTACATTCATAATTTGAAAATATATCAGAAAACATCATTAAATTAATAACAACGTTTTCAAATATTTGAACAAGTTTCATTAATTAACGTGACTGTTTGATAACTAGTAGTTCATTTATACTGAATGCATTTTGAACTATTTCATTGTTTGCCAATAAAATATACACTCGTGTAATTTTCAAATATGTATAAAACGGTCGGAGTGGATCGATAAATATACTTTGTATTTTTGAAACTAAATTTTTGTCCGGCTATTTTTTAGTTGAAAAAACGAATAAAATGTCATGATTCATTTTTTAGTCAGTTAATCGGATGAAAATTTGGTAATTCGATTTTTAATCAATTTTACGACCAATAAATCATGACTAAATTTTTAATCGGTTGAAAAATTAGTTGGATAATGCTGTACTTTGTTATCGATTAATAATTGGTTTTAAATTAGAACAATGACAAATTTATAGAGTTTTACAATAAGAATATCAGAATACTGGCAGCTAGTGGCGACCTTGTTTGAATTTTTTAAGCTCATTTTAACATTTCAACTCACTATAGTTTGGCAAATTATCATGGAACATTCAATACTTCGACAATACTTAGAAATTGTAAAAACTTTAATAGACTTATTGAAACAAAAGTTAAATAAACACTGAAGTGCAATTCATGAAATTGGACCACAATTATGTGAAAGGGTGACTAAAAATTGAACTAAACGAATGCACTACGTCAAGGGAATTTGTGGTGATCATATGAGTAAAATTGTATTCTATCGTTAATTCCATAGAATATTCTTAACAATAAAAAAAAAAATAACTAATTAATTAAATATTTTTCGTTTTATTTCTGTTTAAACTTCCGAAGCCCTTATTGGAAAACCCTATATAATAAATAGTAGAAGAATTAAACTTTTTTATTTATAGTATGACAAAAATTCAACAAGAAATGTACAATAGAAAAATTGAAAATATTTTTTTCGAATTTTTAATAAAAAAATTCTCTTTGTCATAATTAAAAATTATACTGAAAATGGATTAAATCTATAGATTAACATTAAATAAATCATAGAGAATTAATAAATATAAATATGGTAATAGAAATTATTGTAACTTAATACCAATTTCAAAAAATTTTCACCATATTCAAATCTATAATCTAATAAATAAGTTCCTATTACATAGAGTTATATATTGTGAAATTGAAATTAAACAAGAGTATTTTTCTAAATGAAAAGTCTTAAAATACCTAAAATTGGAAGAAAAAACTAAGATATTAAATGAAAGAAATCACGAAAAAAAGCCAATCTTAAATAAATACCCATAAAAGATTTTGAAAAATATTTTTTTAGAGAAAAGGGTAGATATTGTATATGGATATAATAAAAACTGTAACTGTATTTTTAAAACTTGAAAACAAATCAAGTAATACAAAAAATATGAATTGAATTTCTTAAAAAAAATATTTAAATTTCTTAACTCAAACAAATAAAAAGTTAAACATAACTTCAAAACAACGAATTGAAAATAATTATAATGGGAAATAATTCATTTAAATAAATAACCCATTTAAATGATTCCCTCACCGAATCCATTTCCTTATAATTCCATCCAGTTTGTTTTTATTAATTTAAATTGAACTTCAGAAGCATGTAAATATTAAGTATTATTGTTTAAATTACGTAAATGAATTTAATTAAGTTCGAATTTCTTGGAATAATTAAAGTATAAATAAAATACGAGAACCTCGTAAAACAGGAATTAAAATAATACATAACTTTTTTATTTACATTTGTGCGGTTTTAAAATCGGTCAAGTACTTGATTTTAAGTTTATAATCCGTAACATGTCTTTTATAGCTGCAGATAAATGATTTTTATGTTCAAATAAAAATCTACGATTGAGTTATACAAGATTTTATAAATTTTACAGTTTCGTTTACATTTCTCGAATAATTTTTGTAATGTCTTTCGTTTGATAAATAAAGAGATATAAGACAAACTTCTTTTCAGAATATGTTTTAAAGAGTTCTTTATTTGATTACATAAATAATGGAAATATAAAACTGGTTTATATTTGTTAGTTTGTATATTTTGAATAAATAAATTTTCATAACATAAACAGATTACATATGTGTATGTAATTATATTGGATGTACAAGAAATGGCAATAAAATTCTCCATCGAAAATAATCTGGGATATCAGACATGAGTATAAGGTTTGTATAAGGTCGAAACGATCTGTCTTTGAACCGTTGTTATAAGATCAAAAAGCTTACGGCTGACATACACCGTGCGAAGAAAACATTTTGATGGTAAAAAATGATATTGCACTTTCGTTCGGCGGCGAAGAATGCCTCACGAGTCCATTGAATTATCACATCAGACGTCATGTAGGATACGAAATGTTGAAATGTGTTTTACTACGTGACACTTATGTACCATCTCTCTTTAGTCGGACGTGACGTAAAGTTGTTACTGAAAATTGATTGATGGTAGAAAAAGTAGTTTTCACTTATGTATGAAAATCGGTCGTACTGTTATCGAATTCGGTTTGAATTTGTTGAACCACGTTTTAAAATGATATTTTTTACAGAGAAATTTTTCTTAGCAATGTTATAGATATCATAAATGAGTTAAATACTCGAATATTATAATTTTTTCTTCTAAAAAATGTTTATTAATTTATTGTAAATATTTTCCAGTATCATTAAAGGCCAGGTTTTGAAAAATATGGCTGGATCCATGTGTGACTGCTCATTTTTACTACATTTTTAGTTATTAAATTACTTATATATATATATATATATATATATATATATATACATTTATTATATATATATATATATATATATATATATATATCATTCACCGATCCAGCTAATATAGAAATGTTTTAGTAGACGCCGGATACCCAAAAACCTAAATTATATATAACACGTATTGTGTAATGCACTTGGATTGCTCTACTACGACTATAAATAAAATATGTGACATTTGTCGCCTCTGAATGTATTTGCACGATGTTATATGAGGCTATTCCAGTTGTTTATATCTTATGTGAAACAATGAAAATCGAACACGAACATTTACCACGTGTTCGGTCAAAGTTGTTTAGCAAATACAATATTTCAAATCAGATCTCAAAACGTAGTAGAAATGTAAGAACGCGCCATGAATTTCCATTCCATCTAATCCCTATCTCCACTGTTTGATATTTGGAAGAGGTAGATATGTTTTTTATACTTACAATAATTGAAATATATTTTCAATTTTTTAAATATTTTTATATCTTGGATATATTAAAAATTAAAATAAGACGAAGAATAAAAAACATGATTAAGAGATTCGGTGGTTGAGGTAAAATAAGGGACAACCTTTACTTAATTAAGTGATACATTTTTTTAAATATTTTACTATTTCATGCTCGAACGTCTCGAAAAATAATTGAACTCTTACCAACTCGTTTTTTTATAATTTTCCAATTTAATTTAATTGCATTCAATTGAAAGTATAAGAACATTACAAGTGTTTGAACTAGTTTTCACAATTACACGATTCTCTAGTGTACATAATGAAGAATTTAATTGATGATTTCTTTTTTATTTACTATGTACTTGAGAATATCATCAAGTTAAAACTAATTATACCGAACTACAACACTTAGAATAATTGTAAAATTACAATCAAAAAAGGTAAATACAAAACACCATATGACATTATGGTTTCAATATCATAAAATGGTTATAAAATATTACAGTGAGAAATAAATACATTATTTTAAATAAAGAATAGAGTTTTAAAAAAAATCCATTAAATATTAAAATGTTACTTTAATAACCATTTACTGTAAAATCATTTTGTCATAAATTAATAAATAATTACAAAAATTATAATGAGAAGTAAATAGAGATTTTAAAATTAGAATAGCTATTTTTTAAAAAAATAAAATATTAATTTATCAATTGTAATTGATTCTTTGACAATACTGCAACATTAATTTATTATAAAATTATTTTTTTAAATGCAAAAATAATAATTACAAAAGAAATTTTCATCATTGCGAACTTGAATTGTGTTCTATATAAACTTTAACAAAAGCCCAACCATAACTTTTACAAGTAAAACTGATCTTATAAAGAATCTTCTTACAAAGAGGAACTCTTATAAAATACAGAGTAATAATAGCTCGAAAAATATATGTCTGATACTCGATTAATAAGTTATTACATATATATGTCTATAGTAAAAGTTATACAAATCATTAGTCTATTTTTAGATATAATTATATAATAAAACTCTTCATGTTATCGATTCTGAGCCGTCTAATAAAACCATCAACGATAGTAGTATAGTTCAAAGACAAGAAACAATATTCGCACTTTTCCTATTGTTCAAATTCTCTTCGTTGTTTCATTGTTCTAGTTTAATTCTATGTTCTTTATTCATACCACTTGTTATAAAACATTTCCACTAAGTCGTATATTTAATGTACTATTGTTAATAAACAAAGCTCGTTGAATTATTTCATGTATGTACATAATTCATATAATAAAAGAATAATTTTAATATGCGAATAATTTGTAATTGTTGATTATTTTCTTGAAAATAATGAACAGTTATTCTTTGTTGTGTTAGTAATGTTATTAAATAATAAATAACACAATTGTCAACAGAGTATTGTTCAGTGATTTTTGTTTAGACTGCTGTCTGTTGCTAGCAAAATTTAGAGATTAAAAATAAATGTTCATTCTTACAAAAATCGATTTATGTGCTGATTTAGAATTTCAATTCACGAATTTATAAATTCCTGTATATATTTTTGAAAATTCTTAAAATTACTAAAATATAATAAAGAAAAACATTTTAAATCATTTTTATTGAGGATAAAGTATTGAAATATTATAAAAATAAAATATTTTTATTTATATATTTTTCTTCCAGGGTAATATTAAAAAATGTTCTCTAATATTTGCTAATTTTATATTTATTAATAAAACACATTGTATACTTTTTTTGTGTAGTACGTTTTTTTATACCAACAATTTTTATTTTTCAATGTTCATTGATAAATTGAGAGGTTGTTATATATCTGGGTTGGGGGTTGGACATGAAGTTGACAATTTTATCTCGTAAAAAACAACCGTTGTAGAACTCTGACAAGAAAATCTCTACTGAGCTAGCTAACATTGTTGAAATGACCAAGTTCCTACAAGCGATATTGTTATGGGGATGATGACGATGGTTGTACATATATATTTATGTACCTGTTTACATGGTCTAATTGGTTTGGATTATACTTTTATATTTTATTCCAAACTTTCGTTAATTTTCTCCGGTTTTTCTATCCTTTAATTTTTTATTTCAGGTGAAAAATCTTTATTAGATTTTTTTAATACTTAAAAAATTAATTACATTCATAATTACCTTTTTATCTTATTAGTTGATGTATTTTACCATCATTTTCTTTGTATATTTCATATGTACTAAAGAAAAATGGTCTGAATTGTGCTTTCATTTCTTGATATTCAAATTTTCAACGCTTTCTTCTAATTTTTCCAATTTAGTTACAAAAATCTTTTAATTTTTTTAATTGTTCATAAATTAAAATCGAAAATGGATCCAACTTTACGGTAATCTGATAACTTTTCCGTATTTTCATATTAGATTATCGGATGATAGTGTCTTAATAACATATAATACGTTTTTGAATTGGTAACTTTCTATTTTTAAAACTGGAGTCAATTCAAATCTATCGTACGACGAATAATGCTTTGAAAATGTTTTGTTTGTTACTTGATAAATGTATTTAGAATTTCAAAATAGATTCTTGAAATAATATCAAGGATCAAAAGAAGTTAACAAAGATATAAAACGTCGTAAAAGAATCCAACTCGATATTTCGTCGTAAACACAGATATAGCTTATCGAATTACCGAAATGAAATATTTTCATATTCGCAAGAGCATTTCGACGACAAACATTTATTTCAAATTCAAATTGGTTACACCGCTCCATGCGTCTTTGTTCTTAGCACGATCTTTTTCAGCACATATCGAATGACAATATTTAACTTTCCATTTTCTATCCACTTTTTTTATATATCCATCTAGTTGTAAAAAATACACCAGTAGAAACGCAAAAGCAAACTGTACAAACAGAGGAGAGGAAGAAAAACAAACTTTAACGTTATGTGAACGTATATGTCGGGATTGACAGGTCACTTAACTCTTTAAACAATTTTCTATTTTTAGATGAACGAGATTGGAAAAAAACGATTGATTAAATACATTTCCAAGAATATTGTTTCGTATAAATATTCTGTAACACGCATATTCGCACATTTTTAGTACAATAAAATGTAAATAATGCGGATCGTTTCAATAATTTATTTGTTTAATGGATGGATGTTTACAGTGAAATACGTTTATTTTTAAAATTATGGTTTTCATACTTGTTTATTTAAATCGTTTAATAATATTTGTACAGGAAATAAAAAAGATAATTTGCAACACTAATTTGTATCTAAAAATATTTCATTGGCATTCGTAATTTTACCATTGATATGTAAAAAAGATCACAAGTATAAAATTAAAACAAACTTATGTACAAACGTACCTGAATATTCTATTTTAAATAGGGTTATTAAAGCATACAACAAAACGTAAAGTTGCATTATGAAATTTTCTTTTCATTATGAGAAAGTAACAAAATGTGAAAAATGATATTAAATTTCGAATACAAATGAGTCATACAAACCAATACTAGAAGATCTTATAAAAGTGTTAATTTAAAACTTTTTAATAAAGTGTATTACAAAATTTTAGATTTTTTAATACAGAGCTTCGATAACTTTTCTAAATTATTAATGTGTTTTATAAACTTGCAAAAATAAAAGTGAAAAATTTAGATTGTTTTCTTGACAAAAATCTATTGAATTTTTTTAAAAAAATGAGCAGAGTGAGATAAAGTACTTTAAAATAAACAATTATTTAATTTTATATTTATATTAAAAATTGATAGATACATTGTTATAAGATTTCTAATCATATTATCTAAATATAAACTACATTATGTGTTCAAAATATCTACAAGATTATAAAAAATTAATTCAATTTATACTAAAGAAATTGACAGAATATATGCGCTATAAAAACAATGAAACCCAATGTTATTTCAAAGATAATGTTCTATATTCATTGAACCATCGCGTGAAAAATGGTTTAATATTTTTTTTATACTTCAAACATTACACTTCACTGAACATGTTAGAGGATGCAGAAGTATCTGACTTCAAAGAGATTTTCTGTTACATATATTTGCATATACTGCTTGTTTACATGGCCATAAAGGTGAAAATGGGTTTCGTTAGTCATTCATATGTTATGGATATACGAAAGGTTACAACGTATCGAGAAAAAAATGAGTTATGAAATTATATCGGTCTGTTTTTTTAACCGAAATTCTATTCTCATAAAAAGGCGAGTTTAAAACTGATTGAAGTGAATAGTTTTAAGTGCTTTTTTATATTTGATGAGATTTAAAATATAAATTTATAAATGGAAAGTTAATAATATTTTTAGTATATGGAATAAAGTGTAGTAATATTTATATAAAGTATTATATATGGTCATCCAAATGTGACGCCTAGATTTTTAATATATTTTAAAAAAAGAACAAAAGACACTATACACATGTTTTTTATAATAAAACACAAATTTAAACGTCATATTTACATGACCCTATATTTATACGTTTTCATTAAAAAAATAATTATAAATTTCAGTATTACCAGAAATTATTTATGAAAATAATTATGAATTATTAAACTAAAATAAGTTGCATTAATTTGATTTTCATGTTGAAAAAGAAAACCAGTAAAAAATTCACTATTGTAGATCATGGTTTATAAAAACTTTAAAAAAATAATAGCATAGTAATATTTAAAAATGTCTGTATTTTTTCGAAAAAAACAATATTTGGAAATCATAATTCGTTTACAATCAACTGGTTATAATTAATTTCAGTAATTGATTAATTATTGAAGATAAATTAATTAGTAATTAATATATTTGTAATTAAACTTTTTTTTAATTATTTTATGTATACATTTGATTACGTATATTTTTCAATATGTATATATGTTTTTCAATCTCTTAAAAATCCATTTTGTCTATTACCAAAATTATATCAAACTTATATATACTCTTTAAAATCAAAATACCCACAAACAAATATTAATATAACTTATACCTTTATTATCTATCATAGTTGTTATGGTATTACACAAATTTAATTTAACATAAATTAATTATTCATTTAAACAACACAAGAAATGGTCAATAATCACTTATTGTTCACTCAATTTACAGATACTTATTTTGATGGTCATGACATATTTTCAAATTGTTACATTATAAAATCTTTCATGTCTTAATCACTGCATTATTGGTTCTTTAAAGGGTTTTATAAAATGAAATTTTGACAATTAAAACAATAATAATCAAAATACACATCAGCGAGTAATAAGTGATTATTGAACATTTAAAATCCTGTATTATTAAATAAGTGATTCATTTGTATTAGAAAATTTGTTGATAAATAATAATCAATGTTTTAAATTTACATGAAATTAAATAAAACTAATCTTTAATCATTTTATTAATTAATAAAGTAATATTTCGAAAGATTTTTTTTAATTACTGCATAATTATATAAAATATTATTTTAATATGATTAATTAAATACATTTGACATTTGATGTAATTAAATAAAACAAATATGTTTATTAATATCATTTTCACTAGTTTTTTCTTTTGTATCAGAAATTATTACAGGTATCTAACGTTTTATTTGCCATCATACATAACTTTTTACACAAACGACTGAATATAATTAATTTATTCATAGTCATGTATTGGAAATTTGAATAAATCAATAGTGGAAATAAAAATATTCATTTAAGTGTACGAGTAAGATAAAGCGTGAATAAATTTCTCGGTATGATTGTTTTATTATTTTATTTTGGAAACAAATAGAGTTTATAATTGGTACATATCTATACGTACGTACACATTGGAATTAATAACTGTTTTGATAATTCGTATTTCAGTTCATTTATTTCTCTTTAGGTTTATATAAACAGATTTAAAATATTAATTTCAATTACTATTAACAATACAAAGATAAATTAACAAAATGTTTAATTGAATTACTTTGTAATGTAAGTATTTACATAAATTTATATATTTATATAAATATTTATACATACATACATACATAAATACATACATATATATATTATTTTATATAAAATATCTAAAAGCAATGTTTAGAAATTCTTGAATTATTTGTATCAAAAGAATATTCTACTCAAAATCAGTTTTTGGGCTCCTATTTGTAATTTTTTTATAAAAAAACTATTCATTATATTTTTTTAAAATTTTATTACAATATTTATTGATATCTTAAAATATTCATTGATTTTTTCAAAATAAAAAAATGTATACTTTATAACTAGAACTGGGTAATGCAAATCAGTGTAAAAAAAACATTCAATCACTGATGACGATTCTAGTTATTTTACTTATTTAAAATTAACAAAATTTTAATATGCATAAATATAATTACTAGCGATACTAAATTATTTAATTAGAGATAATAATTAACAAAATGGAAGTATTGTCAAATTTATATATATATATATATATATATATTTATATATATATATATATATATTATTATTATTATTATTGTTTATATTTTATAACAAAAATGCTCTGACGATGATAACATCGCCATTGAAATGCGTATTATCCCCTTGTTATATACAACAAAGTGCAATAAGTGATTATTAAACACTTTATTACATATTATAATATTGGGGGTAAAAATTAATCTACTTGTACTCTGTTTTATTTATATGATTGTATCTCAATCATTTTTTCAAATTTTAATATAAAATTCAAAGAGTATTTTTTCAAAACTAAAAATTTCAAATACTGCAAAAAAAATATTAAATTTTATTTTGATTCTTCAAACTAAAAATTAATGTCAAGATGTTGATTTGAGAGATTAAGAAAAATTAAAAAATTGCTATTTCAATAAAATTAATTTATTTATTAGACAAAATATTTTAATCTTGTGATTTATTCAGTTAATTAAATAAAATATAATAATCAAATTATTTTTCTACATGTGTGTTTATAAATGGCTGAAAAAAGATTTTATTTTAAAGAAGATATAAAACGGATTTAGAAAATAATTCTTCCAATATGAACCAACTGAATCTGATCATAAATTGTACATTCGATGAATCATTCGTAACAAGTCTTAATAGTGAGAGCAATTTAGAACGTAGGCAATCCAATTCTCTTTACATTCGAAAACTACACACTTTTTATTAGACCCTTGCCACCGATGGCATGTTTAGTGATTTGTTAGACGTTTCTTCTAAACGAAAAAAAAATATAAAACGAATTTTCCAACAGTGGCGTATTAACCGGATAACATCTCATGATGTGTGTTATTTGATAACGAGCCGATTTGGCAGTTCATAAAGAAATCCGGTTTCGGATTATTTGAATGCTCGAGGTGGTCGGTTTCTTGTTCGAGAATGTTATCACTTATTCGAATAACGTCTCATAGATAATACTAACTATCTAAGATGAATGGGTGTTTGTTTTAGTGACGTAGCTATTAAGCCACAATATGTTATTTCCTGTGATGGTTAATTTGGTTATTTCGGAGAAAGCCCCGGAGAACATCGATTTAATCAAATGTATTTTAATGTGGTGTAGGTATACCGAGATAGTATGTTCTGTTTGATTCTCAGCATACAACACTAATAATGTTAACAGTATATGTTGTCGAGTTAGATATTAATAATTGCAATTATGGAAAATAATTGAAATTTATTATATCGAAAATTCTGTACACCCATATATGTGTACATACAATATATATATATATAAATTATATTTATATTATTTATATATATATAAATAATTTAATTATAATAGTTACATATATTCATAAATTAATTACTAGACAAATATGTGTATTTATTTAATTATATAGAGTTTTCCAATAAGAATATCAGAACTTTAACAGCTGGTGGCAGCCATGTTTAATTTTTTATAAGCTCATTTTGACATTTCAACTCAGTATAGTTTGGCAAATTATCATGGAATGTTTAACACTTCAACAACTCTTAGAAATGGTAAAAACTTTAATAGATTTAATAAAATAAAAGTTTAATGAGTCCATTATTTCACGAAATGGACCCATCAATTAGGGGGGGGGATTATTTTTATTTCATTATTTATAAAAAAAATATATACAAAAATTCTCAAAACAAATTTAATTAGAAAAATAAGATGAAAATTGGTTATACCCTAATTGGTTATACTCTGCTTCTTTTAATTTATTTTTCTATTACCATTTTTCTTAAAATAATATCTTTACTTGTAATTTGAATAATTTGTGTCATTGCTTTAAATGTTCATTTAATAAATCACATTGATTTTTAATTCAATTTAAATCTGGAGATCAGGGTGATGTTTTAAACACTGAGATATACTATAAAAAATGAAATATTTACAATATAAAAATGATATTTAGGATGTTGTCTGTAAAAATTCTAATTATTTTGTATTTTCAATTTAATTATTATTTTCATTATGTTTAATCTTATAAAAAAAATATAATGGATGAAAATTCATATTTTTTGTGTAAATTTTTATACAACAGTTTTTTTTAACTCTGTCAAGTTTTTAATTTCTTAAACTGTTTTTTAGATTAATATGTATAAGAGGAATATTAACATTTAAACGATTGAAACTCTATTTTTAAAATGACATAATAAATAATTGTTTGATGATTATTCTTTATAAACTCTGTTCATTCGTGAAAAATATTTTATATGTTTAATAAAATAAAAATATTTACCGATTTTACATAAACGACAATAAAGAAAGCACATATAAAAAATTCAAATTAATTTCGTTATTCAATAAAAAACATACAGTTATAAAAGCATAATTAAATATTCAAAATATACATTTATAAAAAATGTATGATTCGACATGTTAATGGAAGTAAGTACAAAAAAATTGTTCGTTTAATTAATTTCCTTTTTATAAAGTGTGTGGATGTGACGTTAATTATTTATATAATATTTATGTTTGAGTGTAAAAATAATATTATTTAAGTATTTTATAAATGAAAAATAAATTGTCGTTTAAATATCGAAAATTAAATTTTATTATCTCAATTTAATTTCGTTTTATGTTCTTTATATAATATAGTTGAATTATTCTTTATTTCATTTTTTTAAAAAAAAACAGACCAATAAAATAAAACTATAAAAATATTACATATTTTTGTTGAACAAAAAATGTGGTCGATAGTGATTTGAAATGCCGATTTCTAAAACGATTCAAAAAGTTCGAATATTTGCGTAGCTCGATCGGTCCAAGTTCGCAAACTGCTTCATCCATCCATACGATCCGCCACTGTTTAGCGGTTTTTTCTTAACGCCATTTCCTCGAACCCGACACGACATAAATAGACAAGTTCAACACAGTTTGTTTGTTCGTTCTGTTTCGTTTATGTTCTATTTAAAAGTTTTATGTTTTTCTTATAAGCATTTACGTACACAAAATGCTTTGGTGAATTGTTGTTTTCAAAGGCATTTAACTTTTTTGATTGTTTCGAGGATAACGTTGTTGATTTGTTCGACTCACTTCCCTTTTTTCCGTTCTTCTTCAAACAAAAGAATCGGTCGTCGTAACTTTGTACGCGGACCTCCATCGTGAATACTTGAATAACTTATTCCTTCGAATTAAAAGTTCGTGCATGTAACATTGTTTTCTTGAATTTTAATAGAAAATTGCGGTCCTTCACTCGAAAGCACACGAAATAATTTATTACGAATCAAACGTGCGAACAAATGTTCAATTCTTACAAGAACTTATATTTTTATTTAATATTTTTCTTGTTAAGGAAAACTTGATTCTTTGTTAATTTTAAATATTTATATATTTATTTATACATTATTTTATTAGTAACTTTTAATGAGTATTTCAATAAAAGTATATTGAATTAATAAAAATATAAATGAAATTATCAATTTTTAAAACTGGAACAGAGGGTAAAGAAAAAAGGTAGAAAAGTAAAGTAAGTGCATAAATAATATATATTTTTGTAAGGATTTTATTGGTAATTTTTATTATCAATATGGACGAAATGTACTTTCACCTCAATAAAAAATTATTAAATCTGAGTGCAATTTTATTTTCTAGCCTGGAACTAACCAACAAAATACAACTTTTATTTAGAACAATATATTGTACGATGGAATGAAAAATCATTAATTTAATTTACTATATTAAGATTCTTAATATTTATATAACAAATATAAGGATATTTAAATCAAGTGTTTCATTGATAAAAAAATATTCATGTGTTTAGTTTTAAGTTCATGTACAAGTTCTTTCAATAAATACGTCTAATTTTTAAAATTGAATAAAAAGAATTTTATGTAAGGTATGACGAAAATTTTTATTGTGGATTAAAGTATATTCAATGCCATTATGTTTTAAAAATAACATCGTTCAAATGGATTCCACGACTTCATTTTCAGGAGTCGATCCAAGAGACATAATTTTAGATGACTCTTCCACATAAATCGGGTTAGATTTCAGCAATGGATTGAATGACCTTGTTCTTCAGATCGTCAATTGTTGCTGGTTTATTGGCATAAGCCAGAGACTTAATATAGACCCACCCCCCCAAAAAAAAAAAAAGAAAAAAAATAAGGACGTTAAGTCGCACGATCTTGGCAGCCAGTTGACATAGCCTCTTTTCGAAATATCGCGGAACTTTTCTCTCAATAACGCCATTGTGTCACCCACTGTGTGGTACATAGCACCATCTTCCTAAAACCACATGTTGTTTATATCATTAATTGTTGTTTATATCATTAATTTATATCATATCATTCAATTCAGGCCAAAAAAATCGGTTATCATCTCTCAATACCTTTCACCGTTGACAGATGCCTCCTCACCTTTTTCATTTCGGAAGACATGGCCCGATGACACCGCCCGACCAAAATCAACGCCAAAAAATTATTTTTTTCTGGATGTAAAGGAAGTTTCTAGATCATCCCAAATCCGATAATTTTGCTTCTTTACCAAGCCATTCAGCCCAAAATTCACTTCGTCACTGAAAATGATTTTTTCACCAAAATTTGGCGAACAGAGCACGAATTTTCGTAATAAATTTTCACAGTTTTGGCACATTTTGTTTTTCTTAATTAAATGGTAGCTATAACAAAATACTTAAGTCACAGAACAACAGTGCTGTCATTTCAAACATAATCACGATCGGCTGACCAAGTGCAGACATGACTATTGAAAGACTCTATATCAGCGATGGCGAACCTATGGCACGTGTCCCATAGGTGGCACGTATGAAAATTTTTCTGGCACGTTATCGATTTTTAAATTGTATCCTCATTTTACAACGATATACAAAATTTGGCATCCAAAACACAACAACAAAAATTTCATCAATAAAAGTTATAATTAGTATTGACTTTTATATGGCAAAATGTATACAATTATTTTGTGAATTTTTAAGTCAACTCCTTAATTAAGTAAAATTTTATAATAATAACATTTTCACTGTTTATTTCCTACTAAGACTTTTCCGGCACGCCAGAGGTTGGATAAAAAAATAATTGTAGTATTTGGCACGCGCATATAAAAAGGTTCACCACCGCTGCCCTATATAATAAAAATTACAAAAAATATTTTTACTGTTGAATAAAATAATTATTTTGGAATTTATGTCGTTTCAAAAGAATTTGTTTAATCAAACTAAAAGATAAAAACTTGTGTGATAATCCCAAAGGATTCAATAAATATACAAATATATCAGCAGTGCCGTACGACCGTATACACAGATTTATATTTACGCGCGCCTCTGTCACATTGTCTTGCACTCGAAACAAAACGAACAGTAGGGCGTCGATCTGTATGGTTTAATATGGGAACCTTTTGCGATTTAACGACGGAGCGAAACCAGCACCGACGAAATATCGTACGAGGCGAGAAGCAGTAGTCACCCTTTTCGTCGACATATAGATTTTCAAATCGACGTCGGGACGCGGCGTATAAATAAACCAGGCTGTCACGAAACCGTCGCGCGATGGCACTACATGCGCCAGCTATTGATTAAGTGAGTTACGTCGTTCGCGTCGACCGACATTACGTGCTGTCCGACATTTTGTCATGATACGTTCGGCGCGAAATGACAAGTAATTTAAACAAAATTGGATTCATTATCATTCAGACATTTCACGTGCGTCTAAGCAAAAATAGGAAATTGCCGATGTGGATTGTTTATATTTGATTAGAAAAAAATGAAATGTGTTTATATATATATATATATATATATATATATATATATATCGAATCTTCGAAAAAGATCTTGCCAATTTTCAAGAAGCGACAAGTCATAAAATATATATCGGAATCAAATGTTTCGTTCTTCGATATTCAGAGAAAACTTTTCTGATACAATTCAATAAAAAATACGATACTGTTTATATTTCCTAGACATTGGATAGAGTTTCATTTCGGATTTGAGTAAAAACAAGGTTGTTTTTTTAATAAGAAAATTTTTGTTCATATCGATGGAAAATATACAGTTCAGTTTTTGGTACCTCTCTCATATTTTTTTGTTCAAATTCGTTAAGATTGTCTAATTCCAATTTTGATGAAAAATAATATTCACAAAATTCTCTTTTTAATCAATAAAATGATAAAAAAGACATATAGTTAAATTAAAAGATAATAGTTTTTCAATTATTTTCACTTTTCTTTATTTTTTAAAAAATCAACAATAAATTTATACATAATGTAAAGTGTTTACATTAAATAATGTTATTTTTCAATTCTGTTCTATTTTCAAATAATTATTTCAAAATTGTAGCTTGAAAATGAAAAAATAACTCTTATAAAATTAAATTAAAAATTACCAAAAAAAAGCAGTTATTTAAATTTAAAAAAAATGATCAAACATTTTAATTATGTGACACAAAAGAACATTACTGTTCATACTTGTGTACAGTAGTAGTAGTATATATTTGAGAGCTAAAATATTTTATCAAAATCAGATAACGCTATAGAGCTGTTCAAATAAGTTCAGTACTCGATATAACCCAAACTTTTTTGTGCTGGAAATATTATTTTGTTGTATTATAAAGTGGTTTTGTAAAGTGAAAGTACTTGATATCGATCTACGAAAAGCTTTTATAATTAACTTGATTTATTTTAATATTCCACCCCTGTATTTGTTGAGATAAATATCATGTAGTCGTATTTAGAGAATATTTATATACTATTTAGTTTGGGATTGAGCCAAGTTCATTTTAACAGGAATGAATTATTCATCTCAAGATTACAGGAATTTATTAGTGTCCAAAAATCAAAATTCACTTAATTTCCTGGTATTCATTTCGATGGCTATGTCATGGTTGTCAAAATAATACAGAATTTTAACGGTGATGGGAAATGAAAAACAGGAAATAAAATGAACAAGAAATGATTGTTAAACACTAATGAAATCTTGTATTGGAATGAGTAGTTTATCTGTGGTGAAAAATATTTATTTATTTTTTAATTCATCGAATTGTTTAGTGTATTATTTTTTAAATTTTCGAAAAATAAATTATACAAACTAATTATTGATATTTGATTATATAGTCATCCAAATGTGGCACCTAGATTTGTGTTTTATTGAAAAGAAACATGTGTATAGTTGTTGTATATTGTTGGTCAGTTATGTATTTTTAAAATTACTATAGTATCATCCAAATGTGACGCCTATATTTGTGTTTTATTAAAAAAACAAAAGAAACTATACTCATGTTTCCTTATACACCACCCTATACATATATTTCTTTTTAATAAAACACAAATCTAGGCGTCACATTTGGATGACCCTATATTACAATAATTTTGATAAATATTTTTTAAAAAATTGTAAATCACCTGTTCACATCATAGTCTATCAACTTGAAATATTTATTATTAGTGATTAGTTTTAATTGCAACAAAATAAAATGATTGTTAATTACATAAAAAAATATTTTTATTCAAAATTTAAAATTCAGTTTTCATACTCTGTATTAAACAGTTCTTAAAAATAAAAATAATCATTATACAAAAAAATTAAAAATAAAAGTCTACAAGTATATATATAAACATAAACTAATTTGATAAAAATGTACTCGGATAAAAAAATATAAAAAAACGACTAAAATGTGAAGTTAAATTTTTTTCTTTGTGTTTGTTTCTTCTTCGAAAATGAATTTCTTTGATAAACAGAATTCATCTCATTTCACCACCTAAAAAAAGAGATGAAAAATGTGAACGAACCCCTTATTCATCTTTTATTTTAAATGTTTTAGATACTCCCTTACAAATCATTAAAAATTATTATATATCATTAATAATTATTAAAAATTCAATTTCATTAAAATTTAATTAAAAATTGTTTGCAATTTCTTGAAATAAAATAATTTTATTTGGAAATTTGATTTTTATATTTTAAATAATTTAATTAATAGCTGTATTCAATTAACATTACATTTAACTAATATTGTACAATTTTGAATATTAAAATCAATTTATTTATTAATTTTAGTCACCAATTGATTTAAAAACGACTTAAATCGTTTTATCAATCACTTGAACCGTTTAACGACTAATAAACTAATCGTAACTAACCATTTATTTCACACAACTAAAATTTTAGTCATTAGATATCATTCGAATATTTTTTGCCCTATTTTAATAAATACACATAATCTTTTATTATTTTTATAACTCGATCCTACTTAGAAATAATAAAATATATATTATTGTTTCTTTTCTTTTGATGTTAGAAAAAAAATTCTCTAATTGTAATTCTTTCAACAAATATATTTCAATAAATTGTGTAGCTTGCGGAATTTAAATATTCAATAAAAGTACATATATATCATATATACGAAACTAAATATACACATAAAAACTCTAGATTAAATTTTATGTTTTACTTCGTCGCACACAATAAGAAATCAGCTTTGGTATTACACGTTTTAACGTCATATGCTTATAGTAAACGACCAACTGAACGCATTTCCAGCTTGGTGAAAAACTACAATGACGACATGTCTTTAAAATGCTCGATCCCATCTACATAAATAATGTTCATTCGAAATGATGACAGATAGAGAAAAGTCTCTTCGACGATTTTTCAATTTTTTCCTATAATACTACTTTTAGACACTTTTATTTAGTATCGAAAATAAAAATCGAACTCGTAGCTTCGATATCAAGAAATATTTCACGTTTGATACCAGAATATATGTTTCTATTTTTTCGATTTGATATAAAATTATTATCCACATTCAATTCTGCAAATATTATTTTATTATTAAATAATATTTTAAGAAATCTTTATAATCTCATTAATCTTCTTTATTATATCAATGAGCTACTTTTTTCAATCATACAAAAAAAAACTATTTAATTCACTAACTTCACTTTCTTTCC
This sequence comes from Neoneuromus ignobilis, assembly GCA_029203775.1. Lineage (NCBI taxonomy): Eukaryota > Metazoa > Arthropoda > Insecta > Megaloptera > Corydalidae > Neoneuromus > Neoneuromus ignobilis. The sequence goes on from CP092089.1 coordinate 51,570,922, forward strand.
CACATTTTTCTCATCCGCGTTGACCTATTTTTCTCATTTAATAACTTATATCTCTAATAATAAACAAGTACTTGTAACACATGTTCGTTATTTCAATAGAATTAATCAGTAAGACATCTCATAAGATAATATTAGTGAATATCCTCGTAGCCAAATGTAGCTTTTTCATCGTCATTCGAGCTTTAAGTTCGTCAAACTAAACCTCATGACGATAATATCTCTATTTATCAAATTAATTATAATTAACGAATTTCATAGAGAGACGCTAATACTAATTAATAAATAAAATACGACAAAGCTTTTTCATATTCAAGCTTTTATCTGATTAGTTCTTTAAATTAATTAATCTCATTTTGTAAATATAAATCAATGTATATATTTTATTTCATTGGATTAAAATATTATATCTCTTAGGTAAATCGTTTTATATATTTTTTTAAGTGTGATAGAACTTTAAATAGAATTCTTATCGAAAGTTCTATCAAACCTAAAAAAACACCTATATAGTACATGCAAATATATCTTTAAATAATTTTATGATTGATTATAATTTTCAATACCAATTCCGATTTTAATTTATTTTAAACATATTGATATTTAAACAAAAATAAGAAAATCAATATCGACCTGAATATAACCTCAAAATTAAATCGACTGGTATCTCGAGAGAGCACATTCTCTGCCTTGTTTATTTTTTGTTGTACACGACCTCCATGCCAAAACTCTACATGAAGCTTACACGAGATTACAATTAGTTCTAATTCAATAATCTAATCAAATTATTCCGACGTAATAAGTTCGAGAATTTCAATTAAGTACATAATTTCAATACGTAAATCAAATTATTTAAATGCGTGTCGTTGCCCCCGGAAACCACTTGTTTCACGTTGAACTTTAATAGTACACGTCAAATGCTCGTTCAGTCTGAAGTATAAATATTTCAGGTTATATAAGAACGTATCCATGGATATATCTTCAGGCATGAACGTTCTTGCAGATCAGAAATGTAAAATATGCATGCATCACAACGTATAATATATTACTGTCGATTCAGGCAGCAATTTATATTTGTACTTTTTATAAGAAATATGTACGTACATGAACGATCTGACGATCGAATATAGTTTGTGCATGAATTGAAATAAATTTCAGTGTAAATATTCGAAATGTCAATCAGGTCGATCGGATCGGTTTATTAAAAAGAACATTGGTGAATTCGATTCAGTCAATATAAATCACCAATAACTATATATATATATATATATATATATATATATATATATGTATGTATGTATGTATGTATGTGTGTGTATTAAATATTTACATTATTGATTAACCAACATATAGCCCAGACCTAAACCAACTCAAAAAAATCTCAACAACTAAAAAATACAATCGAGATGAAAGTTAGTCACAATTTTAAATCTAAAAAAAAATAAAAAAGATTTGAGATTTTTTACTTGTGATAATTTCGAATAATTTAATTTAATAGTTCTTGTTAGCTAAATATAGATTTTAATATAAATAAAATGAGATATTCTACAAGACATTTTTATAAAATCTTGTGATGTTGAAGTGAATGATTCGTTTGTGTTAAAATGAATTTTCTGCTACACCAAAACGAATAATAAGTAAATAATGAGCAAACATTTTATAAAAACAGTGTCTACAACTTAAAAATAATGGAATATAATGAAATTTTTTACAAAAATCAGTACATATATATATATATATATATATATATATATATATATATATATATATTTATACAGGGTTTTTCAATAAACGTTACAGAAATTTAAATAGAAATAAAATAAAAACTATTTAATTAATTTTTTTTTATTTATTTTTAACCATATTCTATGGCATTAATTATGGAATAAATTTTCACTCATATGACCAAATCACCTTTCACATAATTGTGATTCAATTTCATGAATTACAAGTTCAATGTTTATTTTTAATGGTTCTGTTGTTTGTGGTTTATCAGTATAAACCAATGATTTCACATAAAACCACAGAAAATAATCCAATGAATCTAAATCACATTATCTTGGTAGCCAATTTATGAATCTATTTTGTGTAAAATAATTGACTCATTAAAATTTGTTTCAATAAATCTATTGAATTTTTTATAATTTTTAAAGGTTAAACGTTCCATGATAATTTTCCAAACTATACTGGGTTGAAATGTCAAAATAAACTTAAAAAAAATTAAATATGGCTACTACCAGCAGTCAAAATTCTGCCATTCTTATTAGAAAACAGTATATTTTTTTCACTTTTAAAAACATTTAAATGTGAATGAATTTTGAACGTTTTGAACGAATTTAAAATATATAATCAAATTAAATTTATTGTTATTATAATTTTTTTACATATTTGATTCATTTTTCAGTTTTATTTACATTTTTATCAAATTTTATTTGGATATAAAAACATTAATTTAATAATGAAACAAATTTTTAAAATTAATTATTAGAACATTAAATTATCTACCTTTATTGTAATTTTCTAATACAACTCTACTAAAAATAAATATTTTTCTAAATAACCCAAATTAAACTTTTGTTTCAATAAATCTATTGCATTTTTTACAATTTCTAAGCGTTGTTGAAATGTTAAACGTTCCATGATAATTTTCAAATTATACTGAATTAAAATGTCAAAATGAATTTAAAAAAATTCAAACATGGCTGCCACCAGCTGTCAAAATTTTAACATTCTTATTGGAAAACTCTATATTTATTTTTATAAGTAGTTTCTCATTGATATTTACATTGGGTTCATTTTGAACAGTAAACTGTTATATTACCCTGAATAAAAAGTAGTCATAAATTCGAGAGAAACTATTTTATATATATATATATATATATATATATATATATATATATATATATATAAGTAATGTATGTAATATACATATTTATTTTGGTAGCATGTTGAATGTAACGTATTATACATTAGCTAACGGTTCAATGATTTCACGGGCATATTTCGCATATCGTTAGTGTCTTTCCATTTCACGTTGAATTGTAAATGCGAATTTCCATTTATATTTACGCAAATTGGTGTACATCGGTATAGAGAATAAATTAGCATAATCGAGGTGTATATATTTTTATAAGGACGAAGAATAAGGATGTACAGGATATATTAGAATGATTTTCGGGTGTGGTTCGTGTATGAATTTTCATACGAAAGAAGGTTTTACGAAATTTCGAACGAAACACAAATGACTATTAAAATGTTAATATCAATTCGAATAACGGACGTACGTATGCATGAATATTAATGATTTCAGAATAATTAGATGTACTTTTGAATATACTAATATTTTTTTTAGCATTCGAAAAAATTGTTTTATGAAAATTAGGATATGACTTATTATTTTTAAATAAATAACTACTAGGCAGTGAATTAAAATTATACACTTCTATTTATTGTTCAATAATGTACTATATATGTATACAAACAAATATATGTATTTGTTTATATATATATATATATATATATATATATATATATATATATATATATAAACCTTATATACACTAAAAAGTTCATAATCTCTTCTTTCGCAAACGAACCAACATTACGCGTCGGATATTTTCGCCAGACGAGTCATTTTTTTTAATTTAATACTTAATTAAGCCTATTTAATATTTATTCATAATATCACAAACCGTCCAACCGTACTTTCCAACTGAACTAATTACTTGTTCGAAATGGTTCGAATGGACGCGACTCGAACCGACAACCTACGTTCATCAACTGCATCCATCCTACTTGTTTTTAGCATTGTATTAGTGTTTTTCATTTACTTCCGTACCAATTCTCCAAATGCCATTGTATCAAACGCCACGAACCACGAAAAACGTCTATACGACGTCAACACAACGGCGAAGAGAAATTAAGAGGATTTCGCAGCAACAATTCTGTCAGTGACTGCCTGTGAACTTTGCCTGTTTTCAAGAACTTACTTTGTTGTTATTGTCATGACGCTCAGACTGTATATATTTTTTTGTTGTTGTTAATTTTATTTGGTTTCGCTCGACTGTTTCGTTAAGATACGAGTATTTGTTATTTGGTTGTTCGCTGACAATTTATTCGGCTGTTTGTTTTCGATTTTCCTTTGAACTGCGACGAAAATACTGGTTCGATGTTCGGACGACTTCTGGTAATTACTTTTAGTACGTTTATTTAATTAAAAATATTTTAAGAAAAGAATTCGTACGAGAAAATCGAATTCTACTATCAGAATAAAATAAATACTTTCTATTGTTTGAAAATTAATTAACTGGTCTGTCATTTATAATTCTATTTATATATTTGAACGTTTTAAATCAGGCCCGTGCAACCTGAGATCCGTCTGATATTTTTGTGCAACTCGCGACACAGAATTGAATATTTAAAAAAATAAAAGTAAATCGAGATAATTTATTTAGTTATATAGAGATTTTCAATACACGCTTCAGAATTTTAAATGAAAATAAAACAAAAATTATTTAAATAATCAGTTATTTATTTTTTCATTTTTAAGTATATTCTATGGCATTAATGATAGTGTATTTGTTTAGTCCAATTTTTAGTCACTCTCTCACATAATTGTGGTCCAATTTCACGAATTACACGTTCAATATTTATTTTTAATTCTTCTGTTATTTATGGTTTATCAGCATAGACCAATGATTTCACATAACCTTACTTTTGTAGATGCAGTGACCTTTGTTCAATGATTTGTGAATTGATTTTACTCCAAATTCTACAATTTTCTTTATTAATGTTGACCGTAAGTTTCGCAAAGCGCACGATAAGTTTTACGAACCGAACATTGATTTTTGTAATCAATTTTTACAATTTCCAAGCATTGTTAAAGTGTTAAACGTTCCATAATAATTTTCCATACTATACTGAGTTAAATTGTCAAAATGAACTTAAAACAAATTCAAATATGACTTCCAACAGATGTCAAAATTTTGACATTCTTATTGAAAAACCCTATACAATGTTTACTTCAAATTTATTTCTATTAAAAAAATGTAACAACGTCTCTCTCAACAAACTACACATAAAATACACCGTTTCTTAATATATACAAATGTACAAGTATTAAATAATGACGTTTTTGTACAATATTTCTACCAGTGAAGTGTTTTTTTATTATTTTTTTCTGTAATAAAATTATAAATCTCAAGATTAACGCAATGTCATTTAACTATTCAAAATATTTCCGAACCCACTACACCTATGGAACACCATATCCTCTTGATAAAAAATAATGTAGTCCGCTAAGATTTCACAAAATTTGTAATTGGCCATTTTTCTTAAAAATTCTCACGGGTCTGTTTTAAACCGCTTCACTTACACTTCACCAATACTTTTTTTTATTTTATTCACACATTTGAATTTAGGACATTTTATTTTATAAAATTTTTTCTTATCTTTGAATCTCTATCATAAAATCATAGATACGTAAATGTCAAATAATATTTTTCAATTCAATCAGCAACATTTTTAATCAAAAATGTTATATATTTAAAACTGAAAATAACAATTTAATCAAAATTCTATTTATATAATTTCACATTTATTGATTTTTCGTTTTCGAACTGTACTCACGTCATCTATAATTATTTATAATAAATAATAAATCAATCACCGTTATTAAATGCAAATATGTAGGTTTGTTTTTAATTAAACATAAAATAAATAATTAACAATCAATCATGGTTCGGTTTAAAAACTATATGGAATTAAAAATACGAACGTATTTTTAGATGAAATGCACGTTTGGCACTGAAACGATGCTTGTGATGAAGTTCGCTTTTTTGTTTAAGTTGTGAATTATTAAAACGGTTTTTAATGTTTCATTCAAGTCATTCGTTGTATGCTTTCTGTTCACGTTAATATTACATGACATTGAGTCTATTTCCGAGATTCAATTTTACAGTAAAGAATCACATATGGTCTTTAACCCTTTCAGTATGTTTGTGTTGTGAAATACTGCGTAGCTTTTTTTACTTTTATACGACTGTAAACAGTTTTTCCTTGTCTGTAACTGAATAGTTGACCCATTTTTATTTATTAACTTATTTCTTGTATTGGAAGGCTGAAATTCGATTTTTTTAAAAAAAAGATGATAAAATTTTAATATGAATTCTAGTTTTAATCATTTTTACATTATAATTTGAAATTCTCATAACAATTTTTTGAGAAAAAAATATTTAATAATGAAATAATTTTTATTATAAAAATATATGGTCAGATAAATAAGACGCCTAGATATGTGTTTTATTCAAAAAAAAAAAAAACGAAAAACGAAAAACTTTTCTTCTATACAGAGAAAATCCACAAAAGGTATTGCCTAAAAATATTGAATAGATATAACAGAGAAGCTATTTTGAAAGCTGCGTCATTGGTTGGAAAAAAGGAGAAAAACCCAATCGTTTTTCACCGAAAATACATTTTTCTAGAATTCGATCACTTCCGGAAATACATCAAACGAGCATAAAACGCAAAAGCAACCGGTTGCATCAGTCATCGTGAATCAATCCGGTTGTATATCTTGAATAGATGACGAAATATAATACCAAAATATTCCGATAGCCAAAAGGATGAAATACCGAATTTACTTGCTAGTAGCAATGCACGAGGTGACATTTTTGTGTTTGACGGTTCATTAAACCGGATTGCTACTCCCGATGGCTGAAGTAATCGCCGGAGCGAGGCGTCGCGTGTTCGACTAATGGAGCGCGACAATGTCTGACGCTAAGACCTATACGACAGGCGATATACAATGGATGGATAGAATTTTGTATGCATCGATTGAGTCGAATATATTATCGATTGAGGTGATAACGAATGCTTAGAAATTAATTTAACACAATCAATAAAAAAATCATTTTTAACCAAAAATTAAAAACGCATTACAACTCGACGATAATGAACTTTTAAATGGATGCTTCTTCCTATGTAATAATACTGTAGACAAAATTCGACATATTTATGTTATTTAAAACATAAATTGTAAAAGACTAAAGCAAAACAAGAAATGTGAATAGAAGTGTAATAAAAATCGATCGAGTAAAGATGACTAATCACAGTTTTCTCTACAAAACATTGGAAAAAAAATTTAACAGAGGATCTAACGATGATGGCATCGCCATCTAAATGTCCATTAGTCCATTGTTGTTATAAACAACAAAATTAATAATAAGTGATTATTAAACACTTTATAACATATTGTGGTGTTGAGAATGAAAATTCATTTGTATTATAAAAAAAATATTAATTGATATAAAAATATAAGAATAAAATTGATGAGATGTTCAGTGAGACACAATGAATGGTTATTGAATTTATAAAAAAGGGAAACTTTTGAAAAAGATTCAGATAATTCTTTTGTTAATACCCTTTAAGGACCCCAAGAAATAATCTTGCTGCCTTGAAAGAATGTTAGTTCATCAAAAATAAAAAAAATAACCTCAATTAAAAATTACTGTATCTTCCAGATTCAGAGATTGAACTATAAACCAACATTCCATAACCAAAAAACATTATTTTGGGAAAAACTCGAACGTTTAATCTCAGATGTTGGATAGAAAAAATATATGTATGATCAATAAACTTATCTAGTATAAGAGAACAGAAAAACATTGATAAATGTAAAGAAAAACTCAAAATATAAGAAAATTAAAACCAAAAAGAAGTTTTCAAAATTTAGAGAAACGATAAATCAGAATTTTTTGAGAAAAAAACAGATAATTTACAAAAACAGTAGATTTAACTTTGAGGCACAGAATTTTAGAAAATAAAAATATCAATGTTACACAAAAATTTTATTTTTATAAAATTTAACAAAGTCGGTTTATTTTAATTAGTAAGAAAATAAAATTACAAAAAAAGTAAGTTTTTAATTAGAGGGTGGGACATAAATAGCCCCTCTAAACAGTCACCCAGTTAAACCCCCTATTAACCAATTTAAATAGGTGGAACTAAATGTAATCCTCTGTTCTTCAAACTATTGTAATTTTTTGAGGTGATATAAAAAATATCCCACCATGCATATTTAGGTATCAAAAAGGTGGGACACTTTTAACCCCGCCATGCTCTAGAGAGTTAAAATAGTTTTCAAAAATATATCATTTGTTATTTTCTAATTTTGATTTAAAATAAATTTCAAAACTGAATTTCAAATTTTGATTTAAAATATGTTTTTTAAATAATTCAACAATCATTTTATTTTGTTGAAATTGAAACTAAACACTTATAAAAAATATGTCAAGCTGATAGACTATGGTGTGAACAGATGATTTAGAATTTTTTTAAAAAATATTTATCAAAATTAGTGTAATATAGGGCCATCCAAATGTGACGCCTAGATTTGTGTTTTTTAAAAAAATAAGTGTATAGGGAAATATATGTATAGTTTTTTTTTCAATAAAACACAAATCTATGCGTCACATTTGGATGCTCCTTTATTAGTCAAAGAACTAAGCAAACACATTCTTTACTCTAATAAATTAATAACGTCGAAATTTCAAACTAGAACAAATACGATTATTTATTTATTGGAACGTAAACTAATTTCAACCAGTTATTGAGATCGACAATAACTTATTTTACAACTCTATATCTATACAGAATATAAAATTACATAGAATTTCTTTCGATATTACTATATAAAAAATAAAATAAAACGAAATTTAGTCATGTAACGAACATAAATATATTGTTAAACATACTTTAATATGGATATTATTTATGGTGTATGTATAAAGAAATGCGTGCTTTATTTATTTTCAAAAGCTGATTCTATCTACCAAGATTTATATTGATGTTCTATAACGTGCATAGTTTCGAAAAAGCTCGTTTGTTTTTCTAATTTCAAATTGAAAATTTATATACGAGTACTAAAATTCGGTAATATGTGATATGAATTATAGTAAAAGTCGTGTTGAGTATTACTTATTGATTATTATCGTTCTGAAACGATTATATATTTTATATTTAACGTTTTGGTTTTATAGTTTGTTTGTTATGATAGAGAAATAAAAATAAATCGTTCGATAAAAATTATATATCATACATGAAAGACTCTTCAAAATATTTATAAATAGATTCGTAACAATAAAAAAGGAATTTATTGTTTTCGAAAAAGACAATTAGTTTTAAATATTTATAAATGTATATATAAAATGAAATATTATATATACACATATAGAACGATAAAATATTAGTTAACAATATAAATTTACGAATGGTTATTTTGAAAATGATTAATGTTGGTGCTATATAAATTCTTTTACATTCACTTCGGTATGTGGAAATGTTTGATAACCTTTTACCAAGGTGTGGTATTGCGAATTATTGCTGCACTCATTGAAATGAAAAAAATAATATCTCTAATGGAAGCAATAACTTATTTTTGATCTAACATTTTTCTGCAAAATAGATTTATTGGTATATATATATATATATATATATATATATATATATATATATATATCTGTGTGTGTATGTAATTTTATAATCTCTTAAATCCAAAAAAATATTTAATTCCAAATCTAAGAAATGTTTTTTATATATTTTAGCCAAGTTTGGTTTATTAAAAATGTTCAAAATGTGCCTCAAGTTTAAATTAATTAAAACTTCTACAAAATGGACATAATTAAACACTTTATTCTTCATAAATGTTTATTATCAACTGATTTTTTTAATCGTTAAAAAAATCAGTTGATATAGACATTTGAGAAATTTTCAAAACGACTATGAATTTTATTTCAAAAAAGTAATAAGTAGATTTAATTGTTATTTACTTTCATTTGTATTATTCAAAAAAATATGTACTTTTATTTGAGTTGTATTACAAAATTACAATAAAGGTAGATAATTTAATCTCTAATCGTTAATTTTAAAAATCTGTTTGATTATAAAGTCAATGTTTTTATATCCAAATAAAATTTAATAAAAACGTAAATAAATGTAAAAAATTAATCAAACATAAAAAAATTATAATAGCAATAAATTTAATTTGATTATATATTTTAAATTCGTTTAAAACGTTCAACATTTAAGTGTTTTTAAAAGTGAAAAAATAAAAGTTTTTCCAAAAATAATATCAGAACTTTGACAGCTGGTGGCAGCCATGTTTGAATTTTTTTAAATCTAATTTTGACATTTCAAATTAGTATAGTTTGGCTAATTATCATGGAATGTTTAACACTTTAACAACGCTTAGAAATTTTAAAAACTTCAATAGACTTATTGAGTTCATTATTCACGAAATAGATCCATCAATTGGCCATCAAGATCATGTAATATAACTTTATTGGATTATTTTCTGTGGGGTTATGTAAAATCATTGGTTTATGCTGATAAACCACAAATAATAGAAGTATTAAAAATAAACATTGAATTTAAATCACAATTATGTGAAAGATTGACTAAAATTGGACTAAACATATGAGTGAAATTGTTCTATAATTAATGCCATATAATAAGCTTAGAAATAAATAACTAATAAATTCAATACTTTTTGTTTTATTTCTATTTAAACTTCTGAAGCACTTATTGTAAAACCTTATATTTTTTTAAAAAAAATACTTTTTCGTTTAATATTATGAAATAATTTATAAACAAGAGGAAAGAAAAAAAATGTAAATTATTCAAATGACTAATTAATTATTTAACACGATTCCAAACAAAAACATGTTGAAAAAATTATACTGTCTCATCGGAATTCCGGTCGAAGTTCATAGAATTTCATATAAGATAAAATGTTTCACTACACATCTGTATCAATGTAAATTTCTCCTCTACATTCACATTGTTTATGTTCCTGTAACCAAACTCTAAATATTACCAAACACGTGCCACGGAATATTTAAATAACAAGTGCATTAAGTTCATCAAAGAACTCAATAAAATCCCGTTAATTATTGCCATTAATCGAACTTAGAGAAAAGAGAAACGACACGAAACGCTTCCAGTGTTTATCAATTGAATTCATTTTATTGAGAATCACGTCTATTTTTAGCGACAGTTCACGATCGCTGAACTTCATTCCGTTGAATTTACATACGTCACGGTGCTTATACTACATTCGATCTATAAATAAAATTCAAAAGAAGTTTGTTTTGCGATAATATCGGTCCTCTGATATTGTGCTCGGGTCGAGGGAAAGGTCAGCAGAGTCAGTTGTGGTTGCGGTAATAAACGAATAAGACCTACAGCTGCGTTTGACTTCTGAAAGCTCTGATAAACTCGATTTATTTCGTCGACCACAAATTAAACATGCATATCTATCTATCAGTGACGTCATTATAAAAGTTTCTGCTCTGCATGCAGGAAGCAGATTTAATTGTCACATGCGAGTGCATTTGTGTACGTACGTACTTGCACGTAGGTTTTCATGACCTATAAAGCAGGTATAAGTGGACTTTATTAAGTTGAAAATATTTAATGAGACTACACTGCGGAAGCTCTTTAAATAAAAATGAGAAAAAACGAGTTACAGTTATAATTACATATATTTTTTAGAAAAAACTGGAAAATTAAGCAAATCTCAAAACTACAAATTAACATTTTAAATAAATAAAAATATGTTATTTTTAATACAACATAAATTATTTATCTAGATTATTATAGTAATTTTGCTTGATAACAAAATTAAAAATCTTCTTTTACAACTAAACTAATATCTCAAAAATGATAAAAATATCATCTAAGGTTTTTCAATAAGAATGTCAGAATTTTGACAGTTGGTGACAACCAAGTTTGAATTTTTTTTTATATTCATTTTGACATTTCAACTCAGTATAGTTTGGAAAATTATCATGAATTGTTTAACATTTTAAAAATGCTTAAAAACTGTAAAAACTTCAATAGACTTATTGAAACAATAAGTTCATTATTTCACGAAATGGACACATCAATTGACCATCAAGATATGATCTAACTTTTTGGATTATTTTCTGTAAGGTTATGTGAAATCGTTGGTTTATGCTGATAAACCACAAACAATTAAAATATTAAAAATAAACATTAAACGTGTAATTCATGAAACTGAATCACAGTTATGTGGAAGAGTGATTAAAATTGGACTTATATTATAGTGGTCATATGAGTGAAATTTTATTCCATAATTAATGCCATAGAATATGGTTAAAAATAAAAAGAATAAATAACTAATTAATTAAGTACTTTCTAATTTATATCCATTTAAATTTCTGAAACGCTTATTGGAAAACCCTATATAAATATATGTATATATATATATATATATATATTTATATATATATAGGTTGGCAAGTATCTATATCCGCTTTTTTTTTTTTTTTTGCACATAGCTGCAAAATTCAAAAGACCAGAAGGCGGAAGGGAGATACTTACCAACCTAATATATATATATATATATATATATATATATATATATATATATGTACTAATTTTTGTAAAAATGTTCATTATATTCCATTATTTTTAAGTTGTAGATACTGATTTATAAAATGTTTGCTCGTTATTCACTTATTATTCGTTTTGGTGTAGCAGAAAATTCATTTTAACACAAAAAGTATCTTGTATAAAATCTTATTTTATTTATATTAAAATTTCTATATTAAAGAGACTAAAATGAGACTAAAAAAATGCACTATGTCAAGCGAAATCGTGGTCATCATATGAATGAAATTGTATTTTATCATTAATGCCATAGAATGTGCTTAAAAATAAAAAACATAAATAACTAATTAATTAAATACTTTTTATTTTATTTCTATTTAAACTTCTGAAGTGCTTATTGGAAAATCGTATATTACGAGTACTACTGCTCTTCTTCGACACTATAATCCTTATAAGTCCTTAGCTTCTAATAATACCTAGTAGTGCATTTCTTATTAACTATGAAATAAATATGAAAAATAATATTTCTCTACAATTCTTCAAACTCAACTCTATTCAATTTTTAATTATTAACTCCTTAAATATAATCCTTAATTAATTATTACTATATTCTATCTTTAATTATTTACATACTTAAAATCTATCCTTTATTTTCACTTCTCTTCATCTAAAAATGTTTAAGATAGCAAAATACATATTTTCTTACAATTCTTTCACATTCGATATGAAAATTTGTATGCAAAATTCAACAAATATAATAATTACAAAATTATATTTTACTTGTATAAATTTCATAAAATATTTACCAATTATTCCATACTATATAATTTTTCATTACTTTCTGTACACAAAATCAATAATGAAATATTATAATTATTTAATCAAAACGAACAAAAATATTAAGCTATTTAGATATAATCTGTTTTATAAATAACATGATTAAAATTGATATCAACGAATGTTAAATTCGAACTATTATAAAATTGATTTATAAATGATAATATTGTAGAATGAACAAATTTTATTAATATATATAAATATATGCATGTGTGTATGTATGTATGATATTTTCCATAAAATAATAAATCATTTTAATAGCAGTGTACGGGATAAAACCCCCTGAATAGATTTTAATCTGATTAAATTCTATACTGTTTTCCAATAAGAATACCAGATTTTTGACAGCTGGTGGCAGCCACGTTTGAATTTTATTACTCATTTTGACATTGCAACTCAATATAATTTAGCAAATTATCATGAAACGTTTAAAACTTAAAAATTATAAAAACTTCAATAGACTCATTGAAACAAAAGCTTACTGAGGCAATTATTTCATGAAATTGGACCAGAATTATGTGAAATATTGACTAAAATTGAACTAAACGAATGCACTATGTCGAGGAAAATCGTGGTGGTCATATGAGTGAAACTGTGTTCCATCATTAATGCCATAGAAATTGCTTAAAAATAATAATTAATTAATTAATTACATACTTTTTATTTTATTTCCATTTAAACTTCTGAAGTGCTTATTGGAAAACTCTTTAATAATTTTTTAATTTCGTTTCGAATTTCATTAGAAATATCAACATATTCCATCATACAATACAGAGCAAGTTCATTGTATTAAATCTACATAAATCCTACTCGAAATCTAATTCCATTCAATCCATTGCGTATCTCTACAACTAATATTACAATAAAGACAAATTATCTCTAATAATTTATTAATTTATCTATAAATAACCTCTGACTTTACTAAATATAAATTATTTCGAATGCACCGACACATACCTACATTCAATGTGTCAGGACGAAACTAAACCGGGAAATTTACGATCGATAGATAACTCACCGCTGAAAGATTAAAGTCTTTTTGTGTATAACAGACACCGAAACTCTACAAATAACAAATAAATTATGTAGCAATTATCGACGCGGAAACCGAACCGTTTATACTTTCTCTATGATAAACTCGGCAGAGAAAATAAAATTATACGTTTTATTTACATCTCTTTAGCTCTGTGAAAATAATTATGTTTCACACATCCAGCTTCGAGCGTTCGCTCATTATTGTTTTTTTAAACTCGCTCTTGATATTTTAAACGATAGTACGTGCGCACGTTTGAAATTCATTAACACCTTAATATCCGAAAAAGTCAATGTTTAAGTTTTAATTATATAGGTATATATAAATTCTTTTCAACGTTCGACCGAAACTACTGCCCACTCTACCACTATGTTTTAAATAGTGCGCAAAATAAATACAGTCTAATTTAAACACCTGATACTGATTGATCTACAAATCCGCTGATACATTTTACTTTAAAGTTGTTTATAAATCGATAATGTTATAAAAATGTTACTTTCCCAATCGATTTTATTTTCGTTTGAAAAATGTGTTTTTCATCTTATTTCAGTTTTATTATCAAACGGTTTTTGTATCGTTTATCTTTTCAGAATCGTTCAATATTTTTTTTACTGTGAACTTTTTTAATTATGAGATATCAGAGTCACTTGTTTAATTATATCTCATATTATAACTAGTTTTTATTTTTTTAATCTTAATCAAATGACTTTTTCATACTAGAATAGTATCAAATAACTTTAAGATATCATAATTAAAAGAGCTAAAAGCAATGAAATAGTAAAAAAAGCTTAACTTTATATTAAACATTTAACTTTAACACAAATGAATTTTCATTCCCAGCACCACAATATGTTATAAAATGTTCAATCAATCCTCATTGATTACTTTTTTTGTTTATAACTGATGGATCCATTTTGTGAAATAATTAACTCATTAAATTTTTGTTTCAATAAAGTTTCTATAATTTCTAAGCGTTGTTGAAGTGTCAAATGTTCCATGATAATTTACCAAACTATACTGAGTTGAAATAGCAAAATAAGCTTTAAAAAAATCAAACATGGCTGCCATAAAGTGTTGACATTCTTATTGGAAAACCCTGTAGTTTTGATTTTTTGAATCCAAGTAACTTTCTCATACTATAATATTATCAAGTAATTTTAAAATATCACAATTAAAAGAATTGAACATAAAGATCAGAGAAAGAAAAACAAGTAATAAAACAGTTAATAAACATATCTTAAATTTATATTATTCATTTTCATTAAAAAAATAACTTTAGATTAAAATATTTACTTCACTTTAATATGTTTCTGCTATTCCAAAATATATACTTTTGTACATTTATAAATCTGATCAAAATAAAAAGAATTTTATGCATATTTTGTCAAAATAGCAAATCTTATTATGGTCTGGATTTTATTTTTAACTAATTACTCCTCAATCTTTCTTAAATTGGTTTGATAAAACAAACAAAAAATTAAAAAAAAATAATTAAAAATTCAAAAAAAAATTTAAAAAGTTTGATAATAGAAAGAAATAATTTTTACTGTGTAAAAACTCAGAGGATTCCAAATATCTGTAACTCTATAACAAATAATGCATTTACTAATTTTATATATAATTTTTAAAAAGGTTTAATAGATTAAGATTTTTTGTCACTTTGAATATTTTCCAATTATTCTTGTTGCAAAATTTAGACTTTTAGTTTTTCTTACAAACTATCAAAATGCTCTTTTGACAATATTAATTTTTTATCTACAATTAAAATCACTTGTCTATAATTTAAATATTAGTTCTGAATATGCTTTATAAAACTCTTAACTTCAATCAGATAGATATTGATTTATTAATGAAAATCAATAGAAAATAAAAATTGATAAATGAATGAAATTTATTTCATTTAATACAAATCAAAAAACCTGCTATAAAGAAATTGATATTTTTTTTGAACATGCGTTAATTTTATTTATACACAAACTATTTTTCATGCTTATATTAAAAATATTTTGTTAATGGAACAGTTTTGTAAATACTTTTCAAATTCCTCTATTAATACCACATCATCTGCATAACACACTTTATTTATAATGTCGTGTATCCAGTTTGTTGCCAGATATTTTGATAAACCAGTATTTATTTTTATAAAATCATTTAAATTTCTATCATGCTTTTCTCATATTACATACATACATAAATACATACAAATATATATATATATATATATATATATATATATATATATATATATATATATATAAATCAATCAATTTGCATCAAAGTTGACTAAATCAATTAAAAATCGATACAGCGATCCAACGTAACGTTTAATAACAGGAACCAATAAATTTCTATCAAATTATTATCGTCGGTATTTATTCATCTGTATATTTGCTATACCGGTAATCTCTTGCTTTTAGCCAATGCTCATATCGTAATTCAATAAACGACAAAATATGGGGAATGCGTTACGATTTGTTGGTGTTTTATGACGCATTTGCCAGATATAGCTTTGCTTAATTGAAAACTCTACGCCAGTAGTTATTTCCATGACAGTTGATATCATTCACGTCAGGTGCCATATTTCTGATTCGATTATATAACGTGTGTGAATATTGATTGATATAGTTCTGTGTTATCGTTTCTGAGTATCTTTCGATGGTTGGTTTGCAGCTTTCAGTGCCGTGTGTTCGGACGTAAACACACAAACGACGAACAAAAGTCAAAGATTTTTTTTATATTATAATATATATAATACATTAACTTCTATACACATTTTTCCATACAATTGTCATACACTAATATACCTTACTATCTATCACAAACTTTTATATAGAAATCAAAATATGAAATCTAATCATAAATTTTATTTTCTATATTGTACATTATAACATCTATCTACTCTTTTAAA
Organism: Neoneuromus ignobilis; assembly: GCA_029203775.1. Lineage (NCBI taxonomy): Eukaryota > Metazoa > Arthropoda > Insecta > Megaloptera > Corydalidae > Neoneuromus > Neoneuromus ignobilis. The sequence continues at coordinate 51,588,105 of CP092089.1, forward strand.
TTATGAAATTCTAAAATAATATTCCATCTAAAAAAAATCCTAACCCTTCTTTTTTATAGAATCAGAATTGAAATCGTCCGTATTTCTTTTTATAGTTCCTATTATTCCTCTAGATATTACTATTCGTATAGATCTTAGCTCCATACAACTGAAACATAAGTTTATAGAGACATCCAAATGTAACGCTTAGATTCGTATTTCATAAAAAAGAAACATGATGATGTATAGGGAAACGTGTATAGTTTTATTTCAATAAAACACAAATCTAGGCGTCACTTTTGGATGATAGTATATTTTTAATTAAGTAAAATTGCTTAGATTTTAAATGATTTTTTTAAATAACAAAATAATAATAAAATGGTCAAAGAGATTCCAATTTTGAAAATAGCTTAACTGAATTAAACATTATTTTTTTTAATTTAATTTTAACAATTTTTATTGCGACGAGTGATATTCAAAAAATGTTCAAATGAAGATCATAAGTTTGATCAAATCTATAAAAAATTCATTTTGAACTTTTGTGAGATGAAGATGCTATTATTTGATTCAAATCATCTTAAATGAAAATATCAATAAAATATATTTAAAAAAATAATCGGGTTATTAGAACACACACCTGAAATTATTACTAAACACAAATTTAAACTATTTTCATTTTACTGCTTTAAATCTCACTGAAATCTCCCATCAAAAATCTTTTTAAATTGAATAAAAACTGTTTTATAAATAATATAGGGTCATCCAAATAATAAAACACAAATCTAGGCGTCACTTTTGGATGACCCTATCGTGATTTAAAAAATACATAATTGGCCAACAAATATAAATAAAATATTTTCTATTACTGTACAAAAAATTTTTATTAAAATTAAATTTGTCTAAAACAGTCGTGTCAAATACAAGGCCAGCAATCCAAAAGTTTAAGATAATTTTATTAAATTAATAAAAAGGAATTTGAAAAAATATAAAATACATTTTTTATTCATTAAAAAATATAATAGTATAGTATGATTAAAGAGAAAATAAATGTATAATTTAGAAGAGTTATTTTTGAATATACACAAAGAGATCTTTTTTTTTGTTCACTAAAATTTTTTAGAGGACCTTTTTTTTGTCTTCAGTCTGCAAACTCTCTTAAACTGAATATATATATATATATATATATATATATATATATATATAGTGTGTGTGTGTGTGTGTGCAAACAACGTAATTGTAAAATTTAAAACTGACAAGAAAGAATAAGAAAATGAACAGAAACGAAAGCACATATTCGTCAATTTTATATGCGCATATTGTTTGACAAACATGAAGGAATTTCTCTGGAGAATAAGTGAAGCCTATAACGGTAACATTTGGCTCCGCTTGAATGGAATGGGGCCTACACGTACTCTGAGTGTTTTAACATTGTTTTCTTATGCGAAAGTAATAAGGTGGAGGTTGCGGTGTAAATAGTTTGTTCGTGCGAAGTTTGTTCTGGAGTAATCGTTTTAATGAGTGTTTTCCACTACGAGTGGACCAGAATTGATGAATCGTTCTACGAACTGTCGAACTAACATATAATATCATTTATTATGTTAGACTTGAACGACTGAAAAAAATATTCCGATTGGAATTGAATTACTTATAAGATTAATTGTACGTTTTGTGCTTTTTGACATTTTTTAAAAAAAATATTTAGTCTAAAACATTTAAAATTATATCATTTGAATTATATTGGGTCATCAAAATGTGACATCTATATTTGTGTTTTATTAAAAAGAAACATGGTGGTGTATAGGGAAACATGTGTATAGTTTATTTTGTTTCTTTTTAATAAAACACAAATCTAGGCGTCACATTTGGATGATCCTACATTTTTATTAAAGAAAAATTGTTTAGATTTGAAATGATTTTTTTAAAAAACAAAAATGATCAAATGATCAAAGAGAATCCATTTTTGAAACAAGCTTAACTGAATTAAACATTAAATCTTTTTTAATTTAATTTTAACAATCTTTATAGACACAAGTGATATTAAAAAAATGTTAAAATGGTGATCATTCTAAGTTTGATCAAATCTACGAAAAATTCATTTTGAACGACTTTTGAAAGAAGAAGACATTATTTTTTAATTAAAATTGTCTTAAATAAAAATACAAATAAAATAGTTTAAAAAAAAATTACTGGTTTATTAAAACACAAAACTGAAATTATTACTGAACACAAATTTCAACTATTTTCATTTTACTGATTTAAATTTCATTGAAATCTCCCATCAAAAAATCTTTTTAAATTGAATCAAAAGTGTTTTACAAACAATATAGAGTCATCCAAATGTGACGCCTAGATTTGTGTTTTATTAGAAAGAAATATATTTAGAAAACATGTGTATAGTTTCTTTTCAATAAAACACTAATCTAGGCGTCACATTTGGATGATCATATATATATAGAGACAGAGAGAGAAAGAGAGATGTGTGTGTGTCTATTTGTATTTGCAAAAAAATAAATATACTTTAAAGAAAAAATTTAATGTAAAAGAATATAAATTCAGTTACACTATCTCAACGTAATACTGCAACGATAATTATACGTTTTTTTTTCAGTAAAATTTACGACACAATTTGCATACATTTTCTCCTAAGAAATCACCACACGGTAGCTTTTATCTTATTCAACGTTCCGCCTATCGCTCTGACAACAATTTCATGTTTTCTTCAATTTCTCTAAGTAGTACGTTTTATACGAAATACACCCTATAGCTCTTTACTACCCCCTTACATACAATTAATTTTATCATATTATATATATATATATATATATATATAAAATAAAACTGATCTTTAAATCAGTTTTTTAAAAAAAATATACAGAAATGAAAGTGGTTTGAGTGAATATAATAAAATGAACTTCGCTAGCAATGCTTTATAAATTTTATACTTAATAAATTTAATTATGTCATAAAATAACTGTATAAAACTGTGGTAATTAAACGACAGTTAATTTTAAATTAAACCACAGCGTGCGGTCACAAAATCTAAAAATAGAATAGATTCATTAGTATTCGAAATGCTGGAATACCCACTATCATTAAATGACTAAAATAAATATTAATTATTTTTCACTAGATTTTATGCAAATATTGTTTTAGTTGAATTTAAAACGTTTATTTGTCTAATCGATTGAAAAAATCTGTTCTTTGTTATGACTGTTTATAATAATTTTTCATGTTTTCAAATTTCTGTCATTTTATTTTCAGAGATATTTCTGAATGATTTTTCGAAAAATTTTAAATTATTTTATATACTGATTTCACATAATCCCAAAGAAAATAATCCAGTGGAGTTAGATCGCATGATCTTGGTGGCCAATTGATGGGTCCATTTCGTGAAATAATTGACTCGTTAAACTTTTGTTTCAATAAGTCTATTATATTTGGTTAGAAAAATCATTAATCGTGGTTTGATAACGCACTCCATTTACTGTAATGTGATTCCCAGCTTCATTTTAAAAAAATATGGTCCGATGACACCACCAACATGTAACGTACATCAGAAGTTGCTTTTTGTGGATGCAGTGATCTTTTTTAGTGACTTGTGGATTGCTTTCACTCAAAATTCTGCAATTTTCTTTATTTAGTATAAACCATAACAAAATGAACATTGATATGATAATTTTTTACAAATATTAACCGTTGTTGAGGTATTAAACGTTCATTGATAATTTATCAAACTATACTGAGTTAAAATGTCAAAATGTGCCTAAAAACAAATTCAAACATGACTGCCACCAACTATCAAAATTCTGAATTTTTTATTGGAAAACCTACGAAGGCCGTTTGATAAGTATGGTAAAAAAGTAAGAAAAACTAAATTGAACAAATTAATTAAATTAAACAACAAATAAATTTACCATGCTTATCAAACAACCCTCGTATATTATTAAGCTGTTATTCTGGTATCTTTCTCTTAAGGGGGTATTCTAGTCTAGAATTTCAAAAAAATCGATTTGTTTTTTTGCATATTTTCAAAATTTAGACGTTTAAGAATATGTCTTTAAGATGATTTTTCGAAATTCGAATTATTTTCAGAGTTATAGCTATTTTTGTGACGCACCAACCAATCTGGTCTGGCCGGAACGAATCAACTTTAAACGCGTTTTTCTCGAAACTACTTTTTTCGATTGACGTGATATCTCAAGTTCTAATAAACCGATTTACTTGAAATTTGGTACAGAGCTTCTCAATATAACAGTGATTACCCCCGCAAAGGATTTTTTAAAATTTTGTTTTTTACTATTTTTAAAAAATTCCGAAAGTTGAAAAAAATAGGGGAAAAATGACTGTTTTTTCACACTACCGCCATTTTGCGATTTTTTTTTTAAAATTTCCCTAGGCAGGAATACTACTACAACCTTCTTTTTTAATAATTTAAAAAAAAATTTTGTTTCAAATGACCGAAAGGGTTGGAACCACGTCAACCAGGAGACACCTTTTTTTTCGAGCCCCTACTTTGCCAGCCTGTACCTTTTTTAATTTTGAATTTTTTGTTTTTAATAATACTTTTTTATACTCTTAAAACGTCAATAAATAACTGATAAAAAAATGGATAGTAAAAATATTTGTTGTTTTTTTTATAGCGCCCGAAAAAACACCTAAAATTCGTGCGTCTAGACTAGAATACCCGCTTAAGTAAATATTTATCCTATTCTTAATTCATCTACGGTTGCTTTTCTACTGATATTGTATCTTTTTTACACCGAGAAAAAAAAGCCCAAGTCCCTAGATAGCTTCTTAATCTCTTCTCAAACATTCTACATTCAAAAGCCCGAGTATCTTGCTTATCAGACAATTATTATTTACGCTGTCATTTTTATAAGACGAATGATCATAATAATAAGAGAGAAAAAGAATGATTAAGATAAAAAAAAACGATAATTAAGCTGGCAGAAAAAAAAGTGACGCAGTTGCTGTCATTCGCCGAACGTCGCGTAACGACGACCCATCGGAACTTTCGTCGCGTACGTGTTTTTTACGGGCGATTCTTTCGCTCGGCATTCGTCACATCTGGTACTTGTGAGGAATTTGATTTTCTTTGTGAGAGCGCGTCATCGCGGAAATAATTTAAATGAAAACGCTCGCACGGTGTAGTCTTAACGTTATATACGTTCGCGCGTATCTCGCGACCCTCTGACGATCACTCGTCAATTTTTACGATTATCATGGAACATTACGCCCGACAATATGTATATTGTCATTTAAATTTCGCACGGTATAACGTATCGTAAAATTATACAGCGGATCAGTCGTGGAAGTTACGTACATTCGTTTCGCTACGTCGACTTTATATACACGTCGACTTATTTTAACATGTTTAATAATGGAACGTGTAACATGTTCGTAAATACGTTACAGAGGGCTGTAAAAGTGTATTCATTTCCTAGAGATCTTATTTAAATAAATAATATTCTCATAAAAATAGCATAGAATAAAAGTCGAGTACGTACTATGAGAAACATTAAAATTGGTTTTCACTTTCTTTTACATTTTAAAAGATGTCATTTTTTACGATTAAATTCACTACAAAACGCAAACATAAATTGTAAAATAAATTATTTTATTATCTAGAAATATCGTACAATTTATTGAAATGTCAAACTACATATTAAACTTTTTTAAAATTCAATTCAATTCACTTCCAATTTTATAAATTAACATTATTAATATAAGGTCATCCAAATTGTGTGTTTTATTAAAAAGAAACTATACACTTGTTTCCCTATACACCACCCTATTTTATTTTTAATAAAATACCAATCTAGGCGCCATATTTGGATGACCTTATATTATTTATAAAACAGTTTTTATTCAATTAAAAACAATTTTTGATGGGAGATTTCAGTGAGATTTAAAGCAATAAAATGAAAATAGTTTAAATTTGTGTTTAGTAATAATTTCAGTTTTGTGTTCTAATAACCCGATTATTTTTTTAAATATATTTTATTTATATTTTCATTTAAGACGATTTGAATCAAATAATAGCATCTACATCTCTCAAAAGTTCAAAATGTTTTTTTTATAGATTTGATCAAACTTATGATCTTCATTTGAACATTTTTTGAATATCACTCGTCGCAATAAAAATTGTTAAAATTAAATTAAAAAAAATAATGTTTAATTCAGTTAAGCTAGTTTCAAAATTGGAATCTCTTTGACCATTTTATTATTATTTTGTTGTTTAAAAAAATCATTTAAAATCTAAGCAATTTTACTTAATTAAAAATATACTATCATCCAAAAGTGACGCCTAGATTTGTGTATTATTGAAAATAAACTATACACGTTTCCCTATACACCACCATGTTTCTTTTTAATGAAACACAAATCTAGGCGTCACATTTGGATGACTCTATAAATTTGTTTCAGTTGTATGGAGTCAAGATGTATACGAATAGTAATATCTAAAGGAATAGTAGGAACTATAAAAATAAATACGGACGATTTCAATTCTGATTCTATAAAAAAGTAGGGTTAGGTTTTTTAGATGGAATATTATTTTAGAATTTCATAAGTTAGAAGAGTGGATAGATGTTATAATGTACAATAGAAAATAAAATTTATGTTTCCCTATACACCACCCTATTTTATTTTTAATAAAACACAAATCTAGGCGTCACATTTGGATGGCCATTTATTTATAATTAAACATCTTTATAAACAACAACAAGCGAAACTGAATACATGATTAAAACATTTTCTTTAATATTAACCCTTTACGGTCTTATTCAGGCTGTTCAGAATTAATTTTCATTGAACGAACATTAATAATATAAGGTTTTTCAGTAAAAATATCAAAACTTTGACAGCTGGTGGCAGCCATGTTTGAATTTGGTTTAAACTAATTTTGACATTTAAACTCAATATAGTTTGATAAAATATCTATAATATTCAATATTTATTTTATTGCAATAATTTCAAATAAATTGTTTACTTACTTAAGCTTACCAATAGTAATTATGATATATACAAAAATTCAATCATGTATTTATTTACATACTATTCTTGAGTAGTAGTTATTCTGTTCCATCCTGGTCACTTTTCTTTCAAATTTATTTTCTGTGTGTCCTTTTAACTCTTACTACATACTTCAACTGGGATCATGATATCAACAAACAAGAATGACCTTAAGACCTCAATAAAAAAGTTACTACAAAGCAAAATCACAAAGAAGAATACAATAAACAACAATTTCATTTTCCTTATGATAGTATTTAGTTTCAAGTTCCTGTATTCAACATTTCCATTGTTGATAACAAATATAGATGCTGTATATGTTTTTCAAACTCAAATGAAAAAATATTTCTCCATTTCTATTCCATAGTACATTTCACATATTTTAATTTTATCTTTTCTTTTATTTTGTCTTCTAGTACCATATTACAAATTTGAAATCGATTTTAACTTTTCTTTTTCATGGAATATTTAATAATGTCACACTTTATACATTTTAATTGAATTTTATATAAGTTTATTTAACATTTTATAAATTTGGATTATTATAATTTATAGATTTGAAATCTGTATGAGAGAGAAAGAAAGATATTTGAAATACTCGCCAATAATGAAATATATTAACTTGAGAAAAGGAAATAATAAAAAATGAATCCTTATTCCTTATTAAAACTCCTACAGCCATGTAATAAACATGCCATTAAAATTGTTATATAATGAAAATATTTTTTATAATTTTTTTTATGATGGAAAATAATTAATAACATCATATCCACGTGCTTATATCTCTTGAATTTCTTAAAAGCAATCATGTTACCAAACATTCGAATAGAAATCCAATTAAATGTATTTGTCAGCACTTTGATCTCGTCGATAAAAATATCGGTACCAATCTCCGTTCATTATAATTTAAAGAGACTCTTAATGAATATTGATAGAAGCGATATCAATGGAAATTATAAATTAGAATGATCGAAATAAAGGCACGTTTCCATCTAAGTGAAATGTTCAATGACAAGGTTTATTTTTAACGAATCTAATACCTACCGTTGCGTGTACAAATAAAATTCGCTCGGAGATTTTTCAGCCGTAGCTCTGCAAATTTTTCCGACATGTACAAAAATAAACAACACATCTATCTGTACGCTAGACATCTGCTTAAAACGTAATACGTATTTATTTTTCTGTGACATTTACTTTTTGTAATATTCGATTGACTTAAATGACTACTTTGATATGGAAATGTTCGTGTCGTTTTATTTGAAATATGTCAATATCGTTTCTTGCAAAATCGATTAAAAATATTTATTGAAATAATATTCAACTCGGTTCGTAAACAGTGATTTTTCAATTATTTTACTAAATGGTATTGAAACATTCCAACGACATTATTTCTAAAATAATGAATATTTAAAACGACTCGATCATATTTCTTAAAAATGTTAGATAATTTTACAGAAAATATTATTTTCTTTGATCAGATTCTAAATTAAAATTCCAATAATATAACCCCAGATTATCCGATATTTAATACAATCGGATATCAGAAACTAAAATCCATAAATCATAAAATATTTTCCAACTCTGATTTCAAATCGAAACTTCAAATATTTAATAATCTTCAAAAATCACATTTCCAGATCGAACGTATGTCAAATATTTGTTTTACAAACATGAAATAGCAATCTTTTATACAATGACTCAGTTATTTAACCTTTCAATTAAAAAACCATATCCAGCTTCAAATTGCTTTTTAATTACAATGTTTCACGTTCGGAAACATTGACGTCAACCGATGAGATTTTTATACAAATTCACGATTAAAATATACAGCTCGTGTCTTGACATACCGATAACTGGGCAACTAAATTATACACGGATTATAAAAATGTATATAATTTAAATTCTTGCCATTGTATAGTGTTTATTTTTTAATAATGAGAGCTAGACCGTATGTGCCAATATTTATATGAATATTTAATAAATATTGAAATTATATATAACGGAAATGTCGTCATGCAATTCAATACTTATGTTTTATTTAAATTCTAAGTAGTTCTTAGATGTTTCTCTACATTAAAATCAATCTTTCTGTAGATTTTATCAACTAAAAGAACAAAAAATAGTTTTTTCCTTTATACTTTTTTGAAAGTTTATATCAAGAATATTCTTCTAAAATATAATATTAAAATTCAATAATTATACGAAAAAAATCGATGCACAACTAGAAATAAATGCACAAAAAACTCTATATACGATTTTTAATTTTTTTATTTCAAATAAATAAAAGTTTCCTAATCAACGATTGAATATAAAATGTTACATTGCTGTTACTTTTAAAATATATATTCGTTCACTTTCAAAAAAATCAGATAATATTTTAAAACATCAGTAAATGTTTGTACAAAATTTTAAAATGATACGTTCAATGTTTTGTTTGAAAAAAAATCATAAAATCCGTCTCAAAAACTCGATTTATAAAACAAATAATAACACACATTTAATAAAAACATTTATCAATAATTTCTTTATATGATTCAATTATCTCAATATTCTATAAAATAATTATTTTATTTATTCAATTTAATTATATAATAACGTTTCATTTTACATTTCACATCTTTTTAATAATATGAAATAAATTGTTTGCAAATGTTGAAACAATTTATATTTTTCCAATACAGGCCTTTTTTTGTTCATCATTTTTGTATTAATTCTATAGACACTGTTTTTCAACTAACAAAGACAAATATATTTAAATGTAAACATATATATATATATATATATATATATATATATATATATATATATATATATATATATATATAAACATTTATCTTTCCATTTGGCGTGACCTAGTTTTACAGAACTACTTTGCATTGATCATAAAATTTCATTTTTGATTATAACGAATTATAAAAAAGAACTATTGAAATAAAAGCAAATAAAAAGTGATTCGAAACAGTGATACTGCGAACTATACGAATAATATTTTCAATTAAAAATTTGATAATAATTGAGTAAATGTATATATATAAACTTTTTTATCATTCGATGATATTGTTTTGCTTCGATAGAAAAAAGGAACGTTGTTTTTGTTTTCAGAACTTTTATCAATATTTGCAAACAATGGCGTAGGAATAAATTTTAAATATCGTAATATTTTTATATTTCCAGTTTCTCTTTTTTGGTTATTTATCTGTATTTTATATACATATTTACTTATTTATACAATTGAAGAGAATTTTAAAAAATGATTTAAAATACATATTTCTTGAAAATATTTTTCATAAGTAAAAGAGTTTCATTTACTATTTTAAATGTTACTACTATATGAAACAATACTACATAAAATCAGTTTTATTTTATAAACAAGTCTACTAAAAAAATCTAATAATCATAAATTATATATGGTCATCCAAATGTGACGCCTGGATTTGTGTTTTATTATTTGGATGACCCTATATTATTTATAAAACAGTTTTTATTTAATTAAAAAAGATTTTTGATGGGAGATTTCAGTGAGATTTAAAGCAGTAAAATGAAAATAGTTTAAATTTGTGTTTAGTAAGAAACATGTGTATAGTTTCTTTTTAATAAAACATAAATAAAAGTGTCACATTTGGATGACCTTATCTAATCATAGATGTTTATTACATAACATCTTAATCTTAATTTGTATTTTCACATGACCAAATATTTTCATTTAAAGAAGTATCTACATTACCTTGAAATCCACTAATTATAATAAATTATATTTTTCAAAATATTTCCTTATGATTTCAATTTAAAAATCTATACATGTAATAATATATTGCTTTGTGAAATGATTTAAGATCTTTAAGAACTTGTACTTACCACAATTATTGAACTGAAATTGAAATAAATCATTTACTCCAACAGCATAATAATTTCTAAAATGTTCAATAATTATTTATTGTTCTATTTTTATAATCCAACATTCGAATAATCGAATTGTACATCAACAATTAAATTGGACAATAAATCATTCTTGAACAATTTTATAAAAATTTACCTCAACACCAAATTGAATTTCAACTTAACAAACCATAAATAATTACATAAAGAAAATGTTCACTTCAAATAGCTTTTTAACTTTAAATAAGTCTTTTATTTTTTTATTTTAAAAATAAAAACATATTTTATATCTTATAGTTTATTTAGACTTAAAAATAAAATCTTATTAAATTACTTTTGTAATCAGTGACAATTTAGTATAAAAAATATAAATGTTTACTTATAACTCTCTATGGTCATACTTTATTTGTTCGAAATTGATCTCGATACTTCAAATTAAAACCAGTACATTTCTATATAAACATAGAATAAGTACTGAAAAATATTGTCAGAAATACAGAAGTCTGACCTTAGATTCTTAACAAAAAGTTATAAACAACTATAAGTGTAGAAGAGAAGGAAATAATTTCATATTAATATAGGATTTTCCAATAAGAATGTAAGAATTTTGACAGTTAGTGGAATCCATGTTTGAATTTTTTAAGCTCATTTTAACATTTCAGCTCGGTACAATTTAGTAAATTATCGTGAAACGTTTAACAAGTCAACAACGCTTAGAAAATTAAAAAATTCAATAGACTTATTGAAATAAAAGTTTGGAGTGAAAGCAATCCACGAGTCATTGAACAAAGGCCACTGTATCCACAAAAAGTGAGGTTATGTTGAAATTATATGAAATCATTGGTTTATGCTGATAAACCACAAACAACAGAAGTATTAAAAATAATCATTGAACGTGAATTATATGTAACACATATTTCGTTCTCAAGGCTAGTCACACGGGAACAGCATACATTATAACCACGTGTCGATTGTTGAACAATAATTATCTTGCGAGTACAAGGAAGTAAATAGAACTATAAAAAACGCAACAGTCAATTTTGAAGTAAACAAAATATCTTAATAATGAGAACCAGAAGTTTCTTTGTTCATTAAAACACTTTGTAAAATCAGTTCTAAACTGGATGTTGCAACAACAACATCAGTTCTACAATAGAAATTGTAACAACAGTTAGAGTTCCTCAAGCCACTGTTGCAGCTGATTGATAGATAAAAAATGTCTTTTTAAGCGCTGTAAAAAGTTGTAGCTGATTGATAAATAAAAATATCGTTTTAAAAATTGTACATTCGGTGTATTAAATAAAACTCGTGTAATTCATGTAATTGGGCCACAATTATGTGAAATAGTGATTAAAAATTGCACTAAGTCAATCAAAGTCGTGATGGTCATATGAGTGAAATTATATTCCATCATTAATGTCAGAGAATATTCTTAAAAATAAAAAAAATAATTAATTGATTAAATAATTTTTGTTTTATTTCCATTTAAACTTCTGAAGCGCTTATTGGAAACACACACACACACATTTATATATATATATAGATATATATATATATATATATATATATATATATAAATATCGATAAAATATTTTCTGTAGATTTATTTATTCGAGGCAATCGTTTTGTTACAAAAATCACAAACATTTCATTCAGATATACAATCATTTCTACCCCATTTTAGTTATTCAACGGCGCATGTGTTCTCAATTAAAATTTCAATCACGTATTTCAATTCGGATTCAATCATTGCGTCTATTCTAGCATCTACTAAATACAAGCATAGATGGTTATATCATTCAAAATAATGACACTTTTGTTCACGGCCGATTTTATTTCATATGATTAATTAGCGTTCATGAAACTGGATCAATAATAGAAATATGTATACATTTTTAATTCGTCGTCATATTCTTTTTACATAACCATGATATATTTATCTAGATTATCTATCTACTTTTTTTAAAAAAAAGAAAGAAAACTAGTTACATCTAAACACGTCACTTATCACGAACAATTTTCGAATTACAAAGTGCTAAAGTTTTTTTTCCATGACGTCTAATTATTTATTTCTGGTCGTACGGCGCTCCACGTCGTAATGACACACTTGCATCTGACTTCATTATTCATTTTTATCGCGAAAAATGTTAAATGTAGATTCATTAACGGCACAAACGTCTGTAATTCTCTCCTATAATGACGTGCACATTTTTTAGGCCAACTGTTACGTGAAAAACACGAATTAATCATTGCACTGGAAATGTTACACCATGAAATGTGAGCAGTGCTTTTTTATCAAGCGGATATCTAGAAAACGGTTTTAAAAAATACATAATAATAATGTTTAGTGCAGTAATAATATTAAACAGAATAATTATATATATATATATATATGTATATGTATTTGTGGTATTTCTTGAACATAAAATAAGAGAAGCAAACTTTAAAAATTAAACTATAAAAATAATTAGGTGGAAATCTGCCAAATCGACGATTTTCAAACAACGTATTACTTATATATGAGAAATTAGAAAAGTTAAAACTTATACTTGATAACATTCAAAGGAATGCAGAAGAATTTGATTAAAAACAAATATGAATAAAACTAAAATCAAATTTAATACCTTTGTAAAAAAGATGATATACATATGGAACAAATGGAAGAAATAAAGTATCTGAGAAAAATTATATAACGATGACCTATTGCTAAAGATTAAGTCAAGAATCAAGGCAACATTTGGAAGGATGAAAAATATAATGAAGACCAAAATATCATTAAACCTGAATCAAAAAGTGTTTAGTCAATAACTATCTTCCTATACTCAAGTATCAGAAAATTGGATACCAAATGCAAGAATAAAACAAACATTTTTGTTAGTTCAAGTAAGGAAGTAAAGGATAATTTAAGGAATTTCTGAACGTTATCGAAGCGCCTATAAATGGATACGAGAACAGACAAAAGTGACTGAATAATAGAAAAGTAAAATCACTGAAATGGACAAGGGCAAGTCATATAACAAAAAATGAAGATAGATGGATAAAGATTATCGAATGATAACCAAAAGATAAAAAATGACAAAGAAAGAAACCTTAAACTGGGAAGTATAGTGGAGATGAAAATTGGATGAAATAAGCGAAGGGTAGAGAAAATGGAAATATTTCAGGAAAACATTTAAGAAAATTCAGTAACATTATGAAACTTTCGCTCAGCAATGGGGTTAAATAAACTTTGATGATGATAAAATAAATTACAAGGTCATCGAAATACTCATCAACAAATCAAAGATTATTGAATATTTTTATAAAATCCTATAATATTAGAATAATTAATTCATAAAGTTGAACAAAATTTTAAATGGCTAAAATTCAACATTTTTAATAATCAAATATATTTTTTCCTAAAAAAAAATGTCCTATAATACTGAATTATATTTACAAAATATATAATTTAAAACAGTATTCTCTAATGTTGACTGGTCAATGAAATACTCGAAAAAATAGTAAACAATAAGTGATTATTAAACATTTTTAAAATATTGTATTGTTGATGTGAATAATTTAATTGTTTAAAAATTCTGGTCAATATTTAAAAATTTAATAAAGCAATTTTCTTTGTAAATAATTATTTAAATTTAAGCTTTTCGAGTTTTTTTTTAAAAACGTTACCAAATTTTGCATCTTTCGACCGATTTAGATGAGTTCCCTCTTACCGTCGTAAACAGTTTATAACAGATATAAAAACGAAACAGATAAACTGAAACATTTTAATGTATATATCAGATAACATATGTTCCTGTATCATATTTTTCTTCTAAAAAATAAAACACAATTTGCATGCACGATCGTAACCCTTTCGTACGCCCAAACCCAAAAAAAAAAGAAACATATAATTTTCAGTACAGAAATAGATACGAGCACAAAGAGTTGAGAAAATGAGAGCCTACATTTAAGTTGATGGCATACGAAAAAAAAAACTTTTTCTTTTTATAGAAGTATAAAGTTAATTTAAGCACAAGGACGTTCCTTACACTTTTTATGGATGTTGTTTGTCGTGGAGTGTTTTCTTTCACTCGTTCTCGAATTCACGAACTAATTTCGCAGAGGATGTCTTCACTTTTAAATTAAATATATGCAACGTTTAAATAATTCTCAAGTTTAATACAATTTTAAGTATTTGCCATCTGCGTGTTTCGTCGAGCTATTGTTTAGTATTTTGAATTATATTTCTTTACAACAACTGTAATTTTACTTTATTTTTTTCAACAATAATTAGATTCGCGAAAATGGAAGCTCGTGTAGAAACGGTACGGAATTTATTCGAAAATACTGTTTTAGTATTATTTTTTTTAAGAGATATTTCACTTCAAATAAATTGAAATGAAAAGAATGAATTTATAAAGATATTTACTTTTATTTTTTTATATGAACGAAATATTTCCAAATGAGTTAAAATAAACAATCATTTTACTGAAATATTTTATATACATATATATATACTAAAGCATTTGTAAATAATATAATAAAAAAATTCGCAATTTTCCAATCAGATTCCAACATATATTTTTTTAATCAGACAAAGTTTGTTATTTCATATTTTTTTAAAATATTTAAATGATTTCGATTGATTCCGCGTTCAATGTACTTTTTTCCGGTTACAAACTACACTTCACGCACTGTAGGGTAGTCACTAGAGTACATTGTTTATTTGTGAACAATGTACACATATTGTTCGCAAATAAACAAATAATTTGGGGTGGACGCAAATCATTTCGTCCATATACACATATTGATTCCGGGTGTTTGACGTTAATAATCAAAAAGTAATATATATATATATATATATATATATATATATATATATATAATCAAACATTTTTATAAATAAAAAGATATACAAAATCACTACAATTAATATATTTAAGAGTATTCCTAATTCAATATCCAATACATTTTAACGGTATAATAATTTTACCAGTTCTTTTTTAAAAAATTGATATTATCTCAACAAACAGACTCATTATTGAAATAATAAAAATGTGTCTGTTTCAGATTTCAAGCCCAGTATCAAGTAATTTAATTTTAAAACGATCTTTACTCAATTAAATATTACCCCTTTGTATCTTATTTGGAAAGTTTGACTGAAAAGGGTGAAAAAATCACATTTTTAATTCTCGGAATTAATTTTTCTTTAGAATCATTTCTTTTATAGGACAAGGAGAAAATATTCTATATATAATCCTCCAAAATCGGATATTCCACAAAAACTGTAAAATTTTGAATTAAAGTCACAAATCTCCATCTATTTTCTAAACGAACGACCTTCTCTATCATTTCACTAAGACTTTTCACTCTAAAATATTTATTAATACAACAAATAGCCTTACTGTAAATTCATTAGATATTTTATTACAAAATATAAACAAAGATTTTAAGAAACTTAACATCACTATTATAAAAATTTTAGTAAAAGATGTAAATATTTTGTAACGTTTATTAAATAAACAATAAAATAATTTAATTATGAATATTAACTTATAATGCTCAAATAGTTTAATCTGTCATAATTAGTAGGTTTTTAGTAGTTAAATGGATTGAAGTTTGTAATAAACATCTCTGTTTTTAAAATATAATTATATATATATAGAGAGAGAGAGAGAGAGAAATATTTATTTTCTGTACCAAGTCAATTAAAAATTGTAAAGAATAATCATTTAACATAAAAATAATTATTCAAATGAATTCATAACATTTATGAATAATACAATACGAGGCAACATGACACAAAAAAACGCTGATATATTATATTTCTAGAAAAAAGTAATTGGAACAATAAACTTTTCTACTGTTGTTAGATAGCACCATTAAAATAATTGGTTTATTTGATGGCAGCAATAATATGTCTCAATAAAAAATTACGACGACAAATAACAAAGAGAAGTTTTAGATATATATATAAATAAGTATTATATGTATGTGTGTGTGCACAATACTTTTATTTTTTATTTTCACATATATCATTCATCTGAGAACAACGTCACATGACAATATAACTGTTTTATTTTTCTACTGCATTAAAATTAATTAGTTGATATAACATTATACAAAATAATCTACATTTATGTATATTTTCCTTACTTTTATATTAATTTCAAGTAAATTACAAAAGTCTTTTCTGAAAAGAACAAAAGATTATATTAAAATAAAGTTTATATAAATTTAATATTAGTATACATAGTTTTTTAATGGAATCTTTTATTTCGGTCTTATTTCAATTTTCAATGAGATATAAATAAACAAATTTTAATCAAATTCAGTTTTTATCTAACTAGATTAAATAAACAATTTAATTTCTATTAAAAAATATTATTAACAAGGTTATATACTGTGCCAGTCACTGATAATTGGTACTTGGCATTTCAATAGCACCAGGGGAATCAATAAAATTGTATACAGTACATTCACAATAACATTAATAATTCTAAAATACAATAAACGTTAAAGAATAATCTAATAAAATAAATATACATGTATTTTAATTTTCTTTTTAAAAAAACAAATAGACATAACCAAATATAAATCAGAGTGAATTTTTTACTCAAGCGAATACAAAAATATATTATTGTTTTATACTTACCGGATAGCCAATAAGGAAAAATATCTTCTCTAAAATCCTATAATTAGCTGAAATGTAAATTCGTAGTTTTAATTACAAGGGTACAAATATCAATAACAAATCGTTGTTAGGTTCTCGAAATAATCGATATATTCTCGAAATTATCGAAATACAACTCCATTTTGATAATACATATCTTTGGTCATACATAGAATTTGTTAAATATACATTTTTAATGTATAGATATGCAATAAATATATTCATTCTTTATTCTTATAATAAATATTTTTTTTATTTCTATTATGAAGTGATAATTATACACATGAATATATTCTTAAACGGCGAAAAGAGAAATACTACATTTTTATCAATACATTAATCCACTGATTCTTTTTCAAATATATACTCAGTTTCTTTACAATAATTGAAAAGGATTAAATGCAATTGATAATAATTAACAAATCATATTTTTTCTATTAATATTCAAATAAGTTCCATTGTTAAATAATTCAAATAAATCGTACTGAATTTTTTTTCTGAAATACATAATAAAAACCTCAAATTGAATCTTCATTTCTAAAATAATAATATATTGAATTATACAAATGTATATCTACTAAAAACGAGCATAACAATGAAACACAACTTGTAAATTTTTATCGTACATTTGCTGAAACACAAACGTTTATATGAGTTATTTCTTCTTCCGTCGTTTTATGATTAAAATTTTACCTATAAATGAAACAAATGGTATATTTACATGGCGCAATAAATTTTTCGCGTCAAATACCTAAGGAGTAATTATTATTCTAGTGTTTTCGGAAAATGTGAAACGGCGAATAAGTTATTAACATATATTCATCATCAGTTAATAACATTATTCTTTTACAATCGTTTTGAGCTTCTTAACATAAACAGTATGTTTCATACCACTAAACACATTTAATTATTGGATTACGATATTATAACTAGTTTTAAATATATTAGTAAATGCAATCAAGTAAACATGTTTATTAATTATTTGACATTTTCTCTTCATCGTTTCACTTGCTCTCTTTTTCTATACGTATTTTTAAAATAGGACTAATTATAAACTTTCGGTCGAAAAGCGTAATAAAAGATATGAATCGGCACTGCTCATGTAAAATATATGTAGTTTAAAAATAGCACACGTTACACTAATTTAAATAATTCTGATGGTAATTAGAGCAGTACCAACATAACAAATTAAAATGGTAATTAGGACATAAATATCAACATGGAAAACTATATACGTCTGTAAAATTATTAGGAAAACTCAAAATCAGCCTCAATATAGAAGATACTAAAAAAATCAACGTATTGTATGATTTTAATTCAAACAATCTGAAATTTAAAATAAGCTAAACGGCGAAAACTGAGATCATTAGAATTTACTTTTTCTACTAATAAAATATTTACTTAAAAAATTATTTTTTTTCTATTTTCTCAATTAAAAATCTTCATCTGTATATACTTTTTTAATATCAAATAATACTTTATAACAATGAAAATAATTGTTATTAATAGACATATAAGTGAATAAACCTAAAACGAAACTCTAATTGTATGATTTAGTTTTTGGTATATACGTCTTAATGATTCTCAATGTGCCACCGTATTACTTATTATACTATAATTAAAATTCATAAATAATTTCGTCTGAATTTCAAAAAATATTCAACATGAGATATGAAAAACAGATAACATTTATTTTATATTTAAAAAAATATATAACACATCAAAATCCCTCCTTAAAATAAACAATGTCTTCAATGCTTTTTAAAAGACAGAACCTAGTATCTCTTTTAACATTTTTTATAAACTTTTCAGCATTTAAAACCCATATCTTCAATTAATAATAACACAAAACAAAAATCAGGCAAGCGATCATACTAAATCTTAAATATAAAAGAAATTATAACTAATACATCTATTTTGAACACTATTTACAACTATATATATATATATATATATATATATATATATATATATATATATATATATAACCTGTTTAGTTTATTCAAAGATTAATATTTGTTAATACAATTTTTTATGGAATTTAAATTGGTATTTATTTAACCATTCGAAATTATGTACGTCGCAATCAAATTGTGTATTTAATCATGGTCATGATTAATTCATTTTAATGAAAATACAATATATCAATGTTTGTCATAAACAGATCATCGACTTATACTTTATTATACAAAAAAATATTTAAACCATATTAATCCTGTCATTCATTATATCAATGAAGTATTATCCATCTATCAAAGATGAAAAATATAATTAATAAATATATAATTAATGTCACTTCGCTAACTGGCAGATGAAAGTCGAAAAATCACGATTTTTTTAATATAGAAATTCATAGTATAATTCATAACATTTACATGCTAAAAAAATACTACAAATTCAAAAATTAGTCCACATGTCATACAAGTAGTGAATTTGTAATCTTAATTTTTTAAAAAAACAATATAGTATCCTGTATACAAAACTAAAGAAAATAATTATAGTCTAACACCCAGAAAAAATATTCTATAAACTGCAACAATTGACTCATATATCTTTATCTGCCACTCGAATAATTTTTATCAATGTTAATTATTGACATTCGTCATTTAGTACACCTTGAACTTCTTCGAGTTTATTAATTGTCGATACTTGTTAAGTACAAATCAATAATCATTTAAAATTGTACTTAAAAATCATATCTTGAAGCATTGACATTCTTTTATAATTATTTAATATTCATAATCGATATTTTTATCCCTTTTATTTCATATTCATTGACAAATATCTTTTACAATTTCATTCTATCATATCTACAAATAAAATTTTGAGTGTAGATATTTTTTTATATTTTAACATTGTCCTTGTCTGTGTATTGTATTTTTTATTTTATGCAATTTAATTGTATTTTTATTATACCATGTGTTCATGAAACTGGATACGAACTATAATACTGTAACATTTAGTTGTTAACTAAATGTTTTTTTTACATTTTTCTTTGATCTACCACTCCAATACATCAAAAATCTTTCATATTATTGTTTAATATATTGATATTACATTACTTTCAATATATTATTAAATAAATATATTTTTCCCAAAATATTCAATACTTTCGTGTGTTATTTAGTTTCTAAAAGATTTTTTACAGCAATATACAGGTATTTTTTTGTAATAAAAGTATATTTTGTAAACACTCAAGAATCTATATAAATACATATATGTATAGATATATTTTAAATGTACATTAAACATATAATAATATGAATAATTACAATTTCTACAAACACAAAGTAAATATAATTTAAAATTCCCTTATACGTTGTTGTTATGTTGAAAAATATAAACTGTACAAATAGATAATACTATGTTATTACATTTTGTTATTACATATATTCAATTAATATATTTAGCAATAATTGAAAGTACCAAATTACTAAATATTTATTACGTTTAATTTGAAATGTATATTCATACCACTACATTACAAAAAATAACATTTATTTATAAAATACTGACGTTATTCTTTTGTGTTTAAAAAATTCCCTTACGAATTAAATATTTGTTCAATCTTAAAATATTATTTACCTCTTCGTCATCCGAACACTTCATTTTATAATAATTATCGAACTGAAAAATACAAAACTAATATTTCTCATATATAATTTCACAATATGGAAAACAATCATATATTAACAATTTAATTATAGCTAATTCTAATAAATACCCAACCTTTTAATAGTGAATAATGAAGAAAAAAAACTCGACGCAGATTTATACAAATATTACAACACGTTAAAAGTTTTTCTTTTAATATTCAGTGATAATTATTCATTTCATTCGATACGATCAGTTTAAGTATACGTTTTTAAACTCTTACAAATGTAGCACTCGTTAAAATTATCGAATAAATTAACTGTTATCACGTACACCGCACAAAATATGATTAATATTGTTCTTGACAAATGCATTTTGTTCAGAACGAGAAAACGTTTCAAATCACGTACATTTCTTTCAAATATCACTTCACTCTTGTCAGAAAATTGCAGTTCTCGAATCTATATTGTTTGAATTTGTATGTTTATTTATAAATGAATACATTAACTTACATTTTTATTTATAAAAGATTTCCGATTTTTTTCAATCTTAATTCATCATATGTACATATATATTTATGTTGCACATTGACGTTTACATATAACTTGATTTTGTATGAAAAACTTCAATAAACACGTAATTGAATTTTATTACATCGTTTCATCAAGATATATATAAATATACATTTATATATATATATATATATATATATATATATATAAATTTACTTTCATTATAGTAGGATGTTGATTAAAATTATTTCAATATAATGGTACTCAGCACCGTTTGAAATCCATCGTATACTAAAAATAAAAAATGACATCACGTTCCTTGGAAAGACTAAAATTTAGAATATCTGCTTGATATTGAAATATACAGTTGTACACATATACTTGAATGAATCATATAACAATATATATTGTAAAAGTAACTGGATTTAGCCTCATTACTAATAATTAATACTAACAAATACTTTCAATTATTATTCAACGGTTTATTTTTGATTAGTAATAATAGCTATTGAAATAAAACATAATTAGTAGGTATTATTCATAGATTTTATATATATATATATATATATATATATATATATATATATATATATATATATATATTTGTATCCCTGTATTAAATACATATTACTTGAAGGAAATAATAGTGATATAAATGAAATTTCTTCGTAATATAAATTTTATAAGAAAATTCCTGAACTTAAATTCAAAAATCAATTCTTAATAAAAATATGTTTGACATTATAAATATTTTTTTTATTTTATTTAAAAAATACAAGTTTTCTAGTTTAACTCCTGAATTTTTTTTATTTGAGTTACAATTGTAGTACGAACTATATTTAAAGTGTAAGACACAAGTATATACATACTTTCACATGTATATATAATGTAATTAAAATTTTTAAGAATGATTTTATTTCACTCTTATACAGACATATTATTATAACCTTTATTTATTTAGTTTTTGTAATATCAAATATATTTATTTTACAAATAAAATTTATTTTTTACAGATACATATAATCGTAATGTACCAGACATTTTTTCCTTTTTCTATCTTAAAAATAGTTATACCTTCGAGGATATTCTAAATATGAATTTAAATCGAACAAAAATTATTACTTTTCAAACATATAACAATAACAAAATTGAAAATGTTCAAATTTCTTTTACTTTCATAGATCAACAAACAAACATTCTTTTCCCTTTCTGATAAATTATGAAATTATTACTTTTCATATAAATTTATATATATATATATATATATATATATATATATATAAAATATATATTTTCCTTATATAGCTTGTTGTTGTTAATATTACACACGATTTAAAAATATAATTTATAACAACTTTCGTTATCATAAAATAATAACAATAAAAATCCGAATTTCCTGATGGAACTTATCGATAAAGTCCCATTAATATTAAGCACGCAATGACTTATAAAAAAATTAAAATATATTTATTTATTTGAACATAATGTATATATATATATATCATACTATATATTTGAATCTGATATTTTTCATAAATGTAATAAAAACATCTTCAAAGGCTTTATTGCGAGTAAATCCTCACAATCGTACTTTAAAAATATCTGGCTTGATTTAAATTAAAAATATGCATATTTATCTTCTTTATTTTAAACAACTTACATTTCACGTCTCAAATTAAGAACAATTGTTAAACAACAACATAAAAATTATTCAAATCGATTTCATGTAAATATACTTGGTCTTACATTTACCACAATTTTAATTTGCATATATATATATATATATATATATATATATATATATATATATATAAACTTTAC
The DNA here is from genome assembly GCA_029203775.1 of Neoneuromus ignobilis. NCBI lineage: Eukaryota > Metazoa > Arthropoda > Insecta > Megaloptera > Corydalidae > Neoneuromus > Neoneuromus ignobilis. The sequence goes on from CP092089.1 coordinate 51,611,553, forward strand.
TGTACGTAATTTGCAAATTACTTTTCGTTGATCTTTAATTAAATCAGTTTAAAATTACGTCACAACATGAGGCTTAGATTGATCGAACGACACTACCATACAAGTTCTTTTTGTCTACATCTCATATAATTTACTTTATATGCAAATAGTTAATTTTGAATAATCGTTCAATCTTTCATCTAATTAGTAGCTAATCATGAAATGAATATTCAGTATAATTTTATATATGTACTTGTATCTATATGTACCATTTACATATAATAAATTTGTATTAAGTATTATTAATTAATGTTTAATATGCATAAACTTCTTCCAATTTTAAAATATAATACGTAAAATTAAAATTATTAACAAAGAAGATAATCGTTAAATAACAAATATACATCAGTGATATAAATAATTGACAGGAACACACTTTATCAAAAAAAAAACTTATCGCAAGACTACTATCTGGAATTAACAAATACACCACAGTTTATGTAGATAAAGAAAATAAAATATTTATTTATTATTAAGTAAATACAGTTTCTATTTATTTAATAAATTTATTCAGTTTCATGTGTTTGTATGAATATTATTTAAAGATTTTTACCATTGTTTATATTAGTGTTTACGTCTCATAATCAAAAAAAATTAGATTATTATGTATGAAATATATTTAAAAAAAGAATTTAAATAAATATTTTCTTGTTATTAGATACAATCTTTGTAAGCATTTTTCATATTCAGTTTATTTGTTTAAAAAATATATTTTTCCCTCAATCAGTCTTTGTATCTTTAAGGATACATTACGGTGTAAATTTTAAGTTGTCTGTTGAGAATCAAAACTGATTCTTCTCTTATATCTCACAAAATACTTTCATTATCTGACAAACAATTAGACTATGAATATATCTTGGAACATATAACAAGTGAAGTTATTTTTCCTGTCAATCAGCAATGTAAACTTGAACTTCGTGCATTTTGAGACCGATTAAAGATATTTTTTATTTCTTTATTCAATTTTATTAATCATATATATATATATATATATATATATATATATATATATATATATATATATATATATATCTTATACGAAAAAAATAAGAGTTCAAACAATTTCTCAACTTTTTTCTAAAATATTCAAATATTTCAAAGTTGAATAATTGAAAACAATTTCTGTTAACTAATTGATAAAGTTTTTAATGTGACTTGTATGTTTTATTCAGTTTTGCATAATACATATTTTTGACAAACTTCTTAACGAGTTATTATATGCATTATATGTTTCAATTATTTTATAGACAAATTCCTTCTACTTATAATTTTTTTCTATCATTTCTTTAAAAATTAATTTTTTCTCATTTTTTTCATTTGTAACATTATTTATCTTTGAATAAACTCTAAATATTATTTTATTTACTTCTATTCCGTTCTGCACCTAACTTCATTTAATATTATTTTCACTATCAAACACCACACTCTATTTACCTATATATTATTAAGTGGATTTATACAAATATAATTAATTTTAAACAAGTTAAAATCGTTTAAAAAAATTATACTCATCTTCTTAATCAACTCGCTCATATAACCAAATGTTCACTCAAACAAATGTTTGAAAACTGTGCAATTCATAGATCTTACGTAAGTTTATTCGCAACTTTTAAACACATTCCATCGACAATTACAAACTGTTTCATTTAAATTAGTAATCATATATATATATATATATATATATATATATATATATATATATATAATCATTATTCACAAAGAAAATACAACTCCAATACCGCCAAGTTTATTAAAGTATAAGTAATCTTTATCCCATATTGTGGAAGCCAATATATAAATGTTAATTCATTATTAGCTACTCGATTTCCTGATCATTATTGCAATGCATAATCAGCGAAAATGAGATAATAATTTCAATTAGCAAATACTGAACTACAATAGTAATTAACGACCATTATTTTTAATTGTAAATATTTTAATTTTACCTTATTACTACAGTACTGTAAATAAAGTACTCAGTAAATATGTAGTAGTTAGTATTTTTGCCAATTTGTCCATACAAAGATTTATATATCATACTAATCATATAAATTAATTTAAAAAATTCATAATATACTGAAAATAAACTGATAATTTATTAATTTTTTTACAGACCTGCATTATAGTTATATTGAATTTAATAAACAATGAACCATTACTTCATTTATATACGCTTATAAAAATAGTCTCAAATACAAGTAATTTTGCAAAATAATATATTATTTCGTATAAATTAATTACACATATTTAATATAAATTGTTATAGCACAAATAAAGTAGTCTCGAGAACATCTTGAAATCATTCAAAATAATTGTTTCTTTTCTGTTAAATATCTTTGTTTTCATATTTATTTTGATCAGTATATCTTCATTTTATTTATTTTAAATACAGTATTGATTTATATAGAATTATCTATATTTTTTAGATCATAAGTAATTTTAATAAATTGTTTTCTGTCAAAAAAAACAAACTAACACATTGCCCATTGTTGTTTTTTTTTTAATTAAATAATTTTGAAACAAGATAATACCAATATAACAACTAAAAAAACTCTAACGAATCCTCAAGATACGAATAATTTAGTACTTTTTTCTTTTCGTAACAAATCTTTTGTACTATAACCGTAACTTAAAAACGATTTTATTGACAATTAATATAGAATTAAAGAATTTACAAAATATACAATAAAAATGAATTAAACTTAATGTCTAATTCATTTAATTTCGATTTATTTTTCTTAAAATTAGCCAATCAGTAGTGTATCTATTATTACAAGTTATATCTATGTAATTACTATTATATTATAAGTACATATATATATATATATATATATATATATATATATATATATATAATTATTGTTGAAATATGTCATAGATTTGATAATAAAACTGCTTGAAATCCATCAGGCGTGCACAGAATTGAATTAATATGGAAAATAAACAAAATCAATCTTAAAGTACTACGACTAGTCTAAAACTATCTAGACTAGAATAAAAACGTAATTATCACGATGAAAATAATCTGGGACGATAGCGATAATCGTATAAATTCAAACATACATATATTGAAAATAAATCTAAAGTCGACCATTCAAGGTCTATGAGCATTTTATGTTCGTTACACGCAACACTTTATACCAACAGTCCTTTTAAATAGAAACTTTTGAACTCGACAAAATCAACAGGTACAAAACAATTTTCATTGAATGGCTATTATACTATTTGTACCTACATCACACCGACAACAATTTAACATTTTCCGAAAACATACTTTTATCTTAAAGAATAGGAAACGGTTTGTTTGTATGTTACAATTTATATTTTTTTGTCTGCTTTATTTTCACTAATGAATGATTGAACACAAACTGAATAACATAAATACATGATTTTTTTTTAGTTTTGTATTTATGTGAAACGGAGATAGGTTTTTCTTGGGTTACGTTTTCTTTATTTCTTTGTGTTTATAATTGGTCTCTCGCTATAAATTCATTGAAAGGTACATTTACAAATACATTTTATTTTTTATTTTTTTTTTTTGGTAAATGGTTTTAACGCCAAGTGGCAGAAATGGTTACGTCGCTATCCAATAGCTACAGTATTTATTAACACTTTCCCTGTCGTTCTCGTTATTTGACAATACATGCATCGATCGATAAAAATTAAACATATATCTTCACATACATACAAACTAATTATTTTACAATTTGATTGATAATATATGTACCTTTTAAAATTACGATATACTATTATTGTTGCTATTATGATGAATGATAATAAATTCATTTAAACATGAAAAACATATGTTACAAAATAATTTCATATAACGAAATTATTCGATTTATAACTCAGACTTTCCGCGTATCTTATAAAAATAATATCATTTATTAAATAAACGTGATCATTATATCAATTCTGATAATCGTCTTACTAAAATAATGAGAACGATTATTTTTCAGGTATCTAAAATATTACAGAAAAATATATATTATCAATTTTATCATAAACCAATTAATTATCAAACTATTAACAAATATCAAAAGAAATACATAATATTAAATAACAACACTTTTCGTGTTTAACATAGAATTCTCAAAAACATTTTAAATCATATATATATAATACCGTGACAAAATGATAACAATATATAAATATAAAATAAAAACATTCGTAATTATTGATGTTAAATACTAAAATATTTAATATAAAGTAGTTACTTATTTTTACATTGGTCATCTCGTAACTAAAATATATGTATATATATATACGATATTATCGGCAGCGAAAGTGTTAATTCAGAATCGAAACACTTGATTCTGGCGATTTTTTTTCTTTCGAACATGCCCAGTCTACATACAATATTTGATTTGTTTCTACAATAGAAATAGGATTTCCACCTCATTCATTATCTAAATTTTATATATATATATATATATATATATATATATATATATATATATATATATATATATATATAATTATTTTCAATCGGTAAATAGTTTTAAATATAGATGTAGATTGTATATTACAACCACTGTATATTGAACATACTCTGGTACTCTTTTACACGATTTGACCCGGAATCTTTTTATTTTTCTAAAACATGAATTAAACTGTGAACTTCAAATATATTTGGTACATTGAAACGCTTCAAAAATACATGGCTCTATTTCTATTCAATGTTGATTTTCTAATATAGTTATCTCGGTTTTCGCTTTCGTTCAATCGTGCGTTTCTGTCGAAGAAGGAAGGTGGAAACCCTAGATAAATATAAACGATCAGAGATAGCGTTTTTTTTTTCAATCAGAGCGATGACTTTCCCCGGTAGTAGTATATACACACAGCACTGGATGAGAAAAAAGAGGGTGTACCGAATTGTTGTCAAAAAAACAACGACAAAACTGGTGTACAGCACCCGCTGCGATCGACGACGACGACGACGATTTAATCTCGAATGAAAACAAACTCGTTGTAATGATTCCAACGGTTCTCTTCGGAATCGACGCCCGGTTTCAATTCTGCCGCGCTGCCCGCCGTTCCAGAACCACAACTTCCGACCATGTGGAAGCCCTGCTCTAGCAAATTATCGAATGCTTGTTCGATGAACGAATGTTTCAGGAAAAATCTCGAAGTGTAACGTTCCGTCAGCCCGTGATCAGGATCTCGGCTCTCGTTTAACGTTTCGCCGAAGACGTCGCGGCACAACGTCACGCGTCCGCATACGAGAATCCTGGACAGTTTCCTAAACTTGACGTCGGCCAATCCATCGCGGCCGAAAGCGAAACTGCCGCGATAGCCGACCGTGATACAGCCACGAGGTCGATTGCTGCCTCCGGTCTGTACGGATTCGGCCATGGCGGGCAAACCGAAATGCAGCGCTTCTTGTCGCAAACGTTCTCGTTCCTTAAAACTTTCCGGGAGCACTACGCCCCGATTTCTTAAGTAGTCGAGGACATACCTGAATAAAACGCCGTCCCGGTCGATGAAATAACGTCCCTTGGCGTCGCGTTGCACGGGCGTACGCCCGCTAAAAATCGACGCTAGCAACGAATCTGGCTCGCGGAGAAGCGTATCTAACGATGTTGTGTATTGGACGCCGCCGACGTTCAGTTCGACGACCGTTGGGAAGCCGCTCTCGGACGTCATTTTCGTGATCGAAACACAGCACACACACTCAAACACTCAAAAACGATGTGTTGTTTATATTGTTTGTACTGATCGTACTGACGATGATATCGCACTGAGGCCCATCGGCCGAGAACTAAACCAGCACTAGTGCCACACCGTTTCCGAAACAGACGAACTCCATCAATGCGCAGGACGTGTACCCCGACGTGCCCCGTACGCGTAACATTAAACACCGTATACCGATCGTACCTCTCTTCCTATACACTATTACAGATCTATCTGATACGCAGCCTCCCTTCTTATTATTATTATTACTATTATCATCGCACCGTTTACTCACCGACGCGCAAATCTACGAACCGGAATTATTAACGATCGTGTGATACATTTTTATAATTAAATACGATGCACAGGCCCACACGCATCTTCCTCGTAATCTGTTATTCTTTCTGCAATTCGTCTGATCAATAATGAACCCATTTTGTTACAGTGCCGAACATTGCGCAAACGCGATTGCAAAACCTCCTCTCTAAATATGCAATTATACGGCAGTTTTCCTTTCACTATTGTTGACGGCTCGAATAGAACCGATATCACTTCATTATTGATAACAATACATGTACGAGAAATTCAATTCGCAATTCCTAACAGTACACTCGTTTCATGTACACTCTAATATCGTCGAATTTACGTATTACGAGCGAAAACAAACGGGTTAAGGACAACGGGAGGAAAATGGGTCTAGGTCAAAAATAAAGGCAAGAGTAAACGTTCCACAATCGATGATTACGCCGAGAGCGTATTGAACGTAATTTTACAAACATTTGTTTACAAAAAATCCACGAAACCCTATTCTTATTCTTACAATTATTATATGTTTCATTACACACACACACACACAACATCTTTAACCAAATATTAATTAAAAAGCGTTTATTTCTAAATATAAATTACACATAACAATACCATATTACTAATGTTTAGAATTTAATATAAATCGTCACAATTCCAAAATAATTTACAAAAATATTCAATAATCATGTATTGTTTATTTTATTTGTTAATGCAAAATTCGATGACTCTACCATTGTCGTTAAAGCGCTGAATTTAAAAATCTTTGTGGAAAAGTGACTATATAAATACATCATTTATATCTAACCGTATTTAAATAAATATTTCGTAATAACAATTTAGGAAGGTAAAAATTAGTATCACATTTCTCAAAAGAAATTTATTCTGAAATAATAATTTATTTAAATATATATACATAAATAAATGAGTACATACATTATTACTAATATTTATTTTATTAAATTGAGACAGTATCAAGTATTGTTCGTATAAAAATTCAATTTCATCATTTAATTGTCTCTTCTATCAAATATTAAAACAATACAAAATTAAATTAATTCCAAACATTAAGAAATTAACAATACATTTATTAAAAAAATAAAAAACGAAAATTTATTATAACAATTTCTTCGTATTTTTTTATCAAATTAAATTTTGATAAAAAAAATACAAGGAAATTGATATAATAAAATACAATGTATATCAAAAGTTTAATTATTTTATATCTTTTTGTACTTTTGATGAATAAGCATAAATCAACAATCACTTGAACAAAAAAGTGAATCAATTTTACATTACGAATCATTTTTTCACGTTAATTTATTTTATTTTTAAATTTCAGAAAACATTAGTTAAAAACTCCTAAATTAATATCCGTATAAAACAACTTAATATACATAAAGTTTAAATTATATATATATATATATATATATATATATATATATATATATATATATATTGTTTATTCAATATTCAAAACAAATATTTATCTACTCCAAAAAAATATATATTTCAAATTAAAATTACTTATATATATATATATATATATATATATATATATATATATATATCCTTAAAAAATTTTTTTTTAATAATTTTACGTTAAATAAATGTTATTTTAGTTAAAAAACAGCACTTCATGAAAAAACTGGCCAACAAATAAATGTACACTTAATTCATCCTTATAAAAAAACTCTCTAATCTCTCAAATCAATTAATTCCAACCTTCTTTTATGATATTCGCCTACATGCATAAACTAATCAGTTAATAAAGCTCTACAGGTGAAAATTCAATAACTGCTTACAAGGAGTTATATTTAAATATTAATAATAAAATAAATTAATAATAATAATTATTATTATTAAGCATTAATAATGATTATTATTATTGAGTCTTGTGTTTACCACTCCTCCACAAAAACTCATCAAATCAAAAAAATAGCAATAAAAACAGTTTTTAACACTAAATAAAGCAATTGGTTAAAATGACTGGTTTCAAAATTGCTCTAAGGAAAATAAAAAGACTACTATTACTGTCATTGATCATATGTTGTAATTTCAATACTTAAGTAAAAAATATAATTTCTTATTATTAGAATCTCTTTTTTTACTGCTTGCGTTAATTGATTAAAAATTACAATTTTTTTCAGCTAAATATCAGCTGGTCAAAATAACCAGTTGGAAGAGAAAAGTTTATATCAATTCTTGGTATATCTAGTGTTAAGAGATTAAAAACAGGCGACTAAAATGCAAGCTCTCCTATCAGATTAAATATACTGAGATCAAAAAGGATTAGAACGATCAATCGAATGCATTGTAATCAGGATAGATAGACCGCGATCGAAAAAAATCGCAAACGGTACGGGCCAACCAACCAACCGCTCGCCTTACGGTCGATTCAGGTAGACCGCGGCTGTAAAGGGTAGCAAACAGTGCACTAACCAATTCTTTGTTAGCCAATCGGTTGCACGATTTACAATCATATTTAATAAAATGTTTGATAAATGTGAAAATATAAAATGCTATTCCATTTTACATTTATGTGTACGTATAGATTAGCTTTTAAATATGTTAAATACAATGTTTGGTATATTTTTTTATTTTTATAATTATTCTCATGTTAATTGTGTTTTAAGAAAATGGAATAGATTTTTTTAAAAATATATAGAATGTCATCAAGAACGTATCACTTAATTGTTTTTTTTTTTTTGAGCGATGATGAATGTGCATTCATAGTAGGACACATATTATTTTATAAATTATATTGTTACATATTAATATTTATTTGTACGCCTATGATTCATATAAATATTAATCTTATTCAGCTGGAGAAGATACCAATTTTTTTGAATACAAACAGTGAACATATATATGTATTTACATGTATGTATTGATGTATATATACATAATCACGAAAATATATTTTAAGTAAATATTTGCGTGACTGCGAGGTTCACTATAGTTAAGGACAGATGGCAGTTACTACTCATTACATCAGTTCAATCAAATAAGTACACGTTTATTTATTAATTTCTGTGAATTTTGTCATGCTGCATGACTTGCACAAGCTAATTTATAAAATATCGACTGGCGCTCCAGCATATAAAATGAACTTCATTCCGGGCTGGAAAGTTATTAGTGCTGCTAGCGCTGCGGCGGTCGCTTTTCGCTTTTACGTCGCACTGACAACACCGGTGAAAATGGCTGAAACAAGTGGTACGAATCCGGCTGATCCTACAACGGCATCGTCAGTGTACGATTTCATTGTAAAAGATATCCATGGGAATGATGTATCGATGGAGAAATATCGTGGACATGTTCTTCTTATAGTTAACGTTGCTTCGGAATGTGGTTTGACGGCTACGAATTATAAAGAATTGGTCGAACTTCATGGAAAATACAGCGAAAGTAAAGGATTGAATATTCTAGCTTTTCCATGTAATCAGTTTGGTGGGCAAGAACCTGGTACAAATGAAGATATTGTTTGTTTTGCTAAGAATAAAAATGCCACATTCGATTTCTTCGACAAAATCGATGTGAATGGCGCCAATACAGATCCACTGTGGGTTTATTTGAAACATAAACAAGGTGGAACTCTTGGAAATTTTATCAAGTGGAATTTTACAAAGTTTATTGTGAATAAAGAAGGACAACCTGTTGAACGACATGGACCTAACACAGATCCGATGAAATTAGCAAGCAAATTAGAAAAATATTTTTAAAATACAAGCTATGATTTTAATAAATATGATTGATGACTGATTGTTAGTCTCACGAAGGCTTTTTAGTAGTTATGTATACACAGTTTATATTATTTTTTAATGCTAAAAAGTTATGTCTGTTGGTATTTTATATATGCATATACTTTCATATATATGTTTTTAATCACAATAATGTTTTACAAAATAAATAGCAGTTTATATGTCATTTCTATATATTCAATATTTTTATATATTTTGTATCACATCACAATGTGTGTATAAGGCTGTGTGATAGAAAGCAACTTTTTGTACAATATTATTTATACAATGTAATCCTGTTTTAAACATTGTACAATTCATTAAAAATAAAGTGTTATTTAAATCACTTATCATTATTTATTCTCAACAATTTATATCATTAAATGCCCTTTGAACTGTTTATACAAGATTTCAGCTTATTGAAAATAAGTCTTTTTCATATTAAAGTAAGGTTACATTGTATTCAAGTTTCGATTTTAAAACCGTTTCTATATTAAAATATTTCTAGATAAAATATCTTTTTTTTATATTATCAAAAATAGCATTAAACATGTCTCAATTTGATGATAAATATGATAAAGTGAGTACAAATAAATAAAAATCATATTTTCATAACCTAATTTATTTATTTTTTCAGGAGCATCCTCGTAATTTAATTCCAGCTTTATGTAAACAATTTTATGATTTAGGATGGGTTACAGGAACAGGAGGTGGCATAAGCATTAAATTAGGGTATATTGAAAAATTTAAAACTTTGAACATTGTCATATAAAAAGTGTTTTCTTACAGTGATGAAATATATATAGCACCTTCAGGTGTTCAAAAAGAAAGAATATGTACTGAAGATATATTTATTCAGAATATAGAAGGATTAGATCTTGAGTTACCTCCTCCTGAAAAGAAATTAAAAAAAAGTCAATGTACACCTTTATTTATGTGTGCTTACTTAGCTCGTAATGCCGGAGCTGTAATTCATACTCATTCAAAAACAGCTGTTATGGCCACTTTACTCTTTCCTGGGAAAGAATTTCGTTGTACACATTTAGAAATGATCAAAGTAAGATGAATATATATGTAATTGAAATTGTTTTTTTTATTAAAAACAATATTTAAAAACATATTTTTATTGCATATTATTTCATTGTATTTTAATTTATAACATGCGCGTGTATTTTATTTACTAAATATATCTTTATTACAAGGGAATTCGTAATCAAAAATTAGGTCGTAACTATAATTACAATGAAGAATTAATTGTACCTATAATTGAAAACACCCCGTTTGAAGCAGATCTTACCGACAGATTAGCACAAACTATAGAAAATTATCCTGAAACTTGTGCAGTACTTGTCCGTAGACACGGTATCTATGTGTGGGGTGATACATGGCAACAAGCAAAAACAATGTTCGTACCAATATTACTAAAAATAAGTTTGAAAATAATATACAAGTGTTTTTTTCTAGGACTGAATGTTACGATTATTTATTTGATATTGTTGTACAAATGAAACTTCATGGAATTGATCCTTCATTTACTCCAGAAGAATATGAATTGAAATTTCAAAATGAAATAAATAATGGGAGCTAGAAATTTTTTGAATATTACTCATCTTACCACGTAAAAAAAAAACAAACTGTAATATATTAATAAGTTTTATTATATTCATATATATATATAATATAATCGAGTATTAATAGAAAATGATTATCTACTACTTCCCACAACCACCTTTACTACATGCACTTCTCCTTTCTGGTCTATATCCTCTAGAATGATTACCAACTAATGGATTATAGTCATCTTTGAATAATTTTTTAGATTGTAATGTATTGCCACCAACATCAGCATGTTTTTCTAACCATTCTTGTCGTTTTTTCTCCTGTTTTAAAATTTCATTTTTCTTAAATTCTTCAGCTTGATGATTATATTTTTCCTGTAATGTTTCTCTATGTAACTGGATATTTATTGCTCTTTCTTGATATAAATCAGAATTTTTATGATATTTTGCAGCATACTCGTGTTCAGCCTTTCTTTGTGAATATATTTGTAAAATTTTCCTTATGTATTTATGGTATATATAAAGAAAACAAAGGCCAAATATCAAACAAAACCAACCGTACATTTCTAAGAACCATATAATATTATTAAAATTTTTTATCAAATACGGTATTAAACCAAACTTGTTTTCTTCTGAATCCACTTGAAAAACTTCGACTTCAAATCCTTCCATAGCTATCAAATAGTGTCAGCTTGTACATCACACGTATATGTTAAATGTCAACCAAACGTAACCAGTAGTACTACATTGAAACGAATGAATGTTCACCCCCAACACCACAACATGTTATAAAGTGTTCAATAAACATTTATTGTTCACTTTGTTGTTTATAACAATAATAGGCTAATGGGCATTTCGATGGCGAGGCCATCATCGTAAGAACCTTTTTGTTACAAAATGATTTCATAACAAAAAGCTAGGCTTTAAAATTATAAAATAATATAGTATATAAAGGTATAAAATAATTTTGTAACAAAAAGACTCTGACGATGATGGCATCGCCATCGAATTGCATATTAGCTTATTATTGTTATAAACAACAAAGTGAACAATAAATGATTATTGAACACTATACATATTGTGGTATTGGGGATGAAAATTTATTTGTGTTCAAGTGAATTAGTCACAATTGTAAAACAAACAATAACTACATTTTAATTTATGCATGTAAATTCATTTTATTTGATTATATTTGAAAATTTATTTTTATAATCAATGTAACAAATCGATATCTTTTACTATATATATATATATATATATATATATATATATATATATATATATATATATATATATATATATATATATATATATATATATATATATATATATATATATATATATATATATATATATATATATATAAATATAAATTTAAAAAGATGAATAAAAACATTGCTTATGTTTATAAATTACATGCGTAGGTGTGAATTGAATATATAAATTAAAAAGATAAGACAATGATTAATTTATTAGTGGTTTTGTTTGATTACAAATCATATCAAAAAAACCTATATCTTTTTCATGATTTAAATAACTGATATTGAAACATCAATACTATCAGTGAGATTTTATTATCTACGTATTATACAATTTGATGTTAAACACGTATAGATATATTTGGACACATTATTAACTTATTAGATAAGGAGTGAGCACGCATGTCAGCGACCCATGAGTATTGCATGTGTATCTTTCAATCTTCCCATCTTTTGTTAGACGTGTTAGCACCTGTAAATGAATCATGCACCTGATAGTTTTGTTTATATATATGTACAATTCGTGATTCACTTCTTTATATAAAAAAGCTCGTTTTTATCTCAATAATTGTTTATTTACATTTATCTTCTTTATCAAATCTTTGTAATATTCGTAAGGTTACATCTTATTTTTTTATTGAATGGAAAACATAAACAACGAAGGTAGATAAAAAAAAATTTCTTACAGTTTCAAGATATTTATATTTTGATTTATTTTTATTTCAATTTTAGTTTTAAAACATGGACGACGTAAGAAGACTTATATTACAGAATCAAAGAGAAAAGTTAGTTTCAGACTTGCAAGTTGAAGTTATTTTACCAGAACTTTATGAACAGAAAGTTTTTGAACATGATGATGTAGACAACATTTATCGCCAAGTTAGTCTTTTTGTTTTATTTAAATAAAATTAAACTGTTATAAAAATTCATGTTGTTTTTCAGCGAACCCAAAAAGACCAAGTACGATGTTTACTTGACACATTAATAAAACAAAACAACGATGCTTACGAAAAGTTTACCACTGTATTAGAAAGTCATTATGGCTGGCTTGCTAAAGAATTAAAAGTTTCGTATGATTCGACTGGATATTTCCAGTATGATGACAGAATATATTATGATACTATTACTTTAGGAGATGTGCCTCATTTCCCACCCCATTATGTAATCCGAACTAGTAATGTATGTTTCTTTTTTGTATTTTCTTTCAGTAAAATTAATATTTATTTAACGTAAACTTTCTTTTGAATGTTATTATTTATATTATTTAAAATTTTTGCTCTCAGATGTGGATACAAATGGTTAGTAATATAAGTTATTCTCTATACATATTAGTATTTGTAATATCTTTTATGAGATAAAGTTTTTTATGTAACATCAACTTTGTATTTAGTACAATATTTTTGTAAGAAGAAAATCTCTTTTTAGAAAAAACAATGTGTTTTAAGTTACTGTAGATAATTTATTCATTTTTTTTTTAATAGATATATTAATCTAAATTAAAAATAAACTGTATATAAATTACCTAATTGTTCATGTTTTACATAAAAATTGCCATATTAACCCTTCTGTAATTTTATGTAATAATAAATACAGATGTAGAAAAACTGCTTAAAGTAACAAATTAAAAAATCAACAAATTAGAACATGTTTAGTATTATAACTTTTAATTTTCTATATATTACAGCTGGAAGATTTGCGAAATCGATTACGTAATTTAAAAAGAGGCAAATATGTTGTATTACATGGAATGACTGGATCGGGTAAATCATGTCTTGCAGCTGCTGCTATCAGTGATCGAGCTCTTTTAAACCAATATTTTAAAAATAAAATATTTTGGATAAATGTCGGGGATATACAGTCCGATAATGATATAATTCAGCATTTATATCGTCTATATCAAAAACTTGATTTTAATCAAAACAGTAAAACTTTGAAACGACAATCAATAAATATGACCGATGATGTTCAATGTGCTCGAAACATACTCCGTCATGCTTTCACTGATGATCTCATACGTGAAGCGTTATTAATATTAGATGATGTACCTTCGAAACGAGTAATTGAATTATTTAATTTTGGTTGTAAAATATTAGTAACGACTACAGATAAAAATATTGTACCCTCAGGACAAAGTAATTTTATAGAGGTATGATTTAAATATCAATACTTTTTTGCTTATAAATAAATATTTAAAGTACAATGTTAACTTATATTTAATATAATATTGTTTTTACAGATTAAAGGTGGTTTTACAGAACATGAATCACTTACATTATTTTCCAAGTGTTTGAATCTTCCTGTAGAGAAACTACCATTACAAGCAAAAAAAATTCATACACTTTGTAAAGGTGGTCCAATGCTTATTGCTCTCATAGGATCACTTCTTGAACAATGTCGTGAAGATGTTTTAGTAAGTGACAAGCGATGGAACTATTTTATAGATATATTAACTAAGAAAGAATATAAGTAAGTTATTGATGTTCATTAATTTTTGTTTATAATATATTGTGATTTTAAAATAAATTTAAATTATTGTTTTTTTTTTATATATATTTGCATTTACTAACATTAATGTTTAAAAATTTTAAATTTTTAGATTTAATAATGATCAACATTTTAATACAATAAAAATGTGTATTGATAATCTTAGCGATGAACTACGTAATTATTATAAATATTTTGCTCTCTTTGTTGAAGATGTCAATATAATGCCTGAAGTTTTGCAGGTATGTTTATAAATAAAAAACTAAGAAATATATTTTATGATTATTTTATTACACTATTGAAAATAATATTTGTATATTAACAATAAATTTGGTAATTTTTTCAGACAATCTGGCATGAGGACAAATATAAAGTTGAAGATATTCTTATAGACTTAAAAAATAAATCTCTGATTGTATCAGTGTTTAATAAACACTTTAAAAGTTATGTTTATGGAATACATGATCTCTTATTAGCTTATCTCAAAAAACAAATGTCAAAAGAAGAAAAAATCAAGCTCCATCGACATTTTATATCATCTTATCGGGAATTGTGCAATAATAATTTTGCCAATCTTCCTAATGACAATTATATATTTTCTTATATTGGTTATCACCTTTATGAAGGAGAGTTATGGTCTGAATTTAGCATCATATACTTAGATCTTAATTTCATAGGTGCAAAAATAAAGGCTGTGGGTCCAGCAGATTTAATTGCAGATTTTAAACGTTATAAACAATATATAACCAATGGTGTAAGTGAATAAAATAAATATATATATAAATGAATTGTACTTTTATAATTTCATATATTTTAAATAGAAAATGCTTGCATTTTAGGATCCAGTTTTACTAAGTAGATTAAAAGAAATGGAAAATTTCATTATGGATACTGGGCAAGACTTGCAAAAATACACAAATACTGATGTTATTCAGTGTGCTTTACAGCAACCAAAATCAAATGAAATATATAAAAAAGCATTAGAAATAGCTTGTAGCAATAAAAAACAAGTATATTTTCAGTTATCGTAAGTTCTTTTAGAAATAATTAATGAATATAATTTATTTTACCAAAATTAAACAATACTTGATTTGTCTAGATTAAAAGAAGAAAATATATATTACAAATCTACTCTAGATTTGCCACAGGATGTTACTGCAGCTTGTTTTACAAATAATGTTAATAGAGTCTTAATTGGAACTACAACGGAAGATCATCAAATCCAAACATTTCAAATTCAACTGTGGGATCAAAATTATAAAAATCAACTGTACACATTTCATGGTCATACTGGTCAAATAAATAGTTTAAAACTTCACAGTTCAGGGGGAGAATTTTTATCAACATCTGAAGATGGAACTGTGAAAGTTTGGAGTTTAGAAGATATTTTTTGTGTTAACAGTAATGGAAATATTTTTGATGAAAATGGTATTAAATTTGTTTTAATATATTACATGTAATACAATCAAAAAATAATTGTTAATCTTAATCTATACACTAGGTTTTAATGATAAAACTCCATCTCCTCGTGTAAGACAGCCAAACTGGAGTGATTTTTATGAAAATTCTGATAAAACCGATGGCAGTAAACTTACATTAAAAGCTATTGAAAATCTTATGTGTGCAGCATATCCTCATAGTGAATATGATAAACGTATTGTCACAGGCTCAAATAATGGATCTATAATACTTTTTAGTTCAATTAATGGTTGTGAAATTGAGAATGCAAATATCGGTTCAAAAGTCAAAATCAGCAGTATAACTTTTTCTTTGGATGATAAATTAATTTTATTTACTTGTGAAAACTTAATTTATGTCTACAGTTCAAGTCAATTTAAATTTATCAACAAATTTGACAATAATTCTCATCCTATTTTGCTTGTCATTGTACCAACAGATTATAATAAAATAGTTGCTGTATGTTCCAATATCATTAATATTTGGTCATGGCAAATTGATGAAAATGAATCAGACATCACTCTTTCTTTCCCAAATGTTCTCAAACTGAACACTTGTACTGATGCACATTATATATGTGGTACAGTTACAGTCGATGGAAAATATATACTTGCAGCTGCTTCAAATTATACAATAAGAATTTGGGAGGTGTCTACTGGAACTTTTGTGAAAGAAATATTCGATCATAATGGGTATGTAATCATTTTTGTAATTTATATAATATTAATATTCAGTCAAAAATAATTATTTTACATTTTAATCTTTTTTTAATTTAAAATATATAACAACTAAATAGCATTTCATGACTAATATATTTCATTACCATCATTTTTCTTAGATGGACATTCTGTCTTGATACATACTTACTTGAAAATTCAAAGAACACTGCTTGCTGTTATCAGTTGTTATCAACAACTGATGATAAAGCTATTAAACAATGGACCATTTATCCGGTGGATTTAAAATGCAGACATCCAGTTAAATTAAAAGGACCATATACTGCTAATTTCTATGAAAACATTCCACAAATAGCAGCTATTGATGTAAACAATGAAATTAAAATATATCAGGGTTTAACTTTAACATCAAGCTTAAAAACACCTGAAACACAAATAAAAACTTTAACACTTTCTTTAACATTTAAAAAACTCGCTTATGGTTGTGCAAATGGAATAGTGAAAGAATTTGATCTCATTACAAAAACTGACAAACTAGTCATGAAACTGCATGCGCCCATTTCATATATAGAATATTTCAATAATATTTTAATAGCAGCAGGAGAAGATGGCAGTTTAATAACATGTAATACTAATAAAATTCAATTATTGAATGAGAATCACCATCGGCGTGATACAGTCAATATCAGAAGTTGCCCTATTATCAAATGCTTCTATTTAGATTCAGATAATTATTTACTTTCTGTTGCCAAAGATCGTAGTATAAAATGGTGGAACTTAAATAATGGCTCATTTGATGTTCTAACAGGAAGTTTTACTGATGATGTTACAATGGCAGCCATAGGAGCTAAAAATGATTATATAGCAGTGGCTCAAACTAATGGTTTCTTTTATGTGTATGGAATTACTATAAAGAATGAAAATGGTGAAAATATTGTGAGTGCACAAATTTCTCAAAGTTCAAAATGTGATAGTTCAATAAGATCTTGTTGCTTTTCTCCTGATGGAAAAATATTAGCTCTTGGACAAGATAATGGCAAAATAACAGTATGTTGTTATCAATATAATATATTTAATTTACAATGTATTTTTTTACATAATAAATTCAAATTATATTTAAACAGCTATGGAGTCTCGAATACAAGGAAAATATGTCAATATTAAATCTCCACCACAGTTATGTACGTCATCTTATATTTAGTCCGAATAGTATTTCTTTAGTGCTGGTATCACTCGGGGAACAAATTGCTTGGTGGAATATCAGTTATATTCAACATCAACAAGAATCTAAATTAAAACGTCGTAGCAGGTAAAATCTAAAATGATATTATATACAATTGTTTTATTATTGTATTGAAAATGTGTAGTATATTATCTGATTTAAAAAGTCCTTTAATTCATATAATTTTTAGGGGAAGTGGACGCTTTAAAAACGCTGATAATGAACTTAAATTGGACAATTTAGTAATCACATCTGATTGCAATGATGCAATATTAATGAATTCTACTTGGAATTCCATCGAAGGTCAAAAAAATAAACCTGAATTGTTTGCTTGCATAAAATTAAAAGGCACATATGCAACACAACTTTTTTGCTCAAAAGATTTCTCTTCTTTTACAACAGTTGATGATTGTGGACTGATTTATATTATAAATATGTTACAGTTACATTAGAAATAATATTAGTAATTTTGCTTTTACTGTATCCTTTGTATATAGTACTTTTTAATTCAATAATTATGTGCCAGTCTGATAATATTCAATTAATACTTATGTAAGTATTAGATTTTATCTATAAAAGGACAAATGATGCCAAACAATGGATTTAAATTTTTTTTAATGTGCCTTAATAGTTTTTATACTTACACAAGGTCATATATAGTTTAATGCATTGTGAATGTTTTCATTCTCTGAAAATGTATTTCTTTACTTGTGTGTATGTTTATATAAATATATATATATACATATATATATATATATATATATATAAATATATATATATACATATATATAAAATTAGAGAATAAAACTGATTTATATATAGTTTCATAAGAAATATGCTCAATTAAATATAAATATTTGGTGCTATAATTTTATATTTTTAAGCATTTTATAATGCATATTTGTATGCATTTCTTATAAAGTTATGGACATTTTTTAATTTTCATCTTTTTTCTATAAAAATGTAAGGTTTAAATGATGTGCATTTTTATTTCAAATTTTATAGTTGTATTTTTACTTCTTTATATAACTAATTCATACATTTTACCATTCTGTGTGTTTAATATTATGAAAATATGTATACATATAAATTTATATTTGTCTGCTGTGTGCATTTAGTAATATGTATATTTTATATATAACTATATATTGTAAAGTCTCAAGAACATAAAATTAATCTTTATTACCTAATTACATATGATGTAAATAATATGCTATTGAAAAATTCAAAAATAGTAATATATATTTAATATAAAAAACCTAAGTGCCTAAGAATTGAAAATTTTGCTAGATACATATTCTTGAGTTGACTGATTTACACTAAAACTATTTCATATGAATTTGGATTTATTGAATTTGTAATATATATATATATATATATATATATATATATATATATATATATATATATATATAAATGAGATTAATAAATAAATTTATAATTCTATTAAGTATTTAAAACACATGACTATTTAACAATATAGTATATATTAGGTCGTGTAATATGAAATGTCGGATTATTTTATCGGAAATAAAATAAAAATCCGACATTTCATGTTACACAACCTAATTTTAGTTGATAATATATTCATTAAATATTTTTAATCGAATTAATTTTAATAAAAAATATTACCAATACATAAACATTTGCATTAAAAAAAATATGTAATTTTATCTAGTCTATTTTTTGTATATTATGAATTATTTGTATCTTAAAAATATGAACAAGAAAAACTACTGTAACAAAATATAAACTATAGTAAAAGTATATAATGAAATAATTGTATTTTAGATTCTGGAAATGAATCCTTCATATTCCTTTTTTATGTAATGTTCAAGTTAAAAAATTGTTCATATTTTTAAATACTATTTTATTTGACAATTCTATTGTGTATTAACATTAATCTTTATATCTAACACATAAATAAATCGATTTATAGTTAATGATTATATTTTCTAAAGTATAGTATCTTATAATGTAGATATAATTATTTTTTTTTGTATTGTTTTGAATGAAATATATAGATTATTTTCTAATCATAAACCAAATTGTTATAATGAAGAAAGAAGTGAGTTTAGTAATTATTTTCTTAATTATATATATGTTTGTATTGTTATTATGTAATGCTTTTTTTATATAAAACATTTTTTTATTACAATTATATTTTTGTTCAGTCTTATTCTATATTTTTTCTACTTCCTAACTTGTTCATATTTTTTTTAAATTTATCATTTGAAATTGTATTCGTCATAAAAACATCATTTGATATATGTTATTTATTTTTTAATGAAAACAACTACAATAACCTTTTTAAATATATTTTCCAAAAACATTTTAAAAATTGCTTTATTCCACATTAACTTAAAAAAATATTGAAAGAATCTGATAAGTTGAAATTCTTTTTTATTATTTCATCTTTTATGCAATTGAAATAATTTTTTATTAGTAATAATCATTGAACTCTTAAAAGCAAGTAATATATATTTGTGCTACTATAAGGGAATATAAGATTTAAAAATAGATTTTATTAAACAAAAATGATTTCATAATTTTTATTTTCATAGTAAAATTTGTAGAACATTTTTCACATGTATAAATATTTGATTCACTTAAAACAAATGTCAAATTATCATTTGGTATTTAAACATTTATAAAATATTTATTTCTGAAATATGCAAATCTCCTGTATTTCTAATATCAAATAAAAATTGAATATATATATATATATATATATATATATATATATATATATATATATATATATATGTAATCAAAACGTAATTTGTACAGAAATTACATAAACATTCTTCCTTACTTATTTTACAAAAAGTGATGTAATTAAATTATTAAACACATTTTTATGTAAGTATTTCCTTTTAACAACATTTAATATTCAAAGCACCAGATTGCATTTAGTACTCGTTCTCAGCATATGAAAGTATTATTAAGTGAATTATTGTAATAATTAAATATATAAACGACAATTAAAAAATAAATAAGATATATAAAAGGCATCAAATTTTTATTGTTGATTTTATTCCTTTTTAAAGTAATATAAAAATAATAACGTTAAACATCAATTTTAGATTTTGTTTGAGAAAAATTTATTTATAACACATATTATCGATGGATATTAATAATTCTAAAGTGTTTATTTTCGGATCGATGGATATGGAAATGAAACGAACAAAAAATACAGAATCAAATACTGAAACAATAGAAAAAAGTAAGAAATAATTTCTTCCAAATATAATTACAAATTAAAATATTGTTATATTGATTTATTAGAATTTTAGTTAATAAATAAATCAGTTATTCGTGAAATTTTATTATAATAAAAATTACAATTATTATCATTTTAAAATTGAAAATCAATTAATATATATATTTACTGGTTTCAATTTTTATGTACTCTAAAACAACACTTATATTTTTAATATAAGAAAAATTTTGAACAAATCTTTAATCAGAACAAAAAAATGCTTCAATATTTTAAATAATAATCGTTATTTTAATTCACTTCATTACTAATCATTAAAATTATTAAATTTATTTTGATAATTATAACAATTTAAATAAATCATGAAATTACAGAGGACATCAATACAAAGAAAGTAGTTGCAATAATCAAACCATACAAATTCGATATGTATACTAGATTTGGATTTTTGAAAAACGAGTTTCGAATTCAAAATAAGAAGATTATAAGAAAGCAAGAAGAAAAAATTAAAATTAAGGGTATTCGTCTGAAACAACGTTTCGATGTATTAAAGAAATTTCGTAAAAATCGAGAAAAGAATATCGTTTAAAAAATATGTTCCTTGTTATTAACCTTATAATTATTGTAAAAATAAGTATTATCATTTTAATGTATTGTATTTTTAATAAATAACAATTTGTGAATATTTTTTAGTATTATATAATTTATATTTGTTCCATATTTTTTATCAAACATTAATTCTATATTCAATATAAAAAGTAATATAATCTAAATTTTAATGTCAAAAAGAGTGAACAAAAACAATTGTAAATTTTATTAAGATCATTTATAAAGTAATAATATATATATATATATATATAATATTAAATCTATAAACTAAATAAACAATGTATTTTATATTGTATGGACACTACACAGAGTCCTTTTACCTTTTCTATGAAATTGTTGTAATGAATAAAAGATTCATAAAAAAAATACTTTTTTATAATACCTAATTGAATTATTTTTGAATGAACACATTTCAGTTTTGATTAATTAATTAATTTAAAAAATGTGCCCTAAATCTAATCAGAAGTTAGGAACAAGTAGTCTTTATATCAGCATTATAAAAATTTTGGATGATTTCAAAATTTTATATATATATATATATATATACATAAATTTTAAAAATTTTGATTATTTTTGCTTTCTATCCTTTTCTACAAAAAGAAATGACTTTATTAACTGGTTCACTTCATCTATTTCTTTTTAGTAATATTCATTGTATATATATGTTTCTTTATCTACTGTTTCAATTTATATACCGTTGTAAAATAGTTGATTGGTTCAGTGAATAACCGTCTCTTGTATTTGAATGATTGACTTTTACTTCTTTCTTATACGAAAATATTTATTCTATTATTAAATCATTTCATACATTTTTTTACCACAAAAAGACTTCGTAGTGAAAAAAAGTATCTGTGATTATTTTATTTATTTAACTATATACGAATACATTATTTAAATGGCTCAATTTAAATATCTTAACGAAATGAATAATTTATTGAGTCTTGATGGGCCAATAAATAAAGGACCTATGCCTAGATGGCAAATAAAAAAACTGGAAAATTCAATGAGTGGTTTGAATGTTAGTCATAATAGTTCTAAACAGAAGTTATCAACGTCTACTTCTTTTAATGCAAGTACTGGGAATACTTCTAAAACTCCGAAAAAAACAATTAATGATGTTATACGTGGAAAGAAAACACCTAGCAAAACTCCATCAAAATCCAAATCTCCGAGTATGTATTTGACACATAGTCTTTTTTTTTTAAGATTCATATTTATATTATTGATTTTATTATTAGGTCGTTCGACTACTCCTACACCGAACAAAGGATCTAAGACACCGACGGCAGGAGATCGATTTATTCCATTACGAAGTACAAGTAATTTTGATTTGGGACATTTTAAGGTACTTTTTTTAACTGCATAGTGCTTGATGTTTAATTTCAATTTTATATTTTTAATATTTATAGTTGACACAAAATAATGAGGAAAGTGATATTATGAGCCCATCGCAAAAAGAAATGCAACGAATAATGGCAGAAAATTTACACGGAGGAGATATAAGTAAACAAAGAATTCTTGCTTATCAAAATAAAGCACCTGCTGCTCCTGAAGGATATCGAAATCCATTGAGAGTCGTATACTCACAAACACGTACTCCAGCTAATTTAAAAACAAGTTCAAGATATATTCCTCAAGCACCAGATCGTATTCTTGATGCTCCTGATATTATTGACGATTACTGTAAGTTTTAATATAAAAATAAAATTTACTTTAAAAACATCAAAATGTGAAAAATATTTTAAAATTAAATATATGATTTTTTTTATATACATATTGTTAATTAAACTTTTATAATTGAAGTAAATATTTTCATAGAATTAACTATTTTGTATTTATTTTTATAGATTTAAATTTAGTTGACTGGAGTAGTAACAATTTACTAGCAGTCGCATTAGGAGCTCTTGTATATATATGGAATGCTGCAACTGGTAGTATTGAACAGTTATTAGAATTAGAAGGCAACGATCATGTTTGCTCACTCGGATGGATTCAAGAAGGTTATAATCTAGCAGTCGGTACAACTATCGGGACTGTAGAACTTTGGGATTGTGCTCGAATGAAAAAATTAAGAGTAAATATTAGTTTGTTATAGAATAGTAGAACATTTTATACTGTCACAAAATTATACATTATAAATATCTTAATATGGAATATACCTTTTAATTGCTTTTTTTATTTTAAAAATTATGTTCTATGTAATATTTAATGTTAAATTATTAGACAATGGATGGTCATTCTGCTCGTGTCGGATCTATTGCCTGGAATTCATACATACTAAGTAGTGGCAGCAGAAGTGGACAAATAATTCATCATGATGTACGACAACGAGAGCACAATGTAGCAACTCTTTCCGGACATACACAAGAAGTATGTGGTTTGCGTTGGTCACCTGATGCAAGATTTTTAGCCAGTGGAGGCAATGACAACATTTTAAATATTTGGCCTATTGTTTCTGGACAAAGATATACAGCTACAACTCCTCTGTATAGTTTTAAGTAATGTATACGTTTTTTTTCTAAAATATTTTTAATTTTACTTTAATAAACTACATTAATAAGACTAATAAAATTATTTTTTATTCAACTTAGTTCTCATCAAGCTGCTGTAAAAGCTTTAGCTTGGTGTCCATGGCAACCGAATATTCTTGCCAGTGGTGGAGGAACAGCTGATCGTTGCATAAGATTTTGGAATTGTAATACAGGTGCTTGTATACAAACTGTAGATACTAAATCACAAGTTTGTTCACTACTTTGGTCAACAACTTACAAAGAAATAGTGTCTGGTCATGGTTTTGCAAATAATCAGTTAATAATATGGAAGTATCCTTCAATGGTTCGTATAGCTGAATTAACTGGACACTCTGCAAGGGTTTTACACCTTGCTATGTCACCAGACGGCACCACAGTTTTGTCAGCTGGTGCAGATGAAACTCTGAGATTATGGAAATGTTTTATCCCTGATCCACAAAAAAAGAAAGAGCCTACTGACAAAAATAAAAACCCTAGCGTTCTTCTTAAACAAAGTATACGATAATTTTAGAGAAAAATTATTAGTATGGTTTTTATTTATTCATATATATTTTTTTGTATTGCAACTGTTATATTAAGTTGAATTTCTGAATTTTTTAAATTGACTCACTCGTTTTATTATTATTATTATTATTAGTATTATAGACTTACATTTTTTTGTGTTGAATAAAACTATACAAATGTTTTCATTGTTGTTTCATTTTTTTATTTATAATATTGTAACTGAGATATGATATTGCCTATTTAATTATTGTTAAACTGACAATATAGTACAAAATAAAAATAATACTCATTGTTCTGTTTTAGTTTGTAATTACTGAAAAAAAAAATATAAAATAAAATAAAATTTAGTTTGTAATTATTGAAGCTTTTTTAAACGTTTTATTTTACCTAAAGAAATATAATATAAATTATTTAGAGCGCTGCCACGAAAATGATATAATTGATAACAAATTCTAAAAAAATATAATATAAAATCCTTTGAAATTTAAAAATTAAGTGATTTTTATACTATTATAAAAAATGTTATTATTAAAATGAAAAATATGAATGAAGTTCACTCTAAATGATAATGAATTGATAATATTTCCCACACGCATCGGCATTCCATTCAAGAAGTTCATTAACCTATTGTCATGTTTGTATATGTATTTATTTATATGGACATGTGTGTGTGAATGTGTGCGTGTTTAACATACCTGTATGTAGGTATACTAATCAAGGCTAAGGCTGAAGATAGGTTACAGTTCAAGGACAAACGGGTTTTGTGATATTTTTTATGGCAAGTGTCACTGGAATCTGTATTTATCGAGATGGAGAGAATAGAAAGAGAGATCGCTGCAGGTCGGATTCCTATATCAATTATGTATCGTCGTTCCCCACAGCCCCAGGATGTAGTCTATCGTGGAGATGATGATTTTTCAACAGGTGATGAATGGTCTGAGGAATCATCAGTATCTTCTGATTGTACTGGATCAGAAAGGTACATAATTTTGATAACTTTTATACAGATTTATTTCTTTATGTGTAGATATATTGTTAAAAACATTAAATGTAGGTTAATTTATGATGTGTAAATGTGTGCATATGTATATATATATATATATATATATATAAATTTATATTTAAAGTTATTTAAAAACAATATTATATGAATATAAATTACTTGCAATATTAAATATGAAACTTTCAAATAATAAACATTTCATATAAATATATATATATATAATAAATATATATATATATATATATATATATATATATATATATATATATATATATATATATATATATATATATATATATATATATATATATATATATATATATATATATATATATATATATATATATATATATATATATATATATATATATATATATATATATATATATATATATATATATATGTATATACACACACTCATATATATATATGTATGAAATTCGTATAAAATCATTTTTTTGTATGTGTATTTTATTCACATGTTTAAAAATATATTTTTTAAAATTATTTATTGTAACTTTAGTTCGGAAGCAGAATGGGAGCCATCAGTAAATACACGTGGTGAATTAATTTATATTGATTGTCATCCACCAGCCCCGTTGAGAAAGGACAATAAAGGCAATGAATCTAATTTTCAACGGACAAAAAGTCGACGTAGCAAACGAGGAAAATTTTTAAGATTGATCAGAAGAAGAGAAAGTAAACGTAGAAGTAAAAGAATACTGCCTCCTGAAATTGAAAAAAAAGGTGCTTTTCATACGAACATTGACAGTGCGAGTGGTAGTAATAAAGTAACCTTTAGAGACTGTCAGGAAGGTGAAGTTAGGGAAGTTACAATTATAGTGGATCCTAAATCAAGATTAAAATATGGTCGGCGATTAACCATCAGTGAAGCAGTGTTGGGGTTGATGCTCAGTTCTTTTTCTGACGGTAATAGAATAATGGTTGCCGGATTCATTCCGGAAGGTGAAGCGATTAAACATCGCAATATAAAAATCGGCGATTGGTTGAAAAGTATTAATGACCGTGAAGTAAATGTGAAAACGATCGATATTGTTGTAGATAAAATAAGAAATCCATGCTCTGTGCGATTGAAATTACAGAGAATAGCAGGTGTTGAAGTAACTACAGAGCCTCCTCCAAACAAAATACCTAAACAATCTGAAATTGTACGACATCTGATAAATCCTAGTATTGAAGATGATAATGAGGTAACAGAATTATTATGTAAATTACCGATAGGTATTTTATTCCTAACAACTGAAGGATTAACTGAAACAGGACCTGAATATGAAGGTGTTTATTACTGTTATCCTGGACCTTTTAAAGAAAATGCCCTTTGTAAAACAAGAGGGGCTTTTATTACTCTTTTTCATTTATTACCAAATGTAATGAATTCAGTGCCTTTAGTATCTACTATACTTCTCAAGAACACTCTTACTCATGTTGTATATACTGCAGAAGAGACTGAAATAATGCTTTTAGCCTTACCTAATAATCGTTGTTCGGCTTGTGAAGCTATACATATTAATACAGAACTTCTAAGAACATTAAAATTTATGTACCAAAGTTTAAATAGATGTTTTCTTTCTGAAATAAATATACCACAACTTAATCATTTTTTTGGTCGTTTCTTTGCGCGGTTATTAAGTAGTAGTCAGTGTTTAAGTGCTCCGCAGACTGTTGAAATAAATGAACTTGAACACAGATCAAAAATGCAAGCAGCTGCACAATTTGAAGATATTATACCAGCTGCTCATAAAATTAATCTTCCGAGAGATATTCAATTAGATATGGATGATTGTTTAAATGATATGGAAGCATGTGATTATAGAGAATGGGTGAGAATGTTTTCATAGATATATTTGCATATCATATCAAACTATACAATAGTGTTATTGTAATTGAATTTTGTTTATGTTTACTTTTTAGAATGAAGATCCTATGGATTGTCAACGGTTATACACAATTATTGGCAGTGCTTTATATAGTTGTGGTTATTTATTAACGTCTCATTTTTCTGATGAAGATTTAATTGATGTTCATTCATACTGTCGTCAACAAGGGTTATTACATTTATTTCGTACAGAGTCAGTTCGTAGTTTTGTATTGTGGCGAGAAGTATACCCTCTCTCTTGTAACAGAGGATTAAATGATAAACCTCTTATTTCTGGTGGTTATAAGTTACCAAAAGGAAGATGGTTTTTGTTAATTGTTGGTTATGATCAAGATATGTTAGCAGTAATTTTTGAAGCAGGTGGATGCACTCTTTCTGCAGAGGGAAATCCTGGACCTGATCCATTTTATGTGGAAGAAGTACAAGATACACTCACAGATATTCAAAGTATAGGTGTTACAGAAATTGCAAAGAGATGGTTAGCTGCAAATATATTTCCTCAGATAGTAATCCCAGAAATGGTTGATAATAAAAATAAAAAAATGGATTTCTTTGGTACTGAGTAATTGCATATAAGTTTTTTATTTATATACTTATAATGTTTTTTTTATTTTTCAAAGGGTCATTTGGTCTAACAAAGTCTAATGAAATTTCCCCATCTACCTCAAAGTTCTCACCATCAACTTTTTCTCGTAAACCCGAAGTTACATCAATACTTAAACGTAGAAATAGTCCAGATAGAACGATAGATCTTCCTCATACTTCAAGTCCAATATACCCCACAAATAGTGATATTTCAGATGAATCTCGTAGTTTCAGAAGTTTCAGTAGTGATGATCCTCCTCCGGTTATAGGAAGAAGAGAAGCACGAGAAAAAGGTACAGGAATTGAAGATGAATCTGAATCTGGTTCAGAATGGGGTACTTCTAGAGTAAGTTTATAAATAGATGATAACATTTAAAAGAGTATTAATGTATTTATATATTTGATATTAAAAAAATATTTTATTTGTATTTAATATTAAAGAAATATTTTAGGGTGCTAGTCAATCAGGAAGCAGTTTAGATTTATCAGATGTGCGCCATGCTTTATTGACAGAAATTGACACTGCTTTACCAACAAAAATTACATCTGGAGAAGAAAATGTATTGTTTCACTATGTTAAACTTGATACAACTGAAGGAATAATGCTATGCTCTACTACTACCAAAGAACATCAAAATGATATTTATTTATCAATAGTAAACAACTTTAGACGTTGTAGCCAAATAATCCATAATTTATTTCAAAAAACAATAAGATTTAAGGTATTTTTATATAAATTGAATGTATATTTTTAGTTTTATACAATACATATGTGTGTATATGTAACTATACTTTCACATATATTTCATATATATGTATTTTATTTTAGAATCTATTAAATCATAATATTGAAAAATCTGTAATCAATAAAACATTAGTGGCTATTAAGGAACATGGAATTTTATTTCAATGTTCTGCTAGTGAAAAAGAAACAAATAAAAAGAGTTGTGTTTTAAAATATTGGGTTGTTGGGTAAGATTTTTTTAATTTATTTAAATATTTGATATTTATTTTTTTATCAAATTATCAGAAATCAAATATGAAAAAATTATATGAATTCTATTAAATATATAAATATCCAGTTAGTACATAAAAACTTAAAAAAGTATTATTGTCTGTAGTAATGAAATTGTAATTTTTTTTGCAGAAGACTTTTTTCTGATACACACACTACAGAATTATATGTATGTTATGATGAAAACACACCACAAAACTTAATAGAGATTGCATTCCGATTGGGCTTTTTGTATGCTGGATAAGTAATCATTTTTAATAATATTTGGTACTTTGGGAGCATACATTTAATTAAGACTTTAAAGAATGTATATACTTTTGTATGAATTTGTATGTATATATATTAATTGGTAAACAAGTACATAAAATGTGTACATAAATGTAATAATTTATAATTTATTTTTTATAAATAAAATATTCAGTAATAATTATTTTATAAAAACATATTCTAGTTATTTTTATTCCATATTTAAATTACTTAGATTTTATTTAACATAATAAATAGAACTTTGACCATATATTTTCTTATATTCCAAAAATATTAGCTCGTCATTTAACAAGATATCTTTATAACTTTAATTTTTTGGAAAAATTAATTATTAAATCATATGTTATTCACATGTACATTTCAATATAAAACAATTTGTCAATAAATATATAGCATAGAATTTTTTTAAGCATACTTTTGTTTTACATTAAACATTCAACTTTACTGATTATAACAATTTAAGACATTTTTATATATTAGTGTAATTTAATACTAAAAAAGTACATAAATGATCATTATTAATGAGTTGAAATTATAGATCATCTGCATTATAAATTTTAAACTATTGATTAAAAGCCTATTCAATTGTTTTAAAATTATCAACTGTTGAGTATAAGTTAGTATTCTTATATTAAATATTTGGAAAGTAATTTTTTACATACATATTAATTAAATGTACTCTTTTACAGAAAAATAAAACCTGAATTTAATTGAAATTAAAATTCCACGATTTTTCCATAGAAATATACATAAATAAAAAACACTGACTAGCATTTAAGTATTTATGTTAAAACAAATATAACAAAAAATTAAAAAATAATACTTTTGGTAAATATATATATTTTTATTATTCAACAAATATACATTTATTAAGTATAAGTTAAATATATACGTGTAAGTCTGTATGATAAATATTTATATATATTTATATATATATATATATATATATATATATATATATATATATATATATATACACACATACATACACATATTTATAGACATATAAATAGCTGACAATAATTATAATAAATAACAAAACTTTTAATTATATAAATGCAATATTTTCATTACTTTTTATTAAATACAAATTTTATTTCAGATTTTATATCTAATAAAATGAGATATTTAAGGCCGCTTCATGAACTTTTTATAGACTACTCTAAATGAAACCACTTTTTTCGTAAGTATTTAATAATTTTATATGAATTTTGTAGTACAACTTTTTAAAAGTAATGTGGTGTGTATGTGTGTGTACGTGTGTGTGTGTGTGTGTGTATGTATTTATGTGTATATATATATGTGTGTGTGTGAATGTATTACTTAATGTACAATATATGAGTATTTTAATTATTGAATATTATTTGTTAGTTATTAATTTTATGTGCTTAACAATGTTACTTATTTTAAGTCAATTAAAATAATAAAAATTGTAAATTCAATTTTCGCATATAAACATTAATATCAATGTATCCAATAAGTTAGAATACAATATTATACTTTAATAACAGGATTTTATACATTATAAACATTAGTTCTGTTTCCATTTATATCTAGATGATAATATTTTTAATCTGCATTATTCATCTCCTCATCTTCACTTACTTCATCAGCATTATCTGCAGAATTATATTCATCATCACTAACATCCGATTCATTTCCTGCAAAGACAAACCAACGATAATAGTAATTGTCAGTTTTTGTTGTTTTAGTTTCTATTGGACCATTTCCTTTCTTTTCCAAAATACAAAATTTACTGCCATTATCTTCTTTTTTATGTTGCCCTAATGTACTTGTTAAGATTTTAACTGTAGCACCAGCCATTTTTATTCCATAATGACCAGCCCAAAACGCAGTGTCTCTACCAGAATGATGAAATGTTATATAACGACAATTTTTTCCATAATTTTCAAATGTGTATTCAATCTAAATACAAAGTATTATAATGTATATAAATGTATAAATAAGTATACATATTATCTTTTTCTTACTTTATCCCATCTTCCTCCATGAAATTGTTCTTCAGTAAAATGAAAATCAAATTCTTTTAATACAACTTTCTCAGAATCCAATAAAGTAACATTCAATTTATATTCACAGCCACAGTCAAAACGTGTTCCATACCTATTAAAATAACAGGAAATAAATTCATACATATACACACACACACACATACAAGCATATGCATATATATATATATATATATATATATATATATATATATATATATATATATATAATTATAAAAAAACTAAAATTAACTTTTATGTAAAATAATTGAAAGTTACCATTCACAAATATAAATATCTGGTTCAAGATCCATTAATTCATTGGTAAAATTATATTTCAGTAAATCAATTTCTATATATTTAATGCAGTCTCTATATGAAGTTGCAAAACACATTGTATTTTCTCCAAATACTGCTTCTGGAAGTGGATCACATCCTTGTGGTGTATCTTCCACAATCCAACCATTTCCACCACTGCTGTACACTATCCATTTATCAAGTTTATTTTCTCCTGATGGATTAGGTATTAAATTTTTATTGAAATTTTCATTCAAGCAAATAAAAAAGTAGGCTTTCAAATTTTCAAATTTTAAAGTTTTCTTTAATTTCTTTTCAGCTTTTAATTTCCATACATTTTCTGTAATTAAATCTCTCCAGCTTTTACAAACTAAAACACAACTTTTTCTTAATGAGTTTGCATCAACCAAAGATAGTATCGTAAGTAATATTTCTGTAGGAATATAGTAATCATTGAAAATAAAACCATTATTCGCATTAAATTCAACTGATGTACTTTTTGTAAAAATTTGTGGTTCTGTTTCTATTAATTGGCTTAGTAAAATATCTCTTGAGCATGAAGTACTATCTTGTGCCATTATTAATAAAAATGCAGAATTAATACTAATTTGTTAAATAATGTAATTGTAACCCTGAGCTTATTCTTTATAAAGTGTAATTTCTAAAAACAAAAACATTGTTATTAATGCCATAAGAGAAAGCAATATCATTAATTTTCAAGTTTATGAATTATGAATAAAGGAAAAGAATATAAAGTATATTTATAAGTATTTATGTCAATGATCAGTTAAATGAAAAATTATACACACACATACATCCATCTATCACACATACATACAAGGGTCATTTGTTAAGTATGGTAAATGTATTTATTGTTTAATTTAATTAATTAATTAAATTTTTCAATTTAGTTTTTCTTACTTTTTTACCATACTTATCAAACGACCCTCGACATACACACATACATATATATATATATATTAATTACATCATACATATATATGTAAAATTCATAAAAAAATATTCAAATAAAGTATCTAATTAGAATCTAATTTTAGTAAAATTAAATGAATTGCAAAAGAAGCATTTGATTAACAAATAATTCAATTTTAATAATTACGTAATCAAGACAAATAAATTATAATACAGATTTAATATTTTTGTGTAATTTCCTATAACCTTAGTAAAACATGTTATTCTGACATTCTTGTCATAATTAGTTATAACAGGATTCTCAACACCGAGATATGAATTATTCCTAACACATTTTATACTGCTTTCTTACCAAATTATAAAAATTAAAGCATATTTTTTTAAATTGTTTCATATATACAAA
The DNA here is from genome assembly GCA_029203775.1 of Neoneuromus ignobilis. Taxonomy (NCBI): domain Eukaryota; kingdom Metazoa; phylum Arthropoda; class Insecta; order Megaloptera; family Corydalidae; genus Neoneuromus; species Neoneuromus ignobilis. The sequence goes on from CP092089.1 coordinate 51,645,243, forward strand.
TGCATAATACACACGCATACACACACACATATATATATATATATATATATACAAAATATTTTTTTTAATTAGATACAGAACAAAATTATTATCTCATTTTCAAATATTATGCTTTCTGTATTTACTTATTGAGTTAAAAATTACAATTACATTTATAAATTCTGTTTTTTGTACAAAATTACATATGAGCATTCATTTGTACACATTTTAAAAATGTACATATTTTAAATTATTTGTAAAATTTAAAATTAGTGACAATTTCTACTAAATCTATTTTACCTATTTTATTAAATTAATATTCTTCATTTGCTTTTTTATATCTTTATTTATTACTGAGACATATCTTCATCTTCATGATCAGAATTTAAAAACCAATTCGAAGGATTACATATTTCATAAGAACTCCTTCTTCTAAATTTAATATCATCATTCCCTTTTTTTTCCAAAAGGCAGTAATCATTATCATCCTTTTCAAGATCTTGACCTAATGTCTGTGATAATATTTTCACTGTTGCACCAGCTAACTTAATTCCACAATGACCAGCCTTGTTTGAATTACATTTACCAACATGGTAGAATGTTATATATTGACCAAATTTACTGTAATTCTTAAATGTATGTTCTATCTAATAATTAAAAGACACTATTAATACTTGTAAAATTAAATAATATTGTTATCATACTTTATGCCATCCTCCTCCTTCATTTTCATCTTTTGAAAAACGAAAATCAAATTCTTTTAGTATACATTTCCCACAATCTGATAAAGTAACATTCAAATTATATTCACAAGCAGAATCAAAACGTGCTCCATACCTTGAAAAGTTATATATATATATATATATATATATATATATATATATATATATATATATATATATATATATATTACACATTAAATTTACTAAAAATTACCATTCACAAATATAAATATGTGGTTGAAGTTTTATTAGTTCATGTGGGAAATATTTTACTAAATTAACTTCTAATAATGTTGCACATTCAATGTTAGATGTTGCAAAACACTTTTGATTTTTCCCAAATTCATTTTCTGGAAGAGATTCACATCCTTTTGGAGGATCTTCAACAATCAGTCTATTTCCAATGTTGCTAAATGGTGTCCAGCCTTTAAATTCATGTTCCCCAGATGGATTCAATATTAAATTTTTATCAAAATGTTGATTTAAACTTATTAGAAAATAGTCATTTGCTTCCAGTAAAGGTAAACTTTTTCTTATTTGTCTCTCAGCTTTTAACTTCCATACATATTGTGTAATTAGATCATTCCATTTTTTACAAACTAAAATGCAATTTTTTCTTAATGATTTCAAATCAACAAAACTCAGAATTGACACTAATGTTTCAATTGGAAAATAACAATTGTTTAAAATTAGTCCATTATTTTCATTATATTCTCCTGGAATGTATTTTTCCATGGCAAATAAGTCTTCTGTTAACTGCAATTGTTATGATACAAAAATGAAATACTAGTTAAATATATATATATATATATATAATCAGTCAAAATGGAAAATTTCAGGAAAGGCTTTTGTCTAATAGTGAATAGAAATATGCTAATGACTGATGTGTGTGTGTGTTTGTGTAAATATATATATATATATATATATATATATATATATATATACACACACATATATACACATATTTATATTTCACGTTATCATTCAATATTAGAAAAGATTGAACCATTATCAAAATAGAGCAAAATAAGAGCAAAAGAAAGTATTTAACACATTATAATAAAACTATACAAATGGTATGTGACTGTGGCCTTGGGGGGGGGCTTGGTGATCGCTGCGCGGTGTTCCTTGGTTGTTCAACGTGCGTCTGAGGAGGTGCTTGTCCTGCCGTGACGTGTGCAGGTTCCTGCGCCGCTGAAAAAAAAAGAAAATTAAAAAATAAGGGAATTGATAAAAAAGATAATGATTATATCCTAAAATACTGTTAGAATTTGAATACAAAAAGAAAACACTGTGCAAAAGCACAAAAGTTAGATATAGATTATATAGTTAAATACAAACACAGTACAGAAAAAACTAATGAAGTTTATAAAGTGCTAAAAAGCTTATTATGTGTTTTAGAAGAAAATGCAAGTTATAGAGCAAAATTAATATAAGACTAATGTTTTAATGTATAAATTAGGTTTGTAACATTTTTATTAGAATGACTAACTTGGTATGTACATGATAGATGGTAATATATATCATTGTCTGTGGGTGTATATATATATCAATATGAATATATGTGTATATATATATATATATATATATATATATATATATATATATATATATATATATATATATATATATATATATATATATATATATATATATATATATATAATTATATTAAGAAAAAGGAGCGCAGTAGCACCTTTAGTGAATATTTCAAAATTAGGGTAAATTATTTTCCTAATGATACTTAAATCAAAACATATAAAATGTTCAAATGTAAATATTAATCCTTTAAAAATAAACCAAAACTTTTAATAACACATCCGAATTGACGTTACAATTTCTGGAATGATTATAATATCAGTGTTACCAACAAAGTTTGGAATTTAATTTTTTTAATATTATTTAATGAATTATCTTTTAAATAAAACCAATCATTTCATAAATTCAGTTCTTATTTTGAACGAATATAATTTTCAGTGTTTTTTCTCTTAAATAAATTCTTTCATTTAAATAATTTAAATTTAACTATAAGAGACTCGAAAATTCAATTTTTCAAAAACGTAATGTACAATTACAGCAAATTCAAACATAATTCAGAAACGCCAAACGCGCACATCCATACACATATGCATGTGTTCATACATATATATATGTTTTCTTAATTCATGTTTTTAAATTACTATAGAATGTTATCATTTGAAGACATATTTTGAGAATAACGTAATTGATAAAGATTACACTTTAACAATATCAATAAAAAATGACATATTTATCATTTTAATGTACAAAAAATAATTAAACGTTGAAAAAACAATAGTATTTCAATCATTTAATGTGCATGTGTATGTATGTATGTGTAATAAATATATATATATATATATATATATATATATATATATATATATATATACATACACGATATATCATTTGATAAGTCATTTGATAGTAAAAAGTAAGAAAAACTAAATTGAAAAATTTAATTAATTAAATTAAACAATAAATTTACCATTCTTATCAAACGACCCTCATATATATATATATATATATATATATATATATATATATATATATATATATATAAAACACTAATCATAAATATATGAAAAATATTTATATTATAAATAACATAAGTGAAGATATGTTAGATAAAAGTGATATCTTTTTTACACAGTAAGCAAAATGAATATTTATCATAAATATGTTTTATTTCATTTCGTGGATAATTTTTGTTTGCATTTTCGTAATATTTATATTCTTTAAGTTCAAAAATTCCAATAATGTTAATAAATATATCCACTTGTTATACCTTTATTTGTTTTGTAAATATAATTACGTGTTTTAAAAACATGTATTAATGATTAAGTGACTCAGATAAATGTAATAATCATACGTGAGTAACATGATTGTACAATCGTATTATTCCTGAAGTTCAGACAGAAATAATGATAAGATGACCTTTGCCTCCGAAATAAAAAATCTTAAAATGATTTTAAAAATCAGTCGATTTTACTCCATATCAGTCATTTGTTGTTTTTCTGAATATTTACACGATGGATGATTATTTTATAGTTTCAATTTCGACATGGGATTCGATATTTATACATTTTAACGCGTTTTTATTTGGAATATGGCTATTTTTGAAAAGTATGTGCAAGTGGTTATGGAACCCTAATGCTTTTAATCATTTAGAAATTCGAGATAATCCTCCAGAATGTCTTGTAAATACCGTTTTAGGTCACCATTCTTACGTAAAATTAAAGGTATGTAGATCTAAAAAATTACGCGTGTTGTGTGTGTGTAATTTATACTATATACAAATGAATGTATCTTATAAAATAAAATGTTTTCTTAATAAATTAATGTATCTTATAAATTACAAAAAATAATTAAATATCTTATTAATGTATCTTATAATTTATTAGATTAAATGTATTTATTTTTAGGGAATAAAACTACATTATGTAGAATCTGGCTCAAAAAACCATCCATTGCTACTTTTACTTCATGGTTTCCCAGATTGTTGGCTAAGTTGGCGACATCAGATTCCTGAATTATCAAAATATTTCCATGTTGTTACTCTTGATTTAAAAGGATTTGGGGATTCAGATAAACCTCTATGGCGTACTAGTTATCGTATTGATATTCTGTTAATAGAACTAAAGCAGTTTATTAATGCACTGGGTGCAACTAATTGTATTGTAATCGGACATGATATAGGTGCAATTCTTGGTTGGTTTCTTGTTCATCATTTTCCGCAGAAAATCGATAAATTCGTTGCTGTTTCATGTCCGCATCCAAACATATTTTGGAGTCATTTGAACAATAATTCTGCATTTAATTCACGATGGGTAAATGTTGTACAGTTACCTTACTTGCCGGAAATAGATGCATTGAAAGAGGATGTTAAATTAATCAATGAATATTATCCACATCTTCAAGTGCAAAAAAATAAGAAAGATCCCTATGTTGAAGCATATAAATACACATTTTCCAGAAAAGAAGATTGGACAGGTCCATTGAACTATTTTAGAAATCTTCCTTTTACAAGAATTACTACTAATGCTGACTTAATATCAATACCAACATTACTTATAACTGGGAACAGAGATAATGTTGTAAAACTGGAAGGTATTGTAAAATCAACTGATTACTGTGAAAAATTTTTGGTGAAAATAATAGAAAATACTGGACATTTTCCACATCAGGAGAATCCAGAGATGTTTAATAAAATTTTACTAAATTTTTTAATGAAAGACAGTACGGTGAAAATTGTTGAAAAGTCATCAAAAGGTATAGTAGATCGTATGCTAGGTGCTGTTTCAAATACTGTAAAATATGGAAACAGTGTATTTGAAGTTGTTCATAAAAGGACTAGTAATACCAGCAATTCACCTGATCATATTCAAAATGAAACTTGAATTTTAGCATTAAATATTGATACTGATTTCAAAATACTTTTATGTTTATATTTACACTCAGTTATTGATGCAAACATTTTTTTTGTATTTGTAATAAATTATTGGAATATTTAAATAATTAAAAAAAAACTAATTATATTTATTTTTATTATGGTTACATGTATATATATATATATATATATATATATATATATATATATATATATTTCAAAACTTCCATATCTATAATAAATGCAGTCATTTCAAAATTAGAGTATAGTTAATTATTTAATAATTTCATAACTTTTCGTCATAAAAAAAATCATATATAATTTATTGCCAATATGTTTGTTATATGTGTTATTAATTTATAACATTATTATACAAAAATACACGTTTTTTGAATTTCTTAGGTAATTTGTATATATGAATAATTTTAAAATCTTTATTTTTTGTAATTGTAAATATGTATATCAATATTAGACAATTTTAAGTTGATCATATCTTATTGTATAAAGAATAATGTAATCTTGATGTTCATATTATGTAGGAATGTGTTTTTTAAAAATTATAGTAAGTTAAATTCATATTTTTTATAATAAATCTATTGATTTTTATTTAATGTAATTTTTGTTATTATTCATGAATTTGTGAAACCTTTGTTCCATGTTTTGTTTTTCAAATTATTTATATTTCTCAAAATTTAGAATATATAAAGTTGTAACCATTTGAAACTATTTTATTAAAAATTATAATGAAAATATTTTTTTCTGAATTTTAAATTGTAAACATAGATAATGGACAGATTTTTTTGAAATTAAATATGCATTCTGGTCTAAGCAATTTGAGCAGTATTGTAAATATGTATAATGTTATAGATTTCATTTATAATTTAATTTGTTTAATGTGTAACATTAAATTTTTCCAAAACATTTTAAATTTGGAAAAAAAGTTGGCAGCGGTGGGATTCGAACCCACGCCTCCGAAGAGACTGGTGCCTTAAACCAGCGCCTTAGACCGCTCGGCCACGCTACCATCTAAATACAATCTCTCAGTACGTATTAAAATAACGAAATAATTATAAATTAAAAAATATAAACATTTAAAATATAATTTTCTTAAATTACATAAAATATTTCAATTCAATTTAACATAAAAATAAAATTATCTTTGAATGAAATATATACAAGAAATAATATCAATGATTAACAAACTTTTTATAAATAAGGTTTCAATTAAAAAAATATATACACACAACTCATATGTTTAACTTATATGATTTATTTCTACCTAACATTTTATTAAAAATAAGTTCAAATTTTGGTTACTAATAATTATATATTTGAAATATTATAGTTACAACTTATTACATATATAAATTTGAATCTGATATAATAAATTTTGGTGTAAATTTATCTGAAGGTATTTGCAATTTTTCCAGTAAGTCCATTATCGGTTGTACAGTAATACTATCTAATGGTAAATGATCTAAATAACAAATGAAAAGTGATGCAGGCTTATTTATATGAACTCTATATGAAATTGCTAAAATAAAACAAGGACAAAAACATTACAATAATTAAATAATTATAAATATACAAATAATTCAATAATTATAAATATACAAATTTACCTCCTGCACTCAAACCAGTAACAATATTTGGCTGTTCTAAAAATGGTATTTTTATTTGAAGATCTCTATTACTAAGAGCTCTGATTAAACAAGTAGGTTTTTCTTCTATTAATAATGTTTGATATTGTACCATTGGTAATGAAATTAAACCAATAACATTTTTTGCTTCAGTAATCCATGATGTTATATTATTTAAAATCTATAAATATCCATTTGCGTTTGTATGTATGTAAATAATAAATTGTATATAAATTACCTCTGACTGCTGTGTATTATTTAAAGAATCTAATAAACATATATAAATTTCATTCATTTGTAACTTATATATTGTTATTTTCATCTCAGTCAAATGACAAATTAGTTGTGCATTTTTAATAACACAACTTTTAAATAAATTTATCAAAATTGTTCCTTCTACTATGATAAATGTTTCAATATCATTTGTGGGCTTCCACAATAATCTACAATTGTCACAATTATTTTCATTACACATATATATAAACATTACATTGATATAAACATTAATTAATACAAATATAATATTTATATTTAAAATATAAGCATACTCAGTATGAGAATCATCTAATTCTTCATCAGAATCATAAATAGCACGACTTGAGGGTTCAATAATTTCTCCAAATAATAAATTTGACATTTTTAATTTTGAACTATCGATACTGAAAAGAAAATAATCATGTACATGTCAACTACGAAATAGTGTTGATTCATGCGTATTAATCGTGTCATTTACCACGTGTGTTAAAAGGAGGTTAACTTAATTTCATGAAAAATGGGTGTAATTCAAAGAGTAAAGTAAGTTTTTTACAAATAAAAGTTATATTGAAATTGTATACAGAAATACAAATATATATATATATATATATATATATATATATATATATATCGCTATATTTCATAATGTGTTACTTAATATATTCATGTTTATTTCAAATTAAAAAATTATCTATTTTAGAAAACCCAATACTCATAAAGGAAAAAAAGTTCTTATTGCACGCGAGCCAAAATTAATAGAAGGACCAAAAAACACTTTGTTTTTGATAGGACGTAAATCATCAGAATTATTGAATAATGCAATGAAAGAATTGTTTCAGTTCAAAAAACCAGATGCTAAGTTTCTATCCAAAAAAAAAGACATAGTACCATTTGAAAATGTAGTTCCAGTTGAATTATTATCAAAAAAAAATGATTGTGCGTTATTTGTATTTGGATCGCATAATAAAAAACGTCCAAATAATTTAATTATCGGTAGAACATTTGATCAAACTACTTTAGATATGTTTGAGTTGGGTATCAATGACTTTAAAAGCTTACATGAGTTTGAAACTGAAAAGGTATATTTTGACTGTATAATTCTTATGATTAAATAATAAATATAATAATATTTTTAGATTGCTACAGGAATCAAGCCGTGTCTTGTATTTTCAGGAGAATGGGAAAAATCACCTGAAATGATACGTTTAAAATCTTTATTTGTTGACTTGTTTCACCGAGAAAATGTCGAATCTATACGTTTACAAGGTTTAGAGCATGTTTTGAGTTTTACTTTATACGATGGTAAAATACTGTTTCGTTCATATAAAATTTTATTGAAAAAATCTGGCTGTAAAACTCCAAGAATTGAATTGGAAGAAATAGGTTTGTAACGATAATTTATACTTAAAAATCATAAATTAATTAATTTTTATTATCAAATTTTTTTAGGTCCTTCAATGTCATTAAGTATTCGCCGATCTCACGTTGCATCTGATGATCTAATGAAACAAGCTTGTCGCCAACCAAGAGAATTAAAACCCACTGTAAAGAAGAATATTACAAGAGACAATTTAGGAACTGTACGTGGACGAATTCATCTTGGAAAACAAAATATTAATAAAATACAAACAAGAAAAATGAAAGGATTACGAAAAACAATATCTGAAAAGAAAGAACAAAAATCAAAAAAACGAGCTAATACTGCAAATGATAATCGTATAATAAAAAAAACAAAAGTAAAATAAGTTTGAATTTATATTGATTTTACATTAATAAAATAATTAATTTCTTAATCCAAAAATAGTTTCAATTATATCAACTATTTTGTTTATATCTTTCAGTATTTTTTAAAAAAATTACATTTTTTATGAATAAATTTAGTAAACAGTTAAATGAAAATATTTGTAAAATAAAATATATTGATTTTTAAGTATGTGAAATTATTCCATATATTAAACTATTAAAATGTTTTTTTAATGTAATCTATATGTACGAGGGTCGTTTGATAACTATGGTAAAAAAGTAAGAAAAACTAAATTGAAAAATTTAATTAAACAAATTTACCATACTCATCAAACGACCCTTGTATATAAAAATGTGTAATTATCTTCTGAAAATAGTATTACTTTTTGAAATTTACTCAGTTTCGATAGAAAAAATGTGATCTTAGATTTTGTAATTTTTGTTTATAAATTAAAGTGTATTTATTTAAATATTTATTCTTCTTTTGATCAACATATTTATTTTTAAATATGCCGGTTATAAATGTCGCCTTTTAGGGATTTTACAGAACAACAATTGGTTGTCGCATAAAATGTAATGGTAGCCGCTATATAAATGCATCTCGTTGACATTTCTGACAAATTGTGAATATAAATGTGCATTTCAGGTGGTGTATGTGTAAAATTAATTATTATACTAAAAATTTTACAAAAGTTTCATATGTGAAGTTTAAATATTCATAATTCCTTTTATCAGTGTCATCTAATATGCCGCCAAATACTTCATAATTGAACTTGATTGACATTAAAAATGTTAAGAATAAAATATTGTCTAATGTTCATGCTGCATGAATATGTGAAGATATTTTTGCCTATATTTATTTTATTTTTAGATTGTTGTTGACTTGAATAAATATATGTATTGTAACTTAACCTAAGTACTCATTTTATACATTAACTTTCTATTTAAAATAAAATACATTTGTAAAATATATATAAATGTAAAAGTACTTGAATTTATGTGAGTGTATATATCTAAGAAAAATGTTTTAAGACAATTTATTTGTTTACACTTTTTCTGATAATGGAACTAAACTTTAATAATCAAAAACATTATTCATAATGGCAACTGCTATGAATAATTCTGGTAATGGAAAAATGCGTGGCCCTGGAAGACCACCAAAAAAACCAGTGTCGTGTACGTGGTGTGGTGAAGGAAAAGGTAGATTAAAATATGTGCTACCTACACAAAATGGTGAAAAAGAATTTTGTTCAGAAACTTGTTTAAGTGAATTTCGTAAAGCCTACATTAAAGGTTCTTGTCTACAATGTGATAATGTTATAAAAGGAAATACAGGTAATTGTTTGTTGTGTATAATTTACTTATATATATTTATATGTATATATACACACACATACATATACATTGTGTGTGTGCATGTGTTCTAGAATAAAATTTCATTCTATTATTTTTTAATTAAATTTTAATGATATTGTAGGTTGTACATCCAAAGATTTCTGTTCAACATATTGTTTAAATAAATATCAAAAAAAGAATGAAGCGTCAGCAAAAATTCTATCTGTCCCACCAACTCCTGCTGGTGGATTTGCTTCAGATTCAACCAGTTCAGGCCCATTCCAATATGAAACATTTCAAACATTTGATTGGGATGAATATTTACGAGAAACAGGTAGACAATAAAAACATTTAATATTAGTTAAATTGTAATAGAATATTTAAATTTTATTCAAACCTTTTGCATTTATATTTATAAGCATAAATAAATATATTATTATTTCAGGAAGTATTGCAGCTCCTGCAGAATGTTTCAAACAAGCTATAGTTCCACCCCAAAATGACTTTAAAAATGGAATGAAACTAGAAGCATTAGATCCTCGAAACCTCACATCTACTTGTATTGGAACAGTTGTTGGTGTTCTGGGACCTCGTCTTCGATTACGTTTAGATGGCAGTGATAACAAAAATGATTTTTGGAGATTAGTAGATTCTAGTGAAATTCATCCGATTGGACATTGTGAAAAATCAGGAGGAATGTTGCAGCCTCCACTAGGGTGAGTAAAAAAATTACAAAGTTGATTTAAAACAAGAGTATCAGATAATTGTTACATTGTATATTATTCAAGATTTCGAATGAATGCTAGTTCATGGCCAATGTTTCTGCTTAAAACACTCAATGGTGCTGAAATGGCACCAGGAAAAATATTTCAACGAGAACCACCAAGTCCTCGAGCTAATCTGTTTCAAATTGGACAGAAATTAGAAGCTGTAGATAAAAAGAACCCTCAGTTAATTTGTACAGCAACTGTCGGTGCTGTTAAACAAGACCAAATCCATGTTACTTTTGATGGATGGAGAGGTGCTTTTGATTATTGGTGTCGTTATGACAGCAGAGACATATTTCCTGTCGGTTGGTGTGCAAAATCTGGACACCCATTACAACCACCTGGGCAAAAATCAAATTCTACTACCAATCGGTTAGTGCTTATTTGATTAAAAATGTTTTGTTACTATAAGTTATTTATAGGATATTCTTTTTTATTATTTGAATGAAATTATACAATTTATAGATTTAAACCTCGATTATCTCAAACATCTAACAGTGAAGTAACATCAACACCAGAACCACCGGATACTTCCATGTCGAGTGGTCTTATATCTGCCACAGTGTACGTTAGAACAGGATGTTCATATGGACCGTTTCTTGATCCGAGTAGACTTCCCACGATTGTTGAAGGCCAGACGTTAAGCGGTACTGCAAGAAAACTAATTCAAGTATGTAAACTTAATAAACTGCTGTTTCATTATAAACAAAATAAATATTTTCAGTTGCATAAAAAAGTTATTTTGCTATTTTCTAGGAATTGTTTTCTGCAACAATTAATGCTGATAGTCTTGCAACCAATCTGAGTATATTACGTGGTGAAGAAGCTACTTTTGCATTATCAGGATGTTCATATACTGTTAAAATTCCTATGATGAGTAAACACAGTGAACTTGAAACATTTTTACGGATGGTAAATAATGCAGTTGGTGCCTGTATTCAATTTTTATGTAAGTAAATGATGCACATAATTATAAAATTTATTGCCTGATTAATTATCATTTAGGAAATAAATCTTTGAAACTTAATAAATACTTTTTATATTTTATAAATATACTCAGATAAAATATATAATGTGCATGTATCTAAATTCTTTTAATATTCATTTAATAAATAAATCAATAATAGCATTGGAATGCTCTACATCATCCGATTGCACAAGATGTTCAGGACCAGATATTCGTCAGTCAACACCAAGCCCACCTCCTACAAAACGATTGAGACAACCGGAAAAACCTGAATTAGAGGCAGCGACATCTACCACACTTGAAATTCCTCCATCAAATAGTTTACTATTAACTGGAAATTGCAGTGATAGTCCAGCTTTACCTCAGTCCAGTACTGGGACGACACAAGTTGCTACATCAGGTAATGGTGTATTAGGAGCTTCTCTTCGTGCCCCAACTCAGGAATGGACAATTGAAGATGTGATACAATTCATAGAGGCTGCTGATCCAAGTCTTGGAATCCATGCTGATTTATTTAGAAAACATGTTAGTATTTATTGATTGTTCTAATTTAATTGTAAAATGTGCTATCGTTAGATACTTAATTATCTTCAAAATCAATTAAATTTAAATTTGTTTATACAATTGAAAATATTTTAATGTGGATTTATTTTTAGGAAATTGATGGCAAAGCATTATTACTTCTTAATTCTGATATGATGATGAAGTATATGGGATTAAAACTGGGACCTGCTTTGAAAATATGCAATCTCGTTAGTAGAATAAAAGGGCGGCGACATATGATGCATTAATGACAAAATCAGAAATATCCAAACGGCATTTGATAATCACAATCCTTACAGATTGTTTCAGTTATTATTCGTTCCTGTTAATATATTTTGGAATTCATATTTTCAGTTTGTCAATAAAATATATATTTTTACGATATTTTTGAACGTTATCATTTATATTGTAGAAATTATGACAAAAATATCTAAATGTATCGATTAGTTTATTATTCAGACAAACTATAATTATCGTGTTCTATTATTACAATATTATTTTTCTTTAAAAAGCTTGTTCTTTTTGAAAGAAGTTTATTTTTTCAGCCCTCCTATGATCTTTTTATTATTATTATTTTAAAATTAATTTAAATAGGAAAGTATTTTATAGATAATATTTCACAGATGGTTACCATACCCCAATATGAAAGTAGAAAGTATTAGATTCCAATCAGAGAGTTTCTTTTTAAATTTATATGAATTTGTATCTATTTTGTATATATACACACTCACATATTTACATGTACACATGTAATATTGATGCAAATTTATACGTGGTATTTTTTTAATATAAATAAATTGAAAAAATGTAAAATATTTCAACAGTTTGTAGTAACATCATTTACAAAAATGTATGTAAAAGTATTGAGAAAACAGTCATTAATAAATTTTTGATAACTATCTGTGAAATATGTTAATTCGGTCTTTATATACATATACATACTTGCACCTGCAAACAAATATACAACATGTACACGTATACATGTTTGTGTATGTATATTATATATATATAATATATATATATATGTGTGCGTGTGTTTGTTTTCAATTAAATAAGTGCATATACATTGAATTGGAAATAAAGAAAGAGCAGTTGGATAGTACTTTCTGCCATTAATATCTATATAATTGATAATATTGCCAGTTTTATTGATTTAAATAATTAATTATTATTGTTTAATTATTTTATATTTGATATAATTTTTATGTAACTGATAAATTTTTAAAAAATCTAAATGACATTTTATAACTAAATTGGACATTTATATATTTCTTAAAATACATAAAATTTCAGAAAGTTTACTTGTGTGATTGATTCAAATGAACAAAAAGTTGAATCAACAAGAATAACAATTATTGAATGTGACTAATTAATTACATTCACTTATATAACATACGCAAGCAGGCACACACACACACACACACATATAATATGTATGTTGTGCCTAACATACATATATTAAGATGTTGGCTGTGTGAGATTGGTTCAAATTTATGCAAGAAATTTGAATTACATAATATTGTTAACTTATTTTAATTATTAAATCGCTAAAACTGGATACTCCTTTTATATATATAATGTAATTGAGATATACGGTATTTTGATTATGAAAATTGTACTTAGAGTTTACATGAATGAATTCAAATGTGTTATTCAAATATGTTTCAATAAAATGTAAAAAAAACACTATTTTAAATTTATATGGGTAAATTTATTTTCTCGATTTTAGTATCCTAAGGTGAGTATATTCGAATGAAAAGAAAAAAGAGAATACCAAAATAATGTCAAAAATAGAATATAATATTGTATTCAGACTATTTTTAAGAATTTTGTATTTTGGTTATAAATTTGTAAAAATGTTTTTCAAGTAGGCAAACAAATATAATCTACTTTATAAAATAAAAATAAATGTAAGGAATGTGTCATGCAATACAACACAATTCCAAAAATATTTCCAGTATGTTATTATAGTGTAAATAGAACCTATGCATTTAAGTTTACTTTACAGGTGCTTACAGACAACTAGTGGAGGTGGTACTGAGTCACTTACCAAATACAGGTATAGTAATAAGAAGTCAAATAAGCGTAATATCTACATGTAAATATGTTTTTATAATTGAATTTTATTGGAAATTTTTACGCATTTTTAAGTAATTGTCGAGTATTAAAAAAGATACCGTATTTTTTCTTAATTCGTAATTAAAAACAAACAATTCATACAGGTGGGTAAAACCATAATTACACAACTACATTTGTATTCGTTCTTATTTATAATCAACTTAAATATATTTTTGGACTGATAGTGAAGATTTAAAATAATAATAAAGTGAATATAAAATTTTATATTTTAAAATTTTATTTCATTTGCAAGCAATAAAAAGTTTTTCTAATTTTATGAATGTATGTCAATTTTTAAATTATTTAATGCTTTGTATTTTTTTTTATTGATGTATATATCCACAAAAAATCTATTTTATTATTAAATTTGAAAATTTATTTACTGGTGTTACAATTATTGACTTTGATAATTTGGAACACAAGTTAATTTTATATTCGAAGATGTTTTTCAATTAATTTTTTTTTTTTAATTTTTTTAGATGGCGGTACAAAAAATGTTAGTTTTATTTATTACATTATTTATTGAAAATGTACTATCATCAGTTAATACAAAATGTGAGGGTGAACTTTTGAATAAATGTACTTGTGGCATTGACAAATTTGATAATGGAGAACAGTATATTGTTAATTGTACTGATACACAATTTACTGGCACAGAAATGCTCGAAATGCTTCCTGAAGAAACACAAGTACTTATATTTACTGGAAATAAAATTAATGAATTGCCATCAAATATTTTTGGGCAGTTTATAGAATTAAAAAAATTACGAGTAATCGATATGAGTAATAATGGCATAAAAGAAATTCGAGGTAAAACGTATCACCATGTCAGTAACGTGGAATGTTTAATTTTAAATCATAACGATATTAGTATATCGAGCAGTGATTTAGATCGTAATCATAATCATCCGAGAATGTTTTCAAATTTCATAAACTTGAGGGAACTTCATTTGACCAATGCTTTTCAAGATAATACAGATGAAGAATTATCAAACGACCTTCATAACATATTTGTAGACAGTAATTTAACGAAATTAATAAAATTACATTTAGAACAAAACGAAATAAGCAAGTTTAAGGATAAAAATGTTTTCTGTGAACTACTCAGTTTAGAACAATTATACCTAGGTGATAATTTGCTGAATGAAATCAACTTTAATCTCACATGTTTGAAAAATTTACAATTCTTAGACTTAGAACGAAATAAGTTCAGTACCATGCTGTACAAAGACTTATTAATGTTAGACGGCTTGACATTGATTCCTGAAAGGAAAGAAAATATACTCGTCGACATAGGGCGTAACCCTTTACGATGCGATGAAGCCAAACCGTTAAGCCATTGGCTTCATATCACTCATGTTGAAGTTAGAAATAAAGGGCTGTTAACCTGCGACTCGAAATACGGGCAAGAAAAGATTCTTACACTCGAGAAGAGTACAAATCAACAAAAGTCCGAAACTATGACGATTCTTGTGAGTTTTCTTGGTTTTGCTTTAGTTAGTTTTGTCTTGGCTTTGATATACATGTCAAAGGATCAGATTCGTGCGAAAGTTGTTCCTTTATTCAATACTGTTAGTAGAAAAGTCCAATATACCACTATAGAATCTCAAGTTATCAATGTGTAATTTATTATTGCAAGCATCTTTCATTATGTTCCTCATATAAAACAATAATATTGATAATCAAGTCATATTTGAAATAATTAATGTTATTATTGATCACAGATCACCAAAAGTATAACTTGTTTAGTATATATTATCATATAGTTGTAAATCGATTTATTACTAATGAATCAAATTACTATATTAAAATTAAATAATCTCAATTTTTACTCAATAACTTGTAATAAATATAAAAAGATCAAATTCAAAAAATACTTAATAGTCTGACAAATAATTTATATATATATATATATATATATATATATATATATATATATATATATATATATATATATATATATATATATATAAACACATTAGTTTAGAAAGTGTCCTTAAAACTTACTTAGTAAAATTTATATATACATTATTATATATGGTGCTGCCATTAGTTTATGCTGTGAATATTAATATTTATTTATTATCATTTAATTTTCCTAATAACATATATTATTTTTCTTATTAAAATTACTGCCTTTTTATTTAACTGTGAAGTTTATATAAATATATAAATAAAAATAAATATTCGTTTTTGTCCTTTTCCTTTTAATGCATTTCCTAGTTCTAAAATTCCTATAAAAAATGTTTGTTGTATGTATGTATGTAAGACAAAAAAAAAAAGAATATTTGGAAAGTTGCGCAAAAAATTCGTTTATTTCAATAATATTTAATCTATAAAACCACGAATATTTGGTGCGTGTGTAATTTAATACAATTCAATTTCGAAATATCAAAAAAGGAAACAAATTAATTGTTATTTCAAAATCACAATTTTTTACAAACATCCAATAATTATTTATTGTTTACTTTATTCGTTAATACGCATTTCAATGTCGATGTCATCATCTTCAGAAAGCTTCATTGTAATATAAAGATGTTATATTGCAGCATCTGACGATGATAGCATTGCCATTGAAATTCGCATTAGCGAATAATGTGAACAAAAAGTGATTATTGAATACATGAAAATATTGTGTTCAGGCAGATGATTCATTTGCATTCAAGTGAATTTGTCGTAATATTCAAAAGAATGGTGACGAAAGAAATTTTCTGCTGGTGAACGTATCTGATCATCAGATGTTGAAATATTAATCATTTTATCAAATTAAGATTTCTCATATGTATATACAATTAAAATGTCTTGAAATGACTTCTCGTTTATACTATATATATGATCAATATTTTTTGTGCATGTATATTATTGTTAAGTAAATAAATTTTGTACAAAATCAATATTTACACGAGATTATTAAATAAATGATTAATATGAAAATCAAATCTAAAATTATATTGAATAAAGTAAAATCGTATAAAGTATATTTAATTGTTTCAAATTAAATGATCTAATAAAATAATACTAATGAAGTCATTTTATATAAATATTAAGGAATTTAACATTTAATTTGTTTTTTTATGATATTATACTGTAGTGACTTAATTGAATTAATAATATTTCATTAAATTAAAAAATTGAAAGTATAATGCGAAGAAGTTATAAAATTACTCAAATTATAAATAACATTGTATTTGAGGGTACCATTTTTACGAATATATTTTTTTAAAAAATTGGAAATAGTCTATCTTGATTTCTATTAATTATATTTTAATATTACTAAAATGCCTTTAATTCACGAAAAATAATATAGAATTTATAATAGCGAGAACAGATTTTTAAAAATGTTTGTAAATTTAGATATATTTTGATATCTTTTTAAATAAGTATATTCTTCAGTGTCAAAATGTTCTTAATTATTGTTGGTATATCTAGAGCTAATAAAACAAACTATACTGAAACATTTATTTTTTTAAAAAAAAAAATACATAAACTGCTTACGAAAATTTTCTTCTTACTGAAATTTAAAATATTTTCAATTGGTAATATAATTTGTGAACGTATTTACAAAAACTGTGAAATAATTTTTTTATATAAAATAAATACGAGATTGTCAAAATAATGTATAATTATTTATAAATAAATACGTGTTTATTTTTTTAAAAAATATAAAAGATCGTGTAATTTCCAATTCACTATATGTGAAAATGTTCATGTTACTCCAAATAGATTAATAGAAATTTAAAAAAATACATATTTTAAATTTAGATGTAAGCATAAATCCATATTTAACATAAATATTTATCAACGAAAAAGATTGCATTAGGCATTGAAACGATACAAAAAAAAACATAGTTTTTTTCATATACATATTTTTTACCTGATTTCATACATAAATACCATTCTCTATTTTTATAAATGCATTTAATTCTAATATGTCAGTTTAATAACTTTATAATATAAATAATGTACTGACGAGATAAAATGATACATACATTTAAAAAAAAAATAAATCTTTTCAAAATATTTTTTATACTAGTTTATTTATCCTTCTTTAATGTAAAACTTCTTATTTATTGATTTTAATAGTGATGTATTATTATTAATAATTATAATACATCACTATTAAAATCAATATTTATTTATTTCAACTTGAAGAGACATTTCCAACTATAACTTCTATTTTTGTTGTAAATAATTGAAATTTCAAAAATGAAATAAATACTGAAATGTAAATATCTTATATATATAGTCTCACGTAATAAAAAGAGTTTTGTGCAATAAATAAAATATATTTTATTAAAGTGCATATATAGATTGATATTTTGAAATTATAATATTATATTCGTTTTAATTATCTGCTTGTTTAAAACAACTATATTTTTGATTTGTCATATTTTTGCTAATAAGGTTTCAAATTTCAATTTTCAATACAAAAGAGTCGATAAAATAGTAGACTTCATTTTTATGCCAGTAATTTCATATTAAACTTGACTTCAAATTAGTTTATTTTGTAATTCGAATTACATTTGTAAATATTTATTTGGTACTGTGAATTTTCATTTTCACCTAAATGAATCATTTAATCCAAACCTATAAGATTTTATACATGTTCAAAAATAATCTTTTATTCGCCGATGCATATTTCGACAACAATGCTAACATCGTGTAAACTCTACATTTGAAAATCTTTTTTTTTTTAGTTAAGCTTGGCCTTCAATTCTCTTCATCAATCTTCGTGTAAATTGAAGTGTCCAATAACAATTCCACACAAATATACATTATTTGTCTGAATACATCTTTAAAAGTTTACTTTTATAATCTTAATTTTACGTATCTGTCAGTATAGAAATATTTTTTAAAAAAACAGATAACATACTGTATTTACTTCTAATATTAAATTCCCTTTTTTCTATAATTAGATATTTATTTATTGTGGTTATATATGGACAGAGTTATTGCCATTGTCGATTATCTCTTGAATACGTTTTTATCAATTTTGAATTCTTTAAAAATTTAAACTGTGTAAAAAATATTTACTTATTCGTAAATTAGTATGCATGTCCAACTGTTGACCCTTGTGTGTATGTGTTTTAATATATATACATATATATATATTCACTCATCCACATATATTACATTCACACATGTTACTATCACGTCAAGGATTTTAAATTATAGTTTTGAGAACATGGTTTATATTATGGTAATGTTTGTTTAAGTGAGAAATTTATGTTTTTTCTGTCATCTGAATCTTTCTATAAGAGGATACTAGGAATCTTGTGGGTAAAATCTTACGGTGTTACATAGATGATTCATTTATGTTAAAGTAGTACTTTTCTATTAAAAATAGTGTGTAGAAACTATTATTTATTTAATATAGAGAATGTTAAGGGGGGTCTCAAAAATGATTATAGTTGAAATATTTTTCATTTTTTGAAATAATGTGTTATTACAATATCATTTTCATTTACTTCTTATTATTTGTTTAGTCATCGATGTTTGAACCATTTACGATTCATTGAATTTCATATTTAAAAATATAGATTTTTATAATTTATATTCGTCTCTACTCTACTCATAATACAAACAAAATCAATTAATTTATGTTTAAAATAAAATACTATATTTCTTTACAACATATGTAAATTTTTGAAGATAAGATCTTGTATTGCTGACTTCACTTTTACTTTTATAAACATCGAGATTATTAATTTACATAAACGTAAACAGAAATACAAGACCTAAAAATAATAAGTTAACTTCAGTAAGTCCCTGAATCGCTAAAACGGAAGTTCTTGCGACAAACAGCTTTTTATTTTCGGCTCACATATGTCAATTCCATAAATGAAAAGACAAGGTCATCGACCGAGGCCGTTACCAGTTTAAGACATGTTGTCAATGAAATGCTATTTGATATAAACACATTCAGGTATTATTTCTGAGAGAGTTAAAAAAATGATGTCATCATTTGAGATTACATCATTGGAATTTTTATGCATTATTGTTTTTGCACGTGTGTTTACGTTTCGTACAGTTCAAAAGATCTATCGAAAGATATCATCGTAACGTACTGACAATAGCACATGCATTCGAAGCACCACGCCCCTTTACCCTTGTAATCATGTAAATAAACGCGGTCGTGGTTCGGGGAGTTCACAGACATCGAGTCATTATTTGGACGGTTCGCATCAAATCTGTCCACTGACGGGGGCGGTGTACGGTGCAGTAGCGTCTGAGGCCCGCAGGAAGGGCTTTGGTGCGCGAGGAGCGGCCTCGTGACCCTCCCACCGCGCGCGCTTCTGCCGCAGGCGTGAATACAGGATCGGGTTTATTATCAGATTCTTATAAGTTGTATCAAACATGTGCTTAGAACACGCATTATAGTTTTAATCAGCTGTCATCACCGGAAAATATAAACAATTGAAAACGGGAAACGTCTCATCGATGTCAATAATATTAATGTGTTTATCATATCAACACAAATGAATTATCACTCAAGTACCACAAATTAATTGTAAAAATGTTCAGTAATCATTTATTGTTTACTTTATTTGTTATAAAGCTGATGTGTATTTCGATCACGTGATCTTGACTTATATTTTATTATTTTTATTCAACGGATCTCCAATTAGTGGTCACCTCTTTTTTTAAATTTGTAATTACATATATGTATGCATATCATGAATATGTTTATTTACTCTTCTTCAATCAAAAATATTTAAAATTTTAACGATTTTTGAGGTTTGTTAAAATTAGGTTGAATATCTATATGTGTTACGTTTTATAATGTGAGTTTCTTATTTCAATATTATTTTATTTTACATATGTACATACATCTAAAACATGATATGTATATATACAATATATATATACGAGAGTCGTTTGATAAGTATGGTAAATTTATTTATTGTTTAATTTAATTAAATTTTTCAATTTAGTTTTTCTTACTTTTTTACCATACTTATCAAACGACCCTAGTGTATGTATATATATATATATATATATATATATATATATATATATATATATATATAATCATCATCATCAACATCAGCCCTTCTCAATACTCCGCTGGATGAAGGCCTCTCCCAAATTCTCCCTTCGACCGATCCAGTACCTTTCTCTTCCAGTCTACTCTGGCGAATCTCCTTATTTCTCTATCCATGAATCTCGTCCTGAGCCTTTTTATATACTTATGTTCCTAATCAAAAACTTTTCTTATACATTGATGATCTCCTCTTCTTGCTATATGATCGGCTCATTTCCATTTTAAACCTTTCATTTTTGCTATAACATTTGTAACTTTTGTTTCTCTCTGATCAATTAATTTCTCTTCTTATCTTTTTGTATAATTCCCATCGTAATATATATATATATATATATATATATATATATATATATATATATATATACATGTTATCTCATCATCAACAATCCTTTTCTATTCACTGCTAGATAAAAGCCTCTTCCAAATACATACACATACATATATACATATATATAATACCAATAGTTATACTATAAAGAGTCAATCAAAGATAATGTATTTTTTAATCTAGGATCAAACATTAATAGTTGACTAAGGTTTAATGAGCTTCATTCAATGGATTTTTTGCGATTAAAATTTTCGAGTAAAATAAAATTTGATAATTTTAATATGGCGGTCAAGACGTAATAAATTTTATAAATTTTTAATCTACAAGGTTTGTATAATAAAATTAAATATTTAAGTAATTGAGAAAAATTGGAAAAAATGAATTTGTTAGGGTTTATTTGTTCATAGGGTTCAATTTTAGGATGAAGCTGAAAGAAATCGTAATAAGTTTCATCTAGTGTTAAATCATTTAATGTTAAAAATTACAAGTTTAATTTATTTTTATAAATACTATTTATAAAATTGTAGGTTATAATATCATTATTATATTATTTAGCTAACACTAAAGATTGTTTGTAGATATTTTAAAATATTGTACTTTCAGTTTTTCAGTTATTTCTACGAAAATTTGATTTAGTTTTTATGTTTGAGTGATTTAAGGTTTTGAATAATTTATCCTTTTTAATAAAGAATAATTAAAAAAAGTTGTTTTAAAAAAAAATAAATAACTGGTATATTATTAAGTGTGAGTATAAAAATTGTATTGTTTAAATTTTCTTCTAGAGAAAAATTCAAATGTTTTGATGATGGTAAGATTTTATTGTATATGAAAAAAGAAAAATCGGAGCTTAATTTAAAATTAGGGTTACTACTTAAAAAAGTAAAATAATTGAGTGTTTTTTGTTATATATTTTTAAATTTTTTAAAAAATTAAAATAATCAATACATTAATAAATTGAATATATATATACGAGGGTCGTTTGATAAGTATGGTAAATTTATTTATTGTTTAATTTAATTACATTTTTCAATTTAGTTTTTCTTACTTTTTTACCATACTTATCAAACGACCTAGTATATATATATATATATATATATATATATATATACCTAATTAAATAAATCACAAATAAATATCATTTTATAATATTAAATAAAAAATAAAATAAAAATTATTAAATAAGAATTCAAACCAAACAATTATATATGAGAGTGTATATTGTATTTGCATTTATATTACTACTTTTAAGTAGATTTGTGGACGACCTTCAGTTTAATCATCTGTTTCGACGACATATGTATGAATAATTATTACAGTTTTTGTTAGATACTTTCTATTTTGTATTTTAACATATGTTGTGATGAATTATTTTCTCTTATTTTTCCAAGATAAATAAATTTGAATATATTAATTTGTTATTAATAAAAAAAAACATTGGAATTTATATTAAATTTATATTTTATAATACTGTTAAAAAATATAATTTTACATTTAAAGTCAGTAAATAACGATACAAAATAAATATGTTCTTATCGAAAATTATTATAATTGAATGTAAATATTTGATTGATTGTTGAAAAAAACTTTAAATTAGATTAAGAAAAGAAGATAATGCAGTTTCCCAAAATAATTAAATTATAAAGAAAAATAGTATTTGTGTAAAATATACATTATTGAAATATGGTATTAGGGACAAACTTTGTATATTGTAAACTTGAGTGTAGAATATAACCCATGCTATTAAAGTACAGTTAGGCTTGTACCGAAATCCTGTCCTGTGTAAACAACCACAATTGATGCCTACGCACACATACACTCGGTGGTATATTTCGCAAGGGTGCTGAGAACACAGCCCACATGCAAGACATGCCTGCCTGTCTGATAAAATACGGGTATCCTTTGTACTAACAGCTGCAACGCAGACCAAAGTCAAGTTGTAGCCAAACCCCTCGTGGGCCAATCGCAGAGCAGACCGACCCGCTGTCCGTGTTGCCGCGTCTATTTCACGCCCAAATTGTCGATTCTAACATTAGAGGAGCTTATTGTTGATATTTGTGTCCTGCTTTAGGCGCACGTTCAACTGATAAACATGTCTCTGTTTATTAAGTACAACATAGGAAAGTCTGTTCATAGAATTTATTTGTAATGCAGTGGTCGAAGTTGGTACAGCCTTCGTTTTTGGCGTGGATGCGTGCTGCCGCCCTACAAAAGCACGTTTTGCAGTGTTTAATATATTAATTTACTATTGTTTTCATTGAAAACTTATAAATCATTGTGAAAATACAGTGTGATTATATTGAAAACGTGTACGGTGCGTTAGCTTAACATAGCTAAACATATGTCTGTTAGCAACATGATACGCTTGCAGACGTGAACGTTGTTCTAGTATTTGTTATATTTATAATGCAGTTCGTTGTGCTTTCCAGTAGTTTAAATAATGTCATCAACAAATCAAAACGTTAATAGTATTAAATCAGAATATGTCCCCAATTCGAATAACTCTCAGGTGAGTGTTTAGATTAACAGTGTTTAATTATATTGAAATATATGATTTGATAAAGTGTAACAACGAGTGATACTAGTAAGTATTTCGTATGTTTTGTCTCTATCGTTCTATAATTATATATTTATAGTACGTTTATCGAACGTGAATGAGTGTTCAATGCATTAAGCACGCTCCGTGAATTCATTATATTTTAAAATACTGTAAGGTGGTATTACTGGGCGGGCTAAACCCTGACATCAGTATTGTGGGTGTTGCCCGATACATGGGCATGGCCCAGGAAGTTGTGATGTTAATAGTGCATCACATGTGATATTTTCTTTGTCTTGTACGGATTCCCCAAAAATATGTAATTATACAGGTGTCATCTTCATAGATCGAAATGATGAGTCACTTCACATTTCTAAATGACGTTGCTTTTCCAATATTGGAACTCTATAGACCATTTTATATTATCAAATGTTTTTCTTATAAATTCTTATCTGTCACACACACACACACACACAATATAGGTACATATTTTACATTGTATATATATATATATATATATATATATATATATATATATATATATATATATATATATATATATATATATATGTACACACACACACACACACATGTGTGTGTGTATATTTATGTATGTTTGCATAAATTCATGACTCAAAATTTATTTCTTGTTAATTATGCATTTATTTAATCTTTTTAAAAATATAATTTAAGGTCAATATATAATAAAATAGTTCCAGTTTTTTAAACTGATTGAAAATCATTTTGATTATTTTATTCTATAAAAATATAAACAGCTTTTTTATTAATCAGCTTATAATGTAAATAAATCTCTTTCATAAATATTAAAAAAGCAATAAAATTGTAATTAATTTTATTAATAATTTAAAAGTATCTAGTTAACTTATATTTTCATTTATTTATATGAACTCAAGTAAAAATAATACTTAGTCTAATAATATTTAATATTTATTTGTAATATAATTTTTATTAGTTAAATATTTTATTTCTAATTTTAATAACCATTTGTATTCAGTATTCCAATGTTAACATTCTGTTTAATGAACAATATTGTAAATTATTTAAAAAATATATTTCAGTAGTGGAAACTAATGATAGAATTATAATACATTTTTAATTTCATATGTTTTAGGATATTAAACCTAGTCCATCTCATCTTGCTTTATTGGCTGCTACTTGTGGAAAAATTGGACCAAATGGTAATGCAAATCAAGCATGTGGAACCAATGGTAGAGAAAATAATGCTACGACAGAACAACAAGTTTCACAGGATGTATCTCAGGTTCGATTGATTAATGCAGATCCACAACAGCTAGCAACAATTATGGCTGTACAACAAGCAGCTGCTGCAGGACAAAGAGGAGCAGGAGAAACTGTTGCAGTTACATCACAACCTCAGGTTGCCTTTTCTGTATTATATATATGTAAATAAATTTAATTTTTGTACCAAACAGTTTTTTATGTTTACTATTTCTTTTAGGTGATAACATTATCTCAGTTACAAGGATTTTTACCACAGCAGCAACTTATGGCTTTAGCAGCTGCTGCAAGTTCTGCTGAAGGACAACAAGTGTCTGTAGCTCCGGGTGGATTGAAAGCTTTCGCTTCTTCTGCAGGAGGACAACCACAAGTTGTGTCTCTACCTCAACAATTTTTACAAGTAATTATTCCATTTATGAAATAATTTATTTATACACATATTTACATATATATGTATATATCTTTTCAAAAACAAATCAAAGCATGAAAGACATGATTATACTTGTACAAATTGTATGTATATAAATAAAATATATGTATATGTGTATAAATTTTTACATATACATATATTAAAAATATATCAAACTTTTATATTTCAATATAGCAGCAAGCAAATCAGCTTGCAAATTCGGGTGGTGCTCATAACTTGACATACAGCATCATTCCACAGGCCACTGCTGCTGGAGCAATGCAAACTGTGACAGTAGATGGGCAAGAAGCATTATTTATACCTGCTGCTCAACCAACACCACATCAATTATTTCAAACACCTTCTGGACAAATAATCCGTGCACCTGCTGGAACTACTATTGTACCAGCAACAGCATCTAATTTAATGGGACAAGCCGCTGCTATGCAGTTACCTGGTGGTAAGGATATTGTTGATTATCTTTTATAAATACTAATTGTATACTATAGTAACTATTTAAAAGTTATAAATATCTGAATTTTATAATTTTTCTTTATATCACTGTATATTATTAGTTTAAAATTATTAAAAATGATGAAAAAAAATTAGGTCAAGCAGGAGTACGTGGCGGTGTATTACAACTTCAACAACAAACAATTCCGGTTCAAGTGCCAATTTCTCAACCAGGGGCCGGACAAACATTATATCAGACTGTACATTTTCCAGTACAAGCATTTGTTGCAGCTGCAGCTCCAGCTAACATTGTACAAGCAAATCAACCTCCACATCCGGTACAAATTATATCACAGCTTGCTGGACAAGTATGTAAAAATATATTATTAGATATAACTGTTAATGTTAATGCTATTTTTTTGAGAATTAACTGAGGTTATTTTTATTTCATAATTTACAGATATGTAAATTGTGTTTTAGCAAATTCAAGCACAACCAACTGTTGCAAATATAATAACACCAACAGGCCAGATTCAACAAGTTCAGTTAGCATCATTAGCTCAGCAACTAGGTAATCAGGTTCAGTTACAACAACATATTCAACAACAACAGAATCTACTAGCTCAAGCTCAGGCTCAAGTTGTAGCCCAACAGCAACAAGCAGCTGCTGCAGCTGGTTCAAATGCACCAACATCAAGCACTTGGAGTACATCTACTGTTTCTACACCAAGTGTTACTGTACAAGTAAGACTTTTAAAAATGGAATAAAATAAAAATAATTGTTTAAATTACAACATTTTTTGCCTGTGTTTTAAAAGTAAAATTTTATGTTGAAATTTTGTTTTTGCATTATTTAATTTCTAATCAGTATTATTATAGACTGTTTCAGCACCAAGTATAGTATGCAGTACAATGTCATCTGATGGTAATCAGCCACATCCAGTAAATTTAATTCAAACAAATGCTGGTGCTACTGCAGGATCACCGCAACCGATAACAGTAACAGGTCCTGGCGGACAACAATTTACTGTTATACCTGCAGCAAGCCTTAATTTAGCTACTGCAGGACAAACTGCTGGTCAAACAAACGGTTCAACAATTACAGTTAGACAAGGAAATAATATTATACAAGTAACTATATATATCTTTTCTACACTTATATGTACATACACATGAATATATAACATCAAATAAATGTTTTGTAACAAGTATCTAATTAAGATTATTGATATACAAACACTCTTTTAGGTGCCAAATATTAGTACTTTATCATCGATTCCAATACAGAATATTCCTGGAATTGGTAATGTACAAGTAATTCCAGCAAATGCATTACAAGCTATATCTGGCCCAATAGCAAATGCTACACAACAGGCTATTCCAACGCAATTAATAGGTATTTTTTTTAATAACTTTTAAATGAAATATACTTTTTAATATAATTTTATATTGAATATTAATTTTATGTGTGTAATATTTATTGAAAAAGTGGCATTTGAAAGTAATGTATTTTTTATAGGTCAGCAAGTGCAACAAGATCCCACAGATCCAACTAAGTGGCAAATATTGCAAGCAGTAGCGCCAGGTGTAGTAATGCATCAAGCACTGACACAACCACAACAACAAACTATTGCTGGCGCTGAGACAGGACAGGTTACTGTTACACAAACAGCTGATGGTTTGCCACAAAAACCAAGAATTAGAAGAGTTGCTTGTACTTGTCCAAATTGCAGTGAAGGTGAAAGGTAATTTGATTTTAATTATGAAGAGAAAACTATTGAATAGATAAGTTTTTGTTTTTAATACATTGAGAGACTTTGATTATTCGTAGGCATTCAGATCGAAAAAGACAACATATATGTCACATTACTGGTTGCAATAAAGTCTATGGAAAAACATCTCATTTGCGAGCACATCTCCGATGGCATACTGGAGAAAGACCTTTCGCTTGTGGATGGCTGTTTTGTGGCAAAAGATTTACACGTAGTGATGAATTACAACGTCATAGACGTACTCATACGGGAGAAAAAAGGTTTGAATGCCCAGAATGTTCTAAACGATTTATGAGAAGTGATCATCTCAGCAAACACATTAAAACACACACAAAACAGCGTATTACTGTAAGTATATTTTATACATGTGTATGGATATTCATGTATACATATGTGATTGTATATTTGTATTGAAACATGTACACATGTGTATATCAAAAAATACCTTAAATGTCTTTAAATTTTATTTGCTGTTAATAACTAAATAATGATTCATTTTTGTATCTTTTTACTTATTTAAATTAGCATTATCTTTTATGTGATATATAGGTTCGAATTTTGGGTTTATTTCTGAATTATATTTATGTTGATAAATTTATTATTTTTTTTATCGAGTATTCAAAGAGATTTTCCAAATATATTTAAGTTTTCTTTTCATTTTATTAATGTATAGTTCATACAGGATAATGACGGTGAAAGAGATGATGCTGCAGATGAATCTAAGTGGGTGGTGGATGACGGGGGTACTGCCTCTGCAAAGGAAAATATGGCTACAGTGTGGCTTGGCCCGGGCGGAGCCCCCGTATCCAACACTGACACAAATGCACTTTATACCATCAAACAAATACATTTTTCTCAGGTTTGATTTTTGTTGCATTTTTATTTTTTTTGTGACGTTTTTAATTTTAGTTAGTTATTTTATTTATAATGCATATGTACATATTTATACTACACATATGTATATATTATGTTTGTATTGCATTAAAAAATAATTTGCATTTTAAAATTTATTTGGAAACCGTAATCTCTTGCAGGAAGCTGCAACTTCAACACAATCTGTTTCTTCAGATAGTTCTAGTGGTGATGAAAAAATGATGATTACAATAAACTCTGAAGGTACAAATAATGAACAGCAAGATCATCTTTCAGCAATTACTGATTGTGCTCTTGATTCAAGTTAAATGTACATTGATTATTTGTTAAAAAAGACGATTATTCATGTATGTGTTTGTGTGTATATATAAATACACACACACATGTATATATCATTAATGTGGATATAAAAAGTATGTTCACTTTTTTGATGTTTAGTTTTAATTTATTGTATGAAATGTAAAAATAATTAATTACTATACAACATAAACTAATTTTTTATGTAAATGTGTGATTATTGTAAGGTTTGCTTTGTATATTCTTATAAAAATCATGTTTCAATAATACAAAAAGTAAACAGGGTTCTTTTATTATCATAAATATTTCTTGTTCACAATATGTAGAAAATTGAATATTATTTTCTCTATAAAAGTTTAGATTTAGATAATCATGCATTTTAACTAAAACTATATATGTGGTATAGTAATTATGTATCAAAATGTATATAAAGTATAAATAACATTAATTAGTTTGTCAGTGCCTTTTTATATAAATGTAGCGTATAAAATAATGTACCTCATTTACATGTATTTTTAATAGAAGTGTGTAAAATTGCTACTTGTGAATTTGAAATTCCTATGAAAAATATTACAACAATTTTTCTTTGGAAAATGTGTTTGTACAATTGTAAATTTTTATATCAACTATATAGAAATGAGTTTGTATTAAAATTTCATAATTTTTTCTCTTACTAATGTAGCATTTTTAAGAAATATATCTTATATATATATATATATATATATATATATATATATATATATATATATATTAATATAAAATGTGTGTAAATATAAATAGATTTCAGATAATTTTATACCCACTGTTGTTTTTAAATTTTGGCTAAAAATTATATTACTAAAATAATTTTTTATTATGTAAAATTTGAAAGTGCCTTGGTTAAATAATTAGCAAAGAATTTATAAATTATAAATTGAAGTATTATTTAAAAAAAATAGATGATTATTATTAAATTAAAACCGTTTCAAAGTGTAAATAATATATTATCAAATAAAATGAGTTTTTTTTTAATCCTGTAAATAGGTGTTTAATAGAAAAATGATTTCACTTTTTTATGTAATTATATTGGATTTATTTTAAAAATATGTTTGGTAACAAAACATTTATTGATTCGAGTATTTAATTACAATAAATGACAAAATATTTATAAGATATGTTTTTGATTTTTAATAAGAAATAATTTTGAACTTGTAAATATTGGTCATATAATTCAATTTACAATTCTTCAAATTAATTAAGAAATTTTTACAATTTTTGATAAAATAATTCAATAATAAAGTATTTCAATTATGTAATATTATTTATAAAAGGAAGAAAAAAAATAGTAAATGTTTTAATTCACAATTTAAAATGATGTAAAGAATAAAATCAAATAATTGATAATACACTTGAAAGTATGACACTCATTTCAATATTACCACTATTTCATGTTTTTAAAAAGATGTAATAATATATTTTAGTTTTAGTTATTGTTTTTCAATTTTGGAACTTATACTTAAATTTTCATATTAGTGATGTCAAATCAATGTTTATTTTTAAAAATTTAAAGTTTAATAACACAATTACTCAAATGGAGTTT
The DNA here is from genome assembly GCA_029203775.1 of Neoneuromus ignobilis. Taxonomy (NCBI): domain Eukaryota; kingdom Metazoa; phylum Arthropoda; class Insecta; order Megaloptera; family Corydalidae; genus Neoneuromus; species Neoneuromus ignobilis. Next base: position 51,676,269 of record CP092089.1, read on the forward strand.
GAAAACAATTTTTTAATTATAAACACAAAAAATACTGTCAAAAAGGAAATTGCACTGTTTATTGTATATAATAAATAAAGTAGCTTTTTGCATGACAATATTTCATATATAAATTATAATGAAATGTTTTTATTAATATATACAGTAAATTAAGTATGTAATTTATTGTTCATAACAATAAATATTTATTTCTTGTTTACAGGTTTATTTACATTTATGTTGTACTTGGTACCTTTTCATATCACTAATATAAATCAAGTTATATTTTGAAAATAAAGTATTAACTTGTAATTTATATTGTTTTCTTTGGATGAATATTATATATATATTATTTAATAAAATATCAATGTTTCATTCTATAATTTAAAATGTTAACATTTTATGCTCTTTTTGAAACTGATCAAAAATGATATTTTTTTTATAAGTGCACTTCATTTTTAATATTTCTATACAAGAGATCATGAAAACCTTTAAATTTTTTGTGGTTTTCAATAGAACTTATCATTTAATAAAGAAATGGAAACCATAAATAAATGATAAAATTACTAAATATAGAGGTTTTAATCATCATTTGTGTGCAAATCTGACAAATTTAAAGTCAATTTTTTATTTCATGACCTTAACATTGTTATTAAAACATATATATATATATATATATATATATATATATATATATATATATATATATATATATATAAAATGAAGTCACCATTAAAACACACAACTTCTTTTAAGGAATGTAAATCTTTAAAATGATTTTATAGAATTAATAATATTACCAAATAAAATATAAAATCTAATTTACTTTGGACATTAGATCATTGAATAAAAGAAATTATTATATTTTTCTAATAAATGGTAAAAATGAGTATTAACAATAAAGAGTGCCCCCCTTATTACTTAAAATTTGTTTTCGTACATAATCTGCAGTTTTTTCATCAAGTCCCAATTCTGGTAATTCTTTTTCAAATTGTTCAATTCCTCCTAATCCAACTATATAACCATTGAGACGTGTTGCAACATAGGAAGTTTGAAGTAATTTACTATTCAATTTCAGTGAATTTGTAAGAGAAGAATGTCTCTGAAGTCTGTATTTTTGATGATAACTAAAAAAAAGGTAATAAGTTTCATTGATAATTTTATCAACATTTATATTTAACTTAGAATAACTCATGTAATCAAATGTTGCAAAATTTATGTTATCATTTGAAACATACTCTTCCGCTGGATAGAATATACCGACTGGTCTTATCTCTGTGATAATAGTAATATTTTGTGTTTTTGCTTCCTCCTGTTTAGATAATTCAGCAATTTTTTTTTGTTCCTCATTATGATATAATATTAAAGATGAATACTAAAAATTATAAATATATTAAACTAAATAAAATTAAAAAATATTCTATACATATTTTAACTTGAACGTTTATATTTTTAAAATTTATATTAGAATAATACAATTATTGTATAGAAAACTTGATAAAACGTTTATGAAAAGTTAAAAGCTTACAAATATTGAAATATTTTATTATTTTAATTAATCTAAAACATATAGGAAGTACTTTAATAATACCTGTCTTTTTAATTTTGTACTTAAGCCATATTCATGAGAATTCCAAAATGTTTTAAGTAATTCAGAGTAAGTAATTTTTTCTGGATCAAAATCAATTTGTATACATTCAGTATGATCCCCACTAAAATATAAATCTTTTATATAGATACCATATAATTTATGAAAATCAAATATTCATCTCCTAAGTAACTTACATATTTCTATAAACTGGATTTAATTTTTCACCACCAGCGTACCCTACACAGGTTCTTAGCACACCTGGTAAAACACCAAACTGACAATCACCGCTCCAAAAACATCCCAAACCAAATGTAGCAGTTTTAAAAGGTACGTTTATTTCGTGATTTAAAGTCATTTTCTAAAATTATATACGTACAAGCATATACATTTGAATTATAACAATAATCCGCGATGAAATAATGAAATATATAAGCATTATACATAAATTTATATCTTTTTCGCAAAATCATAAAAAAACATTCAGATGAAATAAATGCAAGATTACATTGTTCTACAAGAAAAATAAAAAAAACTTGATGAATAATTGTTTAGCGAATAAAATGGAGATGGTTTTCGATATTTAAGAACGTATTTTTTTGATGGGTTAAAAATCGTTTTTTTACTTATATTTTATGAAATAATAGTTTTAAGAATGTTCTTAAATTTTAATGCTAAAATTCGAAAAAAACGGTTGAGATGTAGACATGTATATAAGACAACGTTTAAGTATAAACAATTATAAGGAAAACTAAATGTATTTGTCTAAAAATTAACTTTTCAAAGTATGATCTTAATATCTCAGGAATAAACTTCAGTTTTTTAGTAGACCTTCAGTAAATGTCTACTCTCGATAGTAGAATTAAGTTTCTTCATAAAATTTCATTATTGCTACATACGATTTTTATATACATTCATTTATAAAATAATAATTAAGATGAATCATTGTGGTTAATTTGTTTCCTAATTAGTAATGCGTACGTAATATGTAAATTACGGTCAAAACTTTTGTATACTTTTTATCGAATATATATATTTTTTAGAAAACACTATCACTTATCTTCACTCTTTTTGATAAGTCATTATGGCTGAATAAAAAAGTTTTCATATTATATTTATTTAACCATAACTTTAGATGTTTTTTATCAATTTATAAATATTCTTAATTTATAACTTATAAGTTGGTGTATTTTCTCAGTTCTGATAAAAATATTATCTTAAATATAATCTCTAAAAATTATTTTAACTTGGACATTCAAACTAATAGATAAATAAATAATTTTTATATTACATTAAGATAATTTGTACAAATAAGGAAATATATCATATATTCATATTTATTTAACAATATTTTTAACCAGAGGATATTTGTTTTTTTTATATTAGAGGAAGAATAGTGATAATTTTTATTTGTGAATTTATAACATGAATACAAAATTTATAAAAGAATTTAATAATCATTTATTATTCACTTTTCCTTTAATGCAAATGTATGTTAAATATACTTTTATAAAATTGTATTAATCATAAATGAAATTTTACTATTAAAAAGGATTATTTTATTTTCTTATGCTTTTATAATTTTATTAAGCAATGGCATGAATATTTTATTAATATATACATTTTTTTGATAAATATATTATTTAATTGACAGAAACGTACATATTACAATATTTAATATTACTATTATTAAAATTCTTTAGAGGCTGGCATTGTATTGTGAATATTTTTATATTTTTTTCATTATATGTATACACTTTTCATTTACTTCCAATTATTTTCAATCAGCTTTTCTAATTCAGTTATATTAGCTCTAAATCGTATTTTTAAATAACGTGCAAATAGTAAATTAAATAATAATATTAAAAGAATACGTTTTAGCAATAATCATCCTGATTATTCTTGAATTAAACATTGTATATATTTGATATGTATTGCTTAACAATAGTAAAAATAACTGACGCATACAATTCCATTCTTTTTAATATTATGGTGTTGTTAATTTTGTAAGATTTATTTATACTTTCTCTTGTTAAAATTTTATGTTAATTAATATTAAAAATGTTAATTTACAAGTGAACTTCCTTATTTTTGATAAAAATATAATTATAACATATTACCTACATTATCTTTGTTAATAATCATTTTTTAAATATTTACATACACACACAAATATATATATATATATATATATATATATATATATATATATATATATATATATATATATATATAATAAATTACAATATTATATTAATTATATAAATCTGTAAATTAATACAATGAACATTTTAATATTATCATGCGTTTTTCATGTTTTATTAGTTTTTAATCTCAGAATTTAATCTATATAAGCGAAATTAATAAGTAAAATACATTTGAATACATTTTACTCACTCTAGAAGCAAGTGGATTGATCTTCGATGTAAAATTAGAAATTTTTTTTAACATTTTTCTAATCTGTTCATTTATTTCTACGTATTATACCAAAAAATAATTATGAACGTTTAACAGGATAAATAAAGCACGTAACTAATTTCACAACTTACAATACTAATATGTGAACGAGACATTTTAAATAAATTAATATATACCTTCCACATCTACTCCAAGTACTGATGTGGTAGAACATATGCAAAGGTATTGTAACTTGATGGTGTAAAGTCCCTATATCACACAAACTTGTAAATTTTTTGTGAACATTTATATTGGTTTACATTTTTTTTGCTAATCAGAAATATTTCAAATGTAAAATGTTTTAGAATCAAAATCTTTTTTGGTATATTTTTAATAATTACAATTGTTTGATAACAATATATAATTTTTTTTTTATATTGCACAAACCAAAATTTCCACATTTATATATATATATATATATATATATATATATATATATATATATATATATATATATATATATATATATATATATATATATATATATATATATATATATATATATATATATATATATATATATATATATATATATATATATATATATATATATATATATATATATATATATATATATATATATATATATATATTAAATGTGATTATAGGTGGAAAGTATGAAATTTAATCATAAATATTTTATTGTTATAATTTTTATCTTGCAAATATTACTTACGTATGTTTAAAGCTATAATCATATTTGTATGAAGTACTTATTTTAATTGTCTATTCTAATGAATATAAGATATGATCATACATAAGTGATACAATTGTAATTTCACTTATAATCTATTTAATTTTGAAAGTACGTTCGTTTTATCCATATATTTAAGATAATAAATTTAAGTCATTAATATAAAACTTTATTGTAATTAACGGAAAAAAATTACTGAATAAAATTTTATAATTATCATTCGAATACTTTTCTTTAAATTATATTATAGTAATTTTTATATCTTTCAGCTTATCGATATCTTATTTATTAATGAAAATGAGTAATAGTTTAATATATAATCAGAAATAAAAAAAACACATGAGTTGTACTTCTAAGAAATTGTGGAATGAGTTAAATGATTTTGCTGGGAAAATATTGAAAATTTGCTTTATTTATTGGTGTGTTTTATTATAGTTTACATATTATTCATTTATTTTTTTGAATGTGATGAATAGTTATTATTGATAAAAAGTTCTTTTTTTACATTTTCAAACACATATACGATCTATAAAATAATTTAACGGGTACAAATCAGTTTTAGTTCTTTAAGATAATATATTGAATAAAGAATACATTTTTTATGAGGATATTTTTAAAATGTAAAATTAAAGAATGTGCTGTTAAATAATAAACTTATTTTAATACAAAATAGTTTTTAGAAATTTCATATTTTTTAATATTTGAATAAATAAAGATAATAAGTTGTTGGACTGGTGATTTTTATGTTCGATTATAATTTATAAGTAAACAAAATTAATATCATTTTAAGAATTCTAGTGTAGTAAATAGGAAATTATTTAAATATTAATGAATTATTTAAGAACAATGTTCCTCAGGGTAGTGATAACGTATTTTTTAATCTATTACTGGTGACGATTGAAATTATCTATATATAAAAAGTACAATTAAATCGTTATTACTTTCATTTAATAATTTTTATTATTGCTATACGAACAGAAGAGAAAAGAAAGCTCATTGACTGAAATACCTTATTGATATTAGTATAATTTTTTGTTACTATCTTCACTAAGTGAAATGTCCCTCTAACCTGTAAACTGATATTGAGGATGATATTAAAATAAAATCGGGTAAAACCGATGAAAAGGAACAAATGCCAAAATTGAAATGGGCAAACAGTGGTGTTATTTTATGTTCCTGTTATGGTTATCTTATTTAATAGTGTCTGGTGTGTTAATGTTTGTGCGAGGTTTTCTGTTAACAAAAGTAGCACAAAAAGAAAATTCGACATGTGCTCATCATTCTTCAGTTTTTTGTACTCTAGACAACATTTCTTCATTAAATATAACAAACGGACATACATACAAGTGTTCAGAAGAAGACAAAATTCTCTCATTGTTTCGTGACATCAACAGTGCCTCAAAAGTTTGCTTACCACAACGCTCTAATGTAGTTTTGATTATAATCGATGCCTTAAAATATGAATTTGCTGCATATGATGATACGCTTACAGAACCACAACCTTATCAGAATAAGATGCCTGTTATTAGCGAGCTACTTGAAAAATATCCTAATCACGCACATCTTTATAAGTTCATTGCCGATCCTCCTACGACGACTATGCAACGATTGAAAAGTTTGACGACGGGATCTCTACCGACGTTCATCGATATAGGTTCCAATTTTGCGACGACCGAGATCGTAGAAGATAACATAGTAGATCAAATCGTTCGTAACGATAAAAAAATAGTTTTTATGGGAGACGATACGTGGTTGGGATTATATCCGGATCGTTTTATAAGATCCTATCCTTTTCCTTCCTTCAATGTTTGGGATTTAGATAGTGTGGATAATGGAATCATGGCTAAACTTATCCCGGAAATACATAAGAAAGATTGGAATATGATTGTTGCACATTTTCTTGGCGTCGATCACTGTGGTCATCGTTATGGTCCCTTTCATTCGGAAATGGAACGAAAATTGAGAGAAATGAATGATGTTATAAAGTATGTGTGTTATTTTTTGAACGATGAGTGTTGATTTTCTTATTTTTATTTTATGTTGTAGGTCTGTTGTTGAAACAATTAATAATGAAACGATGCTTATTGTAATCGGTGATCATGGTATGACAAATACAGGTATTGTTTACAATAATATTTTTTCATTTGAGTTTTTAATTTTTATCTTTTTTAATATTTTTTATATGATTATATAAAAAAAAAATATTTTGAGAAAAAGTAACGAGTGTAATGAAATAATTTTGTACATTTTAGGAGATCATGGTGGTGACAGTGAAGCAGAAATCACCGCTGCCATGTTTGTGTTTTCACCGACACCTTTAATTAAATCATCCTCAATAATCACATCAGATACAGTAAAACAAGTAGATATTGTTCCGACATTGTCTTTATTATTGGGAGTTCCGATTCCATTTTCCAATCTTGGTTCTCTGATACTTGATTCCATTCCAGTATCAAAAATTAAGTTTCAAAAACCAGTTTTTGAATGGCACTCTCTGTTGATTTCACTATGGAGTAATGTAGAACAGACCAAAAATTACATTGAACAATATTCAAAAACTACAGGCCAGTTTGATTATGAACAGTTAGAATTATTAAAACTTAGGTATAAAAATCTTAAGACACAAATTCAGATGGTTAATAGTGAAGAAAAATTTAATTTATTTGCATTAGATGCAAAAAGTTATATAGAGAATACAAGAAAAATGTGTGAAGATATTTGGATTCAATTTGATAGTTTTTCTATGTCGAGAGGACTCTTACTTATGTTTCTCACGATATTTTTTGTGTATATGATTGTTGATGGAATACCTATTGATCGTTTACCTGAAATTTTTATGAGTTCTTTTCTTGCATGTTCATATGGAGCTATTGCTATCACTGCTGTAGGGAGTATTGTGTGTTATTATTTGTCTCTTGTTGAAAATCTTGAATTAACATTATTTTTTTCAACCGGTATGGCATCTATTTTTATGTTGGCTATGTTAGTTATTCAAAATTGGGAAATTATTGCGATTCATTGGTATGATTGTACAAAATCACGTGATTGGATTGAAATATCTTGTAGATTTGTTTTATTATTGAGTATGTCTGGGTTGTTTTCAAATAGCTATGTAGTAGAGGAAGGAACCGTTTTATCATTTTTAATACTTACATTAGTTTGGATATTAGTTTACAATTCAGGTCATAAAGAAGTTTCCAATAAGAAAGCTTCAAACGACCGATATTTAGTAGCTTGGTTTAAATCTCAGTGGTCACCGACAAAAACAAAGTTAATAGTAATGGGCGTAACTATTAGTTTTTTTATTCGACTATCTCTTTTCTTTTGGCGGTGCCGAGAAGAACAAAGTTTTTGGTGTGATATTGTTAGTTCGAATCAAAAAAATTCGAGTATGTCGACGGCACGTTTGGAAACAATTATATCACTTATATGTCTTGCTTCTTTTGTCACTATTACAAGGATATGGTTACGAAGTTGTGGAAATCTAGTTGGTTTTTCACCGAGTGTGACTATTGCTAGGTAAATACAAAAGTCATTATTATTAACATGTATTTAATTATATATAGATTCATATTGCTAATTTTTTGTATTCAGTAAATATTTTAAATATTCTAATTTTACAGATATATGCCTACAGTTATTGTTGTTTGTATTGGAGGATTCTGGGTTCTTCACAAATTACCAAAAGAAACAAAAAGTAAACTAATTGCTCCATGGCAGGTTGATGTATTTTCTTGGATTATTTATGCAAATGTTATAATTGCACTTATTTGTATATTTATTCAACCTTTATGTGTATACATAATACCACGTAAAGTAGAAATGGTTTCTGTTTATGGACATGAAAATATTATACCACAGTTGTTCAACCATGTTAAGGGACTCTATAAAGATAAAAATATTACTTCAAATCAAAATGATACACCTATTGTATGTGGTCTTGGAACAGTGTATAGTGCAGTGTTTGTAGTGATAAGTGTTTTTGTTCTTTTATTGTTTACTTTATTATTAGGTGACAGCCTTGCACCATCATCAGTACTTATGTACTTTTGTGGAGTTACTGTATTGACTATTTTATCTGTAGCACGATATGAAAAAGCAACAAATGTTGGTGAGTGTATATTTGCTTTACGAGATTTTTTAAAAAAGCACTTTGTTTTAAATAGTTATTTAATTGTAAAAATATTTTTAAAATCCAGTATATTAAATAAGATAATTTTAATTGATGATTTATTCTAACATTTTATATCTTTATGTATTTTACAGAACAGCTATTTGATGTTTCTGGTACTAGTATTCTGTGCTGGGTCCTTCTCTGTGACTATTTTTTTTATGGAACTGGACATCAACCGGCTTTTCCAAATATTCATTGGGATGCAGCATTTGTAGGAACCAGTGGAAATTTTGCAAATTATTTTATACCAGCTACATTGATTATTCTCAATACATTTGGACCACACATTTTATTTGGTGTTACATTACCTCTTTTATTAATTGCTCCATTTACCTTATATGTCATGTTCCCAAATTTATCCACACATAAAGTCAATGAAAGGAAAGAAATGAAGCGTGGTGAACTCATGTTATATGAAAGAGATGAAATGTTGCTCAATGGTGTTTTTACAATAAGCTGCAAATACATTTTGTTTCATGGAATAAGAGTATGTGTTATAGTTTCTTTTTATAAATTATAATAATTTTTTATATATGTATATATAATTTTATACTTTGCATTAATGTTTTTGTGCTGTATTTTTATCTTTATTAAAATATCATAAAATTTTATTTTTAGATGTTTGTATGTATGCTTGCTGCAACTATTCATTGTCGTCATTTGATGGTTTGGAAAATATTTGCTCCAAAACTTATATTCGAAGGAATCGGTATGTTTGTTACATTACCTGCTGTATTAATTGGCTATTTGTTCTTAGTAAGGACCAATTACCGTGTTGACCGTTTAATAATAGGCCTAGATAAACAGGCTCGGTGATACAATGCTCTTTTGATTTCAAAAATTTAACGGCAATTAACAGAATGTGTGCAATAAAAAAAAGAATTAAATTATGTATATATTACTTTAACTATTTATTACTGTATTTATTTCTGAGTTTAATCTCTATTCTAAATTATTTATTGTGTTTGTAAAAATACTCATATAAATGAAATTTAAGATATACCTTCTTGATATATATATATATATATATATATATATATATATATATATATATATATATATAAATAATAATAATAATAATATATATTTGTCAATTGATAATGACAAATTATTATTGAAACTACACATTTTTTATAATCTGAAAAAAAACATTGGAAACAGTACTTTTAAAATTGTAAAATACAAATTATAAAAAATAGTATGTTGGTTTTTACATTTAATACATTAACATCTTTTCTAAAATAATTTAAAGATAAATGTCTTGATTATTTAATTGATTATATTAGCTGTTTGTTATAGTAAACTTATTAATACAAAAGTATCATATTTATAAATAAACTTTTTATATCACTGCCATAATATTTTTAAATTTTCAGTGTTTCTCTACTTTATTTTATAAGAGTTGTGTTATTGTTAAAATTTGTACTGTTATCCTATAGTCTACAGATTGTAGATTACAGATGTTTGTTAATTTATTTTATAAATATATAGATTAGATTATATTCATATTTTTTTAAGCCATTAAATGAAATTTCTTATTTTATTATTACATATATACAGATATATTTATGTATATATGTATATGAAATGTAAATTAATGTAATATTAATATTAACACAGGCCCATTAAATAGAATATTATTCATAAAAACTGATTTAGAGAACATATTTAGTTTTGAATGGTTAAAATATATTATTTCCTATTTGAAACTGATGCATGTTTTGACAATTTTTCATAGATACTGTAATATCTATATAATAGTAATTATTAGTCAATATTTCTAGCAATATATTGTTTTCAAATAGGTTTTAATAATTTTTGATCATTGATTGTTAAAGCAATGATGTTTGTAAATTGAATAGTTGGTAATATTCCTACAATTCTCACTGTAGTCTTTCAGTACTTCTATGCATAGTAATGCAACTGCATTTAGTAACAAGTTTTAATTGTTGTGATAATTTATCCAGATTGATATTAATTTGAATTTACAGTAAATTTGTCCAAATTTCATATTTATTTATCATAATTTCGAACTTAAGTTCAATTAAAATGTAATGTTTGTATAATTGTTTTGTTAAGTGAATAATAGAACAGTCAACTCTTAATTGATTTTATAGAGAAAAATAGGTAGTATATAATTTGAAATAAAACAAATCTGATAAGGTACGAGTTTTTATTATCTCAGTATTTAAATTTGTTTTATTCCTTTGAAAATAATTTAATGTAAACAACTCAAGTTTTCTTTTTATATTATTTTTAATGACAGACAAAAGTACATATAGGTGAGTTAAATTTGGGCTAATCAAGGGTTGACTGTGATTAATTTTTGTATCCATTTTTAAGAATTTTTTATTTAATCATGTAAAAACAGTTTTTCCTGTGATATAATGTTTATAATACTGTATATACAAAGTGTAATCATTTGTTGATGAAATAGAAGTCTTTAAGCAAGGGATCAGTAAAAAAATACCAAAAATATAGTAATTTTCATTGTTTCTTTGTTAATTTATTTTTAATTAATATAAGAGAAATAATTTTATTGATTAAATGTCATATATGAGAAGTATTTTACTTACTAATGAATGTCAGTTGTTAAATATGAAAAGACATTATATTAAACAAAAGCAATTTTTAATCTCATTCTGTTTAGTACTTTGATCTGATATGCTAAATTATTTATTTTTTTATACATGAAATATTTTCATTTTTATATATAATTATATAAATATGTATATATATATATATATATATATATGCATATGTATGTGTGTGTGGTTTTATAGAAAAAAGTAATGTAAAATCTGACTATATAAATATTTTCATTTCTTTAAAATATTAATTTTCACTAATATAATACCTTATTTATTTTAATGGTATATATTAAATCACCATTTAATTTAAAAGTTGATTATTTCTTAATCTTATACATACATACATACTCATTCACATACATACATATATGTATGTGCATGTATGTATTAGAATTCTTATTTTTTCTTAGAATTTAAATAAATTCATATTTGTACTAGCATCAAGAAAATAATATTTAATTTTAGTTCAAGAAAGATATTAAAAAGTCAAGAAAGTATGTATTTTAGTAATTTTTTTTGTAATTGCTGTTTAATAATTTGTATATTTTATTCTGTAGTAATTCATATAATCAGAATAAATATTATTATTTTATAAGTACTTGTTTATATTCAAATATCCATTAATCAAAATAATGTTTATAAAAAATATTTTTTATTTAAATATTGCCATATTTGGTTTTATGTTTGATAAAAATAATTATATATTTTTTTATAGTTATTAGTAATTAATTAAATAAGTTATATAGTGAACTGTAGGTAATAAATTTATCTCATATTTTGAAAATTTACTGTTAATTTAAATATTTATTTTTTTATAATTTATTTTACTTCTGCCATCCTTTTTTCTAATATAAAAAATAGTAACTAATAGAGTAATAATAGCATTTATGATTTGGTGTTTTTTTATTTTATTTGTACATTATAGATTATAATTCATATGAACATCATTAAATGTTATATATAAAGTGTGATTAAACATACAGAATTTAGGGTTGTAATTTAAGTACATAATTTTTTTCACATATTTTTTAGGAATCTAAATTTTTTAATTATGATATGAAGATTATATTAAGTTGTCGGACATTGATTTCTGTAGCAAGGTTGTCATAAATATCAAATTGGCATTAAAACCTGAAAATTTTGAATTTTTAGACTGAATTTTGATTGTAATAATTATTTTAAATTTACTACTTATAAACTTACATTCATTTTCACACCACCTCCTTCATGTATTCCTGTACTACCTGCTCCTGCTTGGATAGTTTCAATAGTTCCTGGTAGCATACTTTGATATCCTTGATGAATTCCAATATTTACACCACGAATTGTTTTTTTTTGTTCATTGTTTACATTTCTATCATAAAAATGTCGTACAGAATTCATTTCTTCAAATCCATTATTAAATGGCAAATAATCAGAATTTTGATTTCTAGTAGGAAATTCAGAATAATACATTGGTATAATATATGGAAATTGTTCAAAATTGTTTATTGATCGTTTAGATGCATAAGTAGCAGTTGGTGTTGATTTGATTAAAGTATTGAGATTTTCTTTCATGTTTGACTGAAGTACATTGGAAGTGTCAATATCATTTTTCTTTTCTAAACTTATAAGAATGTTAAATAATTTCTCCAAAGAACTGATTTTTTCTTCCAAAGGATCAATGCTTAATTGTGGATTAAACCATGGTTTGATTTTTTTGCTTTTAACTGGACTAGAATAAATTTCTTTCAATTCATTTTTAATAATCAATAATTCTTGCATGATTGTATTTATCAGATCACTTTTTACTTTATCATTATCAGTTAAAATAGTTCGAGTAGATTTGATTTTATTGTCTGAAGTAAAGTTTAAAAAGTTAAATAGTTTATTTAAGAATTCAGGAACTTTCTTCATGTATTCATTTCCATTGATTAAAGTAGAATCAGGTAGCCAAAAATCTGGAGGTACTATTGTGGTTTCTTCGATTAAATTATTTTTAATTGATAAATGCAAATCACTATCTTTTTTATTTGATTCAGTTAAACTCTTTTTAGTAATATTATGATAGTTTAAATTGAAATCAACTTTAGGTATAGAAAAATTTTCAAAAATTTTCTTTAAAAAATCCAATTTTTGATTCATGATAAATGATGCATTAATGGGTGGTGTGATTATATTCAATGCTGATTCTGTATTTGCAGATGTGTTGTTAAAAAGATCATTTAATTTGTTCGTTTTCATAGTAATTAAATTATTTTTTTCTGTTGGTGTGATGCCATAATTAACAATTTTAGATGATTTTTCATTAGTATCAATAAAAGATTTTAAATTGTTGTCATTTAAAAATCTATTTGATAATGTATCTTTTTTATCTGGCAGAGTCGATTGGAAAATCCATAAAATACTTTCATTCTCTAAAAATAAATAAGTATATATATATGTAACTAAAATATTACAAGTATATTACCTTTTCGTTCAGGTAGAGTAATTGGTATATTGTATATAAAATAAAAATGTTGTACTAATGAAAATAAAAATAAGTATATATTTAACATTTTTGAAAAGTACTTGCATATTAAAAATTGCGGTCTTTATATACTTTATTTTTAATTAATATTTTTTTAGATCTTATTAATGACAAATGTTTTATAAAAATTAAGTCACATATGTTTTTTCTTATTAAGCTCTAGTCTAGACAGATTATTACAAATAATATACTTATGAAGTGAAATGTACATGTGTATAATTATATTCTACACCTTCTTAGTATGTTATTTATGAATATTTTATTTTATTATTGCAATTTTATTAAATTTTATAGTTTCTTTGTGATTCATTTCATTATTTATTATGAAATTAATAAATGAAATATTTTTTAAGAATTTTGAACTATTGAGCCAAACATGTTTAATTAGTCTAATTAAAATCATTAACTAATTAAACATTAATGAAGGGAGTATGATTTAATGTATTGTTTAATGTAATAGATGTGGATGTATTTTTTTGAAACTAACGGTGTTCTATAATATATAAGTGAAAAATTATATATTGTTGAGAAGATTGAAAATATGAATACGCTTTATTGATTGTACTTATTATTGGCTGACGGTTATTCGAAGACCAATCAAAAGCATTCGGTAGTATTGAATCAAAGATGGCTGCGTTGCCGTCTCCGACACAGGTAGTTTTACTTCTATTTTGACAGATATTATTGTTTTTCAGTATTTTATTGCTGTATTATTTTTTTAATAGCAGTAACATTTTACACGTGTTAAATCTTCATTTATACGACATAAAATAAAGTATAATTTTCAGTGTGTTAAGTAAACTTTAACATCTTATCTGCATTGACAGTCTAGTGGGCGGTGTAACTAAAAGTCGCTTTATTTTTTTAATATGAAAGAGAATATAATACAACACAATTAATTTTACAATTACTTCCTAATAATTATAAGATGAAGCATGATTGTAAAGATATCAGTAATGTAGGTTAAATTAATTATATTATTGAATATACGCCACTGATATACATGAATATGACATTTAAGTTCGATTGTCAAATATTGACCTTTTTATAACTGAATTGTGTGATTTGAAAATTATTATTTTTCTTTCGTTTTAAATTTGCAAATTGTTCATTAAAAAAAAAATATATATATAATGTCTAAACAGTTTTCATGGAATGTTTCTAACAGTTTAATAAATTTATTGGTGATTGATTAATTTAAAATTCTTGTAGTTAATATAGTTTCATTTTTTTTATTATTTCAGGTGGCAGGAAGCCACAGTGCATTATTTGAAGCTTATTGGAATCAGGTGAGTTGCTATTTTTATTTTAATTTGTTTGAATAATATTCTTATCTGTATGTTTGAATAACATTTTATATTGTTCTCTTTTTATGAATGTCATTTCATTAACAGTCATAACATAAATTAATGTATTTATTTATGTATAGGATTAACTAGACAAATTGTTATCTGTAATTGTTTTCTGTACATATACATTATATATATATATATATATATATATATATATATATATGTATATGTATATTGATATGTATGTGTTTTCATAAATATATAAGTTGTAGGTGTTTACAATTTTTTTAAAGTATTTTAATTATCATTTTAGGTTAAAAAAATACTTGTACATTTATTTTTAAAATGATGTATTTATACTTGAGCCTGTATTTAAAAATATAATTTAATATAGTATTGTAATTGTCATTCTTATGAATAAATATATTAATAGGTATTTGTTGATATATATATATATATTTTCTAAATTTCATATATTATTTTAAGTATTTTCTTTTTAATTATAACTTTTCTAATGAAAGAAATAACAAAACTAAGATAACTTCACTTTTTGTTATTTAAATACTATTGATTATAGTTTTTCAAGTCCTTTTCTTTGGTTTTATGTTATAAAATTAAATAGGGTTTTTGATTATGTTCTGTAAATTATATATATATATATCAATTATTTGTCTCAGAAACAATACACTTTCTATCATATTTAGAAAATGAAATGTTTAACAATATTTCCTTTTTAAAGTAATGTTACCATTTTGATATTTTTTAAAATTTTGACAAAGATTCCACAAAACATGAAAAATAATTTATCAATAAATGAGTTAATATACATGTAAATATAAATTATTTTTTTTATTAGATTGACTCTAATGGAGTTGGCACAGTTGGTGCAAATGCCGCCGCGCGTTTTTTGAAAAAATCTGGCTTGAGTGATGTTGTATTAAGTCGAATTTGGGATCTGTCAGATCCAGCTGGAAGAGGTTGTTTAGATAAAGCTGGTTTATTTGTTGCATTGAAGTTAGTTTCACTTGCTCAAATGGGTCGGGATTTGAATATGGCAAATATATCACAAGAAACTCCACCACCCAAAATGGTATTTGTTAATTAATTAGTATATAAAATATTACTTAACTTTTTGTTTTTAATATTTATTATATTAATATAATCTTATAGGTATATGAATTTCCTTTTTTTTTATATATAGGGAGATCCTCCACCAAAATTACTTCCACCTGCTAAACCTCCTTTACCATCTAATGCACCTCTAATAACTGCTATTCCTCCGGCTGCAGTTGATTGGTCAATTAAGCCTACTGAACGAGAAAAATATCATCAATTGTTTGATTCTCTTCAACCGTTGAATGGGATGATTCCAGGAAATAAGGTAATTGATTTGTTTAATAAAATATTAACTATCATTTATACATGGTATAATTTAGGTAAAAGGTGTTCTTATGGATTCAAAATTACCATTAGAGACTTTGGGAAAAATTTGGGATCTAGCTGATATGGATAAAGATGGAATGTTGGATAGACATGAATTTATTGTGGTATGTTAAAAAAATTATTGATATATATTTGTATATTTTTGAATTTTATATACATATATATAATGTATGTATGTGAAAGTTGTTCATTGACACATATACATACAAATAATAATTGAATTGAGTGTTTTTTTTATTATTATTAATAATATAACATGCTACATTAATATTATAGACAATAAAAATATGATTTATTTTTAAAAATTTAATGTAAATTGATAGTGTTGTCTTTCTTCATCAGGCTATGCATCTTGTATATAAAGCTCTTGAAAAACATGCGATTCCAGCTACAGTACCTCCTGAATTAATGGTTCCAAATAAACGTCAAAGCCCTGTGCCAGTTCCAATCATTCCAAAAGTGCCCCCACAGGTCAGTACACCCCTTGTTGCAGCTGAAGTTCCAAAACAACCGGTTGCTGCAGTACCTTGGGTCATTAGCTCAGAAGATAGACTGAAGTTTGATGCAATGTTTGTGAAAGCTGATGTTGATAAAGATGGTTATGTGTCTGGGTTTGAAATAAAAGATGTATTTTTACAATCAGGTGTTCCACAGCCTGTGCTTGCTCATATTTGGTAAGTTTTTATTTTATTTAAAGAAATTAATGCTTTTTTTGTTTTATATTTATATGATGATATTTTATTTTATTTAGTAAAATGTTATTTTGAGGGTATTGGCATTGAAGATATGTCTAATTTTTTTCTAGGGCATTATGTGATGTTAAACAGACTGGTAAATTAAACGGGGAACAATTTGCTCTTGCGATGTGGATGGTAAATAGACGCTTACAAGGAATTGATCCTCCTGCTTCTTTAGCACCTGATATGGTACCACCTAGTTTACGTTCTGGACATATGCCTGAAGGTATTGTTAGTGTAAGTATATTTTGAAAATTATTCTTAATTTTAATATAACATAAATAATGAAGAATACTACTTTTAATATTACATAAATGAATAAGTAGACAGTTGTTTATTATTGCAGTATTACATTTTAATAAATTTTATTACGATTGATAAATGCTTTTGTGTAGACAAATATAAATGTAGATAAAATTAATATCATTCCAATTAAAAATATGTGATGATTAAAATTGATTCTGTAACTTTTTTCTACATTAAGATGAATAGTGCCTGCCAATTGTTGATTTTGCCAACAACTAAAATATTTTATTCAAATATATATATATATATATTTATTTATTTGATTAGTATATACTGACCTATATAAGCCTTCATCAGAGTGAAATAAAATTTTAAAATTTAAGTGGTCTTTTATAGAGATAAATAGCCTTCCATTAGTTTCTTCTGTAATTAGTTTAGGTATAATTATTTTTGAACCAATTTGCCATTGCACTGGAATATCAGTATTTAGGTTCCTATGGTTGTTATTAAAAATCAAATTGTATATTTTGCAGCAATTGTAGACATATATATATATATATATATATATATATATATATATATATATATATATATATATATATATATATGCATACATACATACACACACATATGTGTGTTTACATATGTTTTAGTATATACCCTGGACAGATCAAGGTAAAATTTTGACCTGCTTGTCCATACATTAGCTTATGTACTACTTGAGGTTCAAGAGGTGGGATGTCTTGTAATATAGAGTAAATTCCAGCACTATTATTTGCTTGTTCTAATATGTTGCCATTTTGATCTCTTACTTCAAATATTACTGGTTTCGGGCATTCTTCCTACATACAGTACTTTCTTTTGTTATTTTGTTTTAATAACAATACCAGTAATTGTAAAATAATGCTTTGATAATATTGTAATTTGTTAGGTAAGAATGAAGAAATTTATATTTTTATTTAACATTTAAAAAATAATATGAAATTTAAATATTAATATAAAGATTGTTGATATATACTTTACAAAATGCTGTCATGATCTCACTTTTTCGTTTCTGTACTTCAGAAAATCCTTTTATTATTTGTGGTAAAATGTGTGAACGACATGGTATTCCAGAATTAAATATTTTTAATAATTGTATTGCACTTGTATATTTTCTAGTTTCATTAAAGTTTATTTGTTGAAAGTTAGTTTTTCTTTGATTTTTAATTGAGTTATAATCGTATTTAATTGTACATATTCCATATTTAACTTTTTTTCCAACTTTATTACAATTACTGCATGGAGACCATGGACCCCATGTTGTTGTTAAAATTAAATGCGTATTAGCTATATTTTTGTCAGATTCTGAGTGTAATTCATGAAACTGTTTGTAAGATAATACCTCAAAAATTAATTAAAGTTATTGTTTTGAAATATTTAAAGTTAGTTTTATATATTATAAAATTGTTGTATTAGTTGTGAATATATTTTCAAGTGGCTGTTATTTTTGATTTAAATGAATTATAACACCATAATATTAAGAGTTAGTTTGAAAATTGTATTTCTTATCTATTAATGGTTTTGTTGATAATATTACTGAGCTTACATTTATAGTAGGTTCTTTTTCATCAATAACAGTTAGAAAGAAAACAGACATTATAGAATCACCCAATATACAAAAATATTCTCCAGTATTTTCCTTTTTAATATCATACATTTGTAAGTGTTTATCTTTGGAATCAATGAGTATGTGCTCTTCTGTATCCATCTGCTCTGCATTAATATTGTGTGCTGTTTTCATCATCCATGTTATGCTGTTTGTATTTTCATATTCTATTGGAGATAGACAAATGTTGCATTCAAATCTGATTATTGTTTAAATAGTTTTGTTCAACATGAAAGTAAATACATATTTATATGTTAGGTACTTAAAGATTGTATTGTAGATTCATTTAAAACTAATTTACAAGATTGAATTTCCTTCATAAATAGCGACAGCTTCAGGAGTTATTGAAGTATGATGTGCAAAATAATTAGATTGAAGTTTTAAACATTGGTAATAATTATTCCATTCATTTATATGAATATTTCTATATTCATCATTTGAGCCGGGGTACTGTGTAGGGTTTTGTTCTATAAATAGCCATTTTTTTTCATTTTTATGTAAAGTATTGAATTTATTTTTGGTTTTTTCTTTAAATTTATTTAATTGTTCTTTCCATGTAGAACTTGATAAATGAAAGTTAGTACTTAGTATTATAATAATTAGTAACTTAATTTGTACCATATCACATCTACATATATATATATATATATATATATATATATATATATATATATATATATATATATATATATATATATATAAATTGGTTATATTTTGTTTATATTAAGAAAACTATTTTTCAGTTGTTCTTGAATATTTTCTATTTATTTAAATTTTGTAAGTAGAGTAAATAATTGTTTTTCTTTATTTTGTTCAAATTTTAATTATCTTTTATCATGAAATGACAAGTATATTGTTTATTGCAAAATACATTAAATATTAGTTATAGTATATAATTATAATCTCATTAAGTTGTTTGTTTTTTTATATTAATGATAAATATTATATGTCAAAAAAAAAAAACAATTGATTGTTAAGAGAATATTAATAAAATATTATTAAATGTTTTAATTATTTTTATGAAATGTAGTATTGTGTGCAATTGCAATTAATATGCTGTAATTGTGTGAAAAAAAACCAATAAAGTAATTGTTAGGAAAGTAATGATGTATTTAGTTTATTTTATTTAAATTAATAAGTAACAAACAAGTCAATGAAGTATGAATTTTAACTTTATTTATGATTGTTTCAGAAAAGAATTGTTTGAACTTTAAAAGTAATTTTAATTTTACTTGTAGGAAAATACTACAACTACTCCATATTCAAATCCTGAACTTGACATGATTAGTAAAGATATCGAAGAATTAGCTAGAGAAAAATTATCTCTTGAAACAGACATAGCACAAAAAGAAGCTGATATAAAAATAAAAGGCGGTGAAATCAAAAGCTTGCAGGTAGAAATAATGGGCTTTTTTCATATGTGTGTGTGTGTGTATGTATATATATATATACACATATATAAAAAAGTATATATATTGAAATTACAATTTACATTTTTATTTTTAGAGTGAATTAGATACCCTGACAGCGGCACTAAAACAGCTGGAAAATCAAAAAGGGGAAGCACAAAAACGGTTAAATGATTTGAAAGCTCAAGTAAGTACTTTTTTAAAAAAGAAATGTGTATATTGATTTTTTATATTTTGCTTTGATGACCTTTGCTGTATATTTACATTGCTTAATGTAATGTTATTGAATCTTTAAAAAAATTGCATGTCACTTTAAGTGTATTGTGATCAATATTAAGATTTTATTTTTAATAGTTTCATGTATGCATTTGTTATATACTTGTGCTACATACATTTCAGTGATATTTTTAAATCATCACTATACTCTGTTTGAATGGTGATTACTTTAATTGCATTTTATAGTGTAAAAATATGTGAAATTTAGGTGTTTAATATATTGCTATTTTTAATATATCTTTTTGCATGTGTGACATTTAGATTCAGTAAAAACTAATTAACTAGCTAATTTTTCTAGATTTTCATTAAGTAATTTTGACCATTATTTTAGTTGTAATTACTACTATCATTTATAAAAATAATACTGTACTTTATAGAACAATGTCTATGTGAAGTATATATAAAGTTGTGAGTTTTAATTGTGCTGTTATAATTAATTTACTTGTATATATAAAATATGATTTATCTTTCAAGTAATGTTTGTGGTATTATGTGTGTATTTTATTATTCTTTTATAAGTTTTGATTGAATAATCGTAAAGATGCATATACACACACACACTATATATATATATAGCTTCTGTGTATTGCTTCCAATGGAGAGTACTTTGAAGACGACAAAATAAATATTGATAAATAATTTTTTGTTTTATTTCGAAAGTTCCGTTAGTTTCCGGACAAAATGTATGTAGTAATTATCATTATGAAACATTTTTTTAGATTCATTTGTTTGATTTTCTATTTTAACTGATAGCATGTGTTGTGTTGAATTCTGTATTTGCTAGAGAGAAGCTGTAGACATTGAGCTTTCCGAATTAGAAGAGAGTATTGAGGATGTACAGGCGCAGGTTAGTAGTGTTGAATGAGCTTTTTGTTTTTCTTTATTATATGAACATTTTTTTTAAATTCTTATATTTTCGCTTCATGCTTGGTAGTGTATATGTGGGTATGTACATATGTGTGTGTATATATTTGTTTCTTATAGTAAATACTGGTGGTGGATAAATGTGTTTGTAATTTGAATTAATAATTTAATTTTAAACATTCATTTTGTATATTATTTTAGATAAATCAGTTTTAAATAAATATTAAAAAATAAATTTATACATTTAAATTAGTATGCTTTTAAATGATAGTAATATTTATTGCTGTGTTTCATTTTTAGGTAGATAAACTTCGTGTACAGGCGGAAGAACAAGAATCTGCACTTCGGAGTCAAGAAGGTGAAGTTACAAAAAAACGGGAACAGCTCGAAGGACTTAAACAAGAGCAAGCGCGTTTAGAAGCACAATGTTCGGATCAGAATACTAAACTTGACAATTTAGCAAGTACTCTTGTTGCAAGCCAGCTTCAAATTAGTCAGGTAAATATTAAGAAGATATTGAAAAATGAATTATGTTTTATGTTTTCTACGCTTTTTAGGCAAAAGCAAAAATTACACAATTGCAAGAACAACAAAGACATATGAAGGATGCAATTAGTGCATGCGATACAGCGATAGAAAGTGGTGATATTTCACTTGTGCCAGACACATCTCTTCGGATTACTCCAGAATTCCGTGATCCTGAATATACTAGAGTGGCACCGCTTATTCAGAATGGTGGTCTTGAACAGGTATTTAATTTGTATATATGTTAATTATGTGGATTTGTATTTTATATGTTTTGCTTATATGTATATTATTGTATTTTAGAATATTTTAAATGATATCAAAGATCCATTTAGTAATCAAAATGGCCATGTTAATAGTTCTGGATTTGAGGATGATCCATTTAAAAATGGTATGTGTATTGTTCTATCTTTAAACTCTTTTTTTAATATCTGTATAGTTATGTATTAATTGTTATATATTTTAGATCCATTCAAAAGCACTAATGCTAATGAAGGGTTTGAGTCTAATGATCCATTTGCAGCGTCTTTTCCCACAAAAGCTTCAGATGGGTTTTCAACAGATCCTTTTGGAGCCTTTGATAATACGAATAACAACAATAATAATAATAATACTGGTAGAAAAACACTTTATACTTAATAATTATATTTGTATTATTTATAGAGGTGTAATAAAATATTTACATTGTAGGTAATAAAACAGATCCATTTGATCCATTTGGCGATAAAAGTAGAAATATAGCAAAGTCACCTGCAGTAGATGTAAGTTAAATATACAGTGTGTATGTTTGTTGTGTGTGAGTGTTGTGTTTTGTGTGTGTGTGGCGTTGTGTTTGTATAATGTAGAAACTTATATCTTTATTTTTTCAGAGCGAAAAAGATGAATTTGGATGTGATCCATTTGCAATTTTACATGCACCTACTCGTGATGGAGGTCCTCCAGGTAGACCATCTAGTCCTAGTCCAGCGTTACCTCCTAAAAAAGGTAAAACACCGCCACCAAGACCAGCTCCACCAAGACCTCTTCAAGGTCCAACTGGTAGAAGTTCAGCAACGCCAACGCCTGATCCATTTTCATCATCAGCTCAAACAGATGCTTTTGGTGGTAATCCTGGTGGTTTTGCTAATTTTGCTGATTTTGATGCCAAGGTACTATATTTTTAAACATATAAAGATTATTTGTAGATATTTTATTTATGTTGTTAAGATGTAAAATTATGTTATTTTCAATTTCCTTTTTGTTTTATCATTTGTTTTTTTATGGTAGAAATAAAGATGGTAATAATTAATCAATCTTATTAAACTGTAAAGTACTTACTTTGGAAATATGTTGGTAACTAAAGTTTTTAATATTTACTTTATCATGTTTAATTATAGTTATAACTTAATTTTAATATAGTGTTGCCATCGTTCATTTCTACCTTCAATGGATAAAATTTTGTGGATTGACACAAGTGATTCCGATGTATCCTTATTTGATCCTTTGAAATATCCTCAATATGTTTCCTATCAAATATTTCCTGTAAGTATCCTTTCTAAAAAAAAATTCAATTATTGTTATTGTATATTATTTTGTATATTTATGCTTTCTATTTATTTGTACACAATTTTTATACTTTATTTTATTTTAGTTTTCTTAGGTTTGTAACGTGATTGATTTCTTCATACACAGACAGTATCCATAGCAGAAATATTTGTTGCAAGTATTTGAGATATTTAGACAATAGTACAATTTTAAATGTAGAATACAGTACATGATAATAGCTTATATAATCATAAATTTATTTTTATTGTTAAATTTATAATATTTAATGCTTTTTATTTGTCAGGATTGTGGTTTTGAAATCATTTTTTTTATTCAGATATAATTAAGTGAATAATTGTTTGTATAAAAAGGTTTGTTTCTAAGTGTATTATGTAAAGTAGATCTGCATTTAAAATTTAATACAATGATTTTCAGTTTTACCGGTGAGCAGTTCAGATATATTTCAGACCGTATTTCACTTAACATTTTCAGCCGTAAAATAAGCCTAACCTCGTCTATACATCTCCCACTTGTGCAGTTTTCCAAGCAGAAGTCGACGCTCACTGACCAAAATTCGAAAAAACGACCAGAAACCGCTTTATCTTCTACAAAATCTTTCGACTTTACGGACGATCCGTTCAGAGATTATCGTTACGAAGATCCGTTCAATATCGCTGATCCTTTTGACGATAAACCTGTGACATCGAAATCGTCTAATGGAAAAGTAGACGCTTTTGGTGCTGTATTTTCGACGGAATTCGAAAAGGATATAGGAACCGCTCAGACGGTTTTCTGTCAAGATTCATTTGACGGGCGTGCATCTGCTCCATTGCCTAAACGACAGTTCTTGATGTCCAAGAGCGGACGTGCTTCTGCTCCGATTCCAGATCCGTTTGCTACGAACGAAACCGTATCTTCATTTAATAGCGATCGATTCGAATGGACGACGGATGAAAATTCTATTTTAGAAGAACAGAGAAGAAGGAAACAGCAAGAGCAGGCTGATTACGAGTATGCACTAGCCTTAAGTAAAGCCGAAAGCACAAAGTCGTGACGTGCAGCGGTTAAAATAATGTCGTTTAGACTGACTGTTATATTACTAAATATGTGGGAGAGATGTGTTCACGTTAATGAAATATTGAAGATGATTTTATATTTTTTTAGTTGGTTACAATGTAGTGTTTGTGAATATAGCAATGTTAAGACATTATTTTTATTAGAATATATGCAAATTTTTGTTAATCGGTTTCATAAATTTATATAGAATTTCCTTTTGATTTGTATAGTATTTTTTCAATATGACTGTTTATATGACTTAGACTTGTTTGTAACACATTGAAAACGGGTCTTTATTTAATAAATTAACAAACTATAATAAATATTTTTGTATATTTGAATATAGAACATTTCACATTTTAATAAAATATCTTTACAGATATTGTGAATATTTGATTAATTTGTTGTAAAATTTTTATTGTATCTTTTGTGATAATCTTGACTAAGTAATTAATATTCTTTTTTTTTTTTTTTTTTAGGCAGTTTAATAGTGTTTCAGATTTTAAGACTTTATTTTAAAAAAGTTGAAAAGTTCTACAAAGTAGAATAATATAAAAATATATTGAAATTGAATTTATTATATGTCGTTTGCAAGTTTCAATTTAAATAATTTAAAAGTGTATGAGATTGTCACAATATAAATTTTACGTGAATATTTCAATTTTGTATTGTAAACGTTATGTTTTCCGAAAATGTGAAATGTATTTAATATCTTCAAATGAAGAATATTATTTTACTATCATTGATCTGTATATAAGCTTAACGT
This sequence comes from Neoneuromus ignobilis, assembly GCA_029203775.1. Taxonomy (NCBI): domain Eukaryota; kingdom Metazoa; phylum Arthropoda; class Insecta; order Megaloptera; family Corydalidae; genus Neoneuromus; species Neoneuromus ignobilis. The sequence continues at coordinate 51,702,047 of CP092089.1, forward strand.
AACTAAGTTTATTGTTTAAGTACATTTAAACAATATGAAAATGTACGACTTTTTCATAAACAGTCGTTTAAGTTTACGTAAGCTTCTGTATTTAAAATTATTTTACGTGATCGCCTGTGTATAAAAATCGTATAAGCGGACACCTTTATTTCTGTAAATCTGAAAAAGTAATTGAATACATACTTACGGTAGGTCGTCGTCGATTGTAATATGAAACGAAACGTAAAATTATCTTTAAATATTTTACAACAAATGATAGATTAAAAATATTCGTCGTATTTAAAAATAAACTTGAAAAATAAATATGAACATTGATGTGTAATTTAAGATTTTGCCTTTACAGTATTTCAATACATCTGTTATAAGACTTCTGTTGAATTCAAGTTATTCTATATATATTTGGACAATGTATTTTATACACGATTGATCTTGAATGTTTTGAGTGTCATTTAATTAAAGGAAATTGCTTTATCATGCTTCAGTGTTGTTTTCAAATTATAAAGAAAATATTCAACACCCAGTATTTGGAAGTCATTATTCTTTCAATTGATTTCACGCTGTTGCAAAGTGCACCGATTTATAAATTACAATGAAGGGTTAAAAATGTAAAAAAAATTATTTCAAATAAGTGAATATTAATAAAATTGTGTTACACAGTCATGTATATATTGTAGTGGTTAGATTGTAGTCATAAATATTTAAAAACACATATTGTAGATTATGTATGTAATGTATTGTTAATATTGATAAATGAATGATTTATGAATGTTAATTGAGTAAATTAAGTTATTTTTTTTTTGTCTTTTTCATAGAAATGTTGTAGCAAAAGAAACATTCTGTAAAAAGTAATATTAATAATGGTGCTTGAGTTTGCAAAGAATCGAAATTAGTTATAGTTCACAACAATAAGTGAATACAGAACTGAGTGATAATATTCAGTATTTTTTTCACATATATGATTGAAGTTTTTTATTTATTTTAGAAATGGCTATAATGGTTTATCTGAAGACCGGAAATGTTTGTAGCACAGATTTATGTATTTGTGTATGTTGTGATCTTTTTTTTATTTAAAAAAGGCAATGTGTAGTGGTATGTGTGGGTATGCACATAATATATACGTATATAATTTTCATGCATATATAATAAAAGGCTTATTAAAAATTAATGTAATTATGCACATTTGGAATTTTATTATTTATGATTAAAATTAAACAATTATTTCATATATACTATACATTGTTTTTTTGCACTGTATATATTTCACTTTGTAAAAGATTTTTTCTTTTTTTTTTTGTTTGGTCAGTAATTGTTCTATAAACGTAAGAATACAATTGTTTTTACAAATACCAAAGACAATGGATGCTTCATGTGTTATATCTCTGTATGTATGCATGTGAAGTTTAAGTGTGTGTAAAAATCCTAATTGAAAATGCAAAAATTGTTAATATTAAAAAATAAGATTTTTATTTTTAGGTTTTGTATTGTAAGAAAAATACTGAATATTAAATAAGTGTTAAATGTCGCACCATTTATAATAGTTCTTATTCTTGGTTAAACATTTGAAAATTTCCATATTTGCAAAGTAACTGTTTGTATTATTAACATAATTATATGTATACTTATACATATATTTCAATGCCATAGAAACTAATATTTATAAGTATTACAGAAGGAACTTTTAATCGAAAAAAATTATGTTCTTCCAAAGATAGAATATTCAATATACTAACTAATTTTCACATATAACTATGTCATAGAAACCAATTGTTTCTGGAAGTAATTTGATTTATATCAGTTAAAACTAGAAAAGTTATAATGACAGTTGATTTTTACTTTTTTTAATTTATCAATTACAGTTTGTGATTTAAATATGTTATTCAATGAAAATTCTAACAGATTTTTGAAAATAAAAAATAAATAAAAATGTATATACATTCGTAGCTAAAGTCTGTGTGCGTAATGTATTCTTTCAAATATTATTGAATAAGAACACGTTAAAATGGACAATATACAAAAAGCTAGTATTATAGATACCAATTTTAGATTGTTAAAATTATTAAAATACCAAGCAACATAATAACAAATACTTTCTAATGACAATTCGTTTGGGAAACAATTGTTTGGTGCCTGATTGATTTAAGTAGCAAATCATAAAAAAAAAACTAAATTTCATTCTTCAATAAGAGGCCATATAATTGAAAACAATGTCAGTGAAAATAAAGTTGCATTTGTAGGTTGTAGTGAAGAATCGTTGCTTAAATAGATTTTGTTTGAAAATCTGCTCTGTTTTCAATACCTGGCTCTTAAAACTATCATATTGATCGAATGGAATATATTGCCTGAAATTATGGTTGTTGAGAACACAAGGCATGTATCAGTGTGAAAAATAAAATGCCTTGCATTAGATAATTTACACAATTAACATGATTATTAATATCTATTATGACTATAATAATAATATAACATTAATAATAATAATTATCATAATATCATAAGCACAGGGACTATGACTAAATGTAGTAAATTGTAGGAATAATGATGAATGAATTTAGAAATGAAACTGTTATGGTATTATATATACATATATACATGTATATATCTATCTGTTCACATACATATATATATATATATATATATATATATATATATATATATATATATATATATATATATATATATATATATGTGTGTGTGAGTGTGTGTATACACACATACACATATACGTGTTGTATAAAATTATAGATATAGGTATGAAAATACTTTAGACAAGAAACATTCAGTTAGGTGTTTCCAAGCAGCAGGCTTTTGTAGACATGTCTTATAGATACAGAGCACTGATAGGCTCTATATTTATGTGTGTATGTAAGTGTGAGTGCATGTACATGTGCGTGCGTGTGTGTAAATATATATTTTCTTGCCTTTTAGATGTCTCATGGTGTACCTTAATTGAATGTGGTGATTGTTATCCTTTATAGCGAGAGTAAGTTTGATTTAAAATTTTTCATTTAAATAAAACATTTCTACTTATTAGATTGAATAATCGAACTTAGGACATAATGGCAAATTTTATTTTCAAATTTAATTTGCTTAGAGTGTAAAGATATTGATTTCAGAGACAACCATTCGGTACACTTAGTAATGATTGCCTGATGATAGTTGTAGTCTTGTAATAAATTAAATTTTATGGAAATTTAGTTATTAACTTATCAAGACATTTTTATTTCTATTGAGTAGATTTCTTATTAAATATGAGACCAAGTTTTTCACACAATTTGAACGGTTCTCAGTGATCAGACTTGATAAATATTTCGATCTGAAGTCAAAGTTACTGTCGCTTGTAATCTAGGCAATATATTTCTCTTCCTATTGTACAGCGTTGTAATTTTAACTGTTAATTTATTTCTATGGATCATGGAATGTCATTTAACCAGTATATTAATACATGTAAAAAAGTGTGTAACTTTTCACCACTTGTAAATCAAATCACATTGTTATAATTATTTTAAGTGATATCAGTGTCATTAAAAAATGTAAGTAATATAAATATACTGTATAAAATTGTTTTAAGTTTTAATTCTTTGAAATGAAATCGAAACATAAATCATCGTGTTTTGTTATAATCCTAGCTGCATTTTTAAAATATATATATATATATTATTGATTAATTATTTTTTTTAAAAAATAGAACCAAAACAACATAACACATATGTAATTAAAATATCAAATGTACAAAGAAGTCAAAGACAATTTACATTGGAAGGTTTGATTGATTCTTCATTCAGTAATAAATTGTTAACTGTTAAAAGTAACTTCATGAAACAAGAAAAAGGTATAATAAGATTGTTACAAATGAGAAAATAAGTTTTAAGACTTTAAGAGAGGGTTTAATTGTTGCTTATCTATCATGCGCCAAGGATCAATTAATATCTTAACATTATTACAATAGGTCCAGACAATATTGTTGCATGTCCAAAATCACGGAATGTCCAAAATCACGGAATGCCCAAATTAATTTTTTAATCCAAAACAAGACTAGTTATAAAATATTGGAAAAAAATTCATCAATGTGGAGTTGAAGGCAGAGCACCATTCTTCATTAAATAAAAAGAAAGATTTTTACTTTTTTTTTATACATTTTATATCTATTAATCATCTCTCTCTCTTTATATATATATATATATATATATATATATATATATATATATATATATATATATATATATATATATATATATCACATTACATCATAAAGCCCATATCAATCCACTACTGGACGAACGCTTTAATGAATGCTATCATTCACTGGCATTTGGTCATATTCACCACGCTGATCAGACGGATTGGTGAAGATTTTTTATTCGGGGTTTACTCCCTTAATTTTTCGACAGTTATTTTTTTACAAGATGAGGTTGTCGGCCTTTATGCTCAACCCTCGAAAATGAGTGACTCTCCGACTGGGAATTGAACGCAATCTCTCGCATAACACGCGGTGATGCACCCAGTCGGTGTATATATATATATATATATATATATATATATATATATATATATATATATATATATATATATATATATATACACATGCATACACACAACCACAGATATTTATATTTATTTTAAATATATGTTTACATCTACGAATTTTTTTTCTAAAATTTACCAAATCTACGAAAAGGTTTCCTGAAATTTAGTATTTTTAGGTAAAATTTTGAAAATTTTTTTGTTGATTCTGATATTTATATAAAAATTATGTTAATATAAAACATATCAAAATATATAAAAGTATATTAAAAATTTATTAGTATATTAAAAATTTATTAAAATATTAAAAATATACTAAAATATATATGAATATATTAAAAATATTAAATATATTAAATATTTTAAAATATTAAAAATATTGAATATATTAAAATTATAAAAAAAATAAAGATACGTATATATATATATGTATAAAATAATGAATGTGTATAATTAGTTATCGGAATTTCATTTTATTTAATAGTTTATAAAATAAGAAATACTCCTAATTCAATTACTAATTAAAAACTTGTGTACAAATAAATATATAAAATTTATGAAGCATTTAATGAAAAACTTTTTAGTATTAATATTTATAATTAAAAAATGCAAGTATTTAATAGTGTGTTTCTTTTTTAAATTATATTTAAGTTGAATTAATTAGTACCATCGAGCTATAATACAAGTATAATCATTACTTTTGTGTGAAATGATACTACTTAAATAGACAACACATAAAAATTATATCTATTAAAGTATTTTCATAATTTTTACTGTAATATGTTGAGATGGTTTATGAACAGAAAACCTTTTCCTACAGATTACAATATTTTGTCTAGCGTGTCTTTTTACTTGTCACGAGGAGCACTGGTTCGTTTAATAAGATGTAAATGGGGGGTTCAATGTAGGCCACATACTTATAGCCCCTGACGGTGTCTCGTATATAAAGTGAATGGGTTCGAATTCGGAGGTATCAGTGTGTTTTCTGTTAGTGTTTCGCTATCATTTCATACACAATTTCTATAATTCATTGTTTTATTCTATTGTTGTGATTCGTTATACAGGTAAGTCGTTTTCTTAACTTCCCGGACCGGTTGTTTTACTAAAAATATATTTAAAGAATTTGAAAATTATGTTTATATATATATATATATATATATATATATATATATATATATATATATACTATTAGATTTTTTTTATCAAGAATTAAAATTATTTTTAATTTAAAATAATATATATAGAAAAAAATTATCAAGTGTAGGATATTATTTACGTCTCTTATGCCAATTAAAAATTACTGATTCACATAGTAAACATTTTTTTTTTTTTGATACATTGATGGTTATTTAATAAAAAGTGCCAGTCTTTTTTAAATATAATAAATTATATAGAGTAAGTAGATTATACATATATATATATATATATATATATATATATATATATATATATATATATAATATTTGTATTGTATCTCTATCTATGTTCCAATGATAATATTAAGTATTATAAATTAAATCTAGATATTTTTAATAATGAAAAAAATACAAACACAAATTTCTTTATTATATTTTTTATATAAAGCAACTAAGTTTCAATGTATCTTTTTAAAATGTTAGTTAAGATGAAGTTCATTGTGAAGGCCGATGATCATTTATTAAATATCTGATAGAAAAAGGTAAATAGAAAGTATCATGCTGTCAAAAATAAATTTAGAAATCATGTCAAATGCAGTTTTTCATTTTAATCTCACTTTAATAAAAATGCATTGATCGATAATTAGTATTAATTAAATGAAGTAATAGCATTAAAAAAACATTGTTTTTACTTCGTGAGAATATATACTTTAATAATTATTTAATTTTGCAATAAAAATAATATTTAAAATGAGTATTGTATATACATATATATATATATATATATATATATATATATATATATATATATATATAAATTGATAAACAAGTACAGAAGTTATAAAATATTTTGCAAATTCGTTGAAAAGAAAATGATTGGATTGTTAAAACATTTAAAAAGATTTATCCAGCAGTGAATTCATAGATAACGAAAATTGTATACATTCATAAATTCATTATTTTATTAACTAAAATGTATTATTTTAAGATAAAAAATATGATTTTATAATGAATGAAAATATAATAATATTTTTTTTTATGTTGACATTTAAACTGTAATATTTTTTCCTATTTTATATTTTTAAAATATTAACAATATAGAGCTATTAAAAATAATTTAAAGATATTCTCTGTCAAAATAATCGGCATACAACTATATACAAAATGTCAGTTAGATAATAAATTTTACGATTAGAAACCAATGAAAAATCTAGAAATAATTATTTATAAATCATTCATAATATTTGCATATTTAATAAGAGATTCCTACATAAAAATTGTAAAAAAAAAATGTTTAGAGAAAATATTTCTCAATGATCTCATCGCGAATCACAATTTAAATCAAACAAAAAAAACCAGTATATTTTTGTAATCACTTTCACTTGAAAATCTCATAAATTTGAAACTGTTTCAAAGTATTTGCATCGGGCTATACCGAATATACAAAGAAAAACGTTTGCATAAAAAATATTGTATGAAGAAAGTTGTCTTGATTCTTTATTATGACATTCTTGGTTATGTATTAATGATAATTTGGTTCAGATGCATATGAGCAACGACAAGAATAAACGAAGGGTGTGGTTGATTACACAAAGTTCGTCGGATAACTTTCGTTTTTTGAACACAACGCCTTCAGCTAATATAATAGCAATAAAACAATTCTGAAGAAATGGTAGTTGAATCATAGAAAGAATCTATTATAATAGATTGAGTGTAAAAATTAAATTAAAACTAAATGAAAACAAAGATATTGTAGACAACTGTGCAACGTATGTGATTTGATAGAAAATGGCAATTCTTTAATGATAAATTTTAAACAATACTTTTTCAAGAGATTTATGTCAGTATCCTTAAATGAAATATATATGGAAATTTGTCATAAATATATATACTTGTATCGTATTTGGTCTGTAAATGAGTTACTACTACAAATAGTAAATACAATTTTTATTCGGAGTATTTAATAGTTACTGGTGAAGGAATAATTATAAAATATATTGACCAAACAAATATTAATAACTTGAATCATTTACGATTTTATTGAATTTATTTAAAATGTTTCACGATTGATAATATAAATGAATAATGTTGAATATTTTATTTTGTGGTTTTGTGTAATGATATATTTCTGAAAATATAAAATTGATTGATGTTATTGACTTAATCAGCAGTAAATTAAAACAGAGATTATGAAATAAAAGACAATTTAAAATTAACTATTGTTGGGAAATGATTTCCTATTTTCTAAAAAAATTGTTATTCACATTTCATAATTATACATACATGATTTATTTGATTGATTTATTCCCTGATGTGTAAATGAGTGAATTTTAAGTGTCAGTGATGGATTATATGTTATATTATGGCAAAAATGATTCTTATATTTAATAAATGAACAATTTAATTAACTTGCAACAGAATGAATCAAAAGATAGGTAGGGTGACATATTAGATACAAATGTGTAACTTAATATCATTAATTAATTTAAAACTATTAATGATCGGATAATTTAAATTTCTTTTTAAAAAATATACTTTGCTACTGATATTTTTTTAGATACATTTTATAAAATATGAAAAGTTTATTACTCACCACTATTACTTATCGGCATTACTAGAGTACTATTCGAAGGTGATGGTTTTTGTAATGAAGATTCCTTGAACTTTTCGTAGGTCGATAAAATTTCACTAAGTATTTGAATAATTTTCGGAATCCTCAATGAAACTGTATTACGATGTTTGATCTACGAAGTTTCATTTTGTCCATCGAGACCATCCCTTATTGAACAGAAAATTATAATAATAATTTTATATATCTTTAATAGTATAGACATTCGTTTATATCATTTTATAAAATATGAAATAAATAAAATTTAATACAACAACAAATACTTATTAATATAGAGTTAATTATCTTATGTTTGAAAAAATTACAGTTGAAAATTTAATTGTTGCAAATAAAAGTAATCTTGAATGAAATATACAGGGTTTATTATATTGATATATAAAAATTACGTTAAATTAAACTGTATTGATTTTAAATATATATATATATAATGTGTGTGTGTATGCGTATGAATGTAAGTGTATGATTATATATAATCTATTATCATAAATAATTTATTAATACTCTCACTAATAAATTATTATGTAAGGTGTGTTTTTTATGTTAATGATTTTAAATTATAATAGCATTTGCAGCTTGTATCATTCCTTATTCGGTTTAATGAAAGAAAGAATATTTACTTTCTTTTTAACATGCAGACTAAGCATGATAAAATCTTTAATAACAAATTTAATAAACACTGACAATGTCTGAAGTCTATTTGAATTACAAATATATACGCGAAAATTATTAATTTGGCATAAATTAAGTTATATATATATATATATATATATATATATATATATATATATATATATATGTACATAATGTTGTAAATAAACTAAGCATATTTTTTAATTTACTTGAAAACTGAGAAAACTTAATTCATAATAAAGTAAAAGACGATTGAATATTTTATAAACTATACTATATAACCATTTTATAAAATATTATATAGGTAGAGAATATAAAGAGTATAATTTGAAACAATCTTCATATTAAGTAATATTTGTTAGCAAACATTTGACTACAATTATTATTAAATAGTTGTTGCAATGGAAAATATTAGCCCTGCAACAACATTTATATATATATATATATATATATATGTGTGTGTGTGTGTGTGTGTGTATGTGTTTAATAATAATTGTATCATTAAATGAACTTATAAAAAAATAATGAAACAATTCAAGTGAAAGTGATCAATTTAAAACTTACTAAAGTTTTTTCATCAAAGACAATGACTTTTTTTGATATAGAAACGCGTCTTTTTGTATCTACATGTTTGAAATTTTTTTCGAACACACCCTCCCTTTTATTATTGGTTCATTGTACTTTCCAGCATTTTCAATGCTATGCAAAAATTGTATCACTTTCTCCATAAAGCAATCAATTGATTTCGGTGAAATGTTCATAAATGAATAAAATGATTTTATCTAAAAATAATTTGAATTTTAAACAGTTCATTATTTTAATAGATCATCAAAAAGTTCAGTACGATTCAGTGCATTTTTTAAATATATATATACATTTTTGAAACACATATTCTTTACACATATTTGTTTTTAAGTTGAATTATTTAATTACAGTTGCATGTTCTGTTAATTGATAAACTTTTCTCAACTTGAATTAATACCCCAAACTTTATATTTTTAATAGAAATAATTATTTATTTCACATTTAATTAAAGCTAATTTTCAAATAGTTTTTTTTATATAATTGAAAATTATGTTTATTAAAATAATTTCTTTAAATATCTGTTAAATATATTGTATTTATAAACTTGATGAAATTATGTATATATTGATGCTGATATTTTTTTAAAAAGTAATTAAATATATCTCTACATCTTTTATTCAATAATGATAAATAAAAGAAGTGTTTTTGTTTATAATTTTGTAAAAAATGTAATTTAAAATAACAATACCATTTACTATTGAATTTCTTCATTCCTTTACTTTTTCATTTTTCTATTCGATAAGTGAAGCATAAGAATCAGCTATATTTTTCCTGAAAAAAATAAAACAAATTGAATAAATATTGCAATATTAGTAATATAATTAATAAAGATATTAATTTCTAGTCAGATTTCTATGTGACCATTCGTACAAAATATGAAATATACAAATATTTTTTGAATTGTTTTCTTTATAACAAATAATTAGCTCTTATATTTTTTTATAATAGATTTAAAGCTTGATCTGGTCGTATTTTAATGTCTTTATTGTATTTGTAATATTATTTTTGATAAATAAAATCTTTACAAAAATATATTAAAAAATATTTATAGTTTTGATACGTTTTTAATATAAAATATGAAAATATTTAATTAATCATAGGAAATATTCAAATAAATTTATGGAAATAATTCACAAGCTGTATGATAAATTTCGTTATTAAATATTAATGTATTGATTCTATTTACAAAATTATTTACTATGAAATACTTTTATTAAAAATGTAATATATTTTTGATGTGAATTTTTAATTTTAAATATGATATAAAAACGAAAATATCGACATAAATTAATTCTAGAAAATGTATAAAACTAATCTATGAAACGATAATTACATACTAGACAATATATTTTTATTTTTAAATAAAACAGAAAACTTATCTTTTATTATATTTAAAGCTTTCAATCTGTGTCTTCCTGTATAATAATTTAGCTTTTGGCTGAGTTTGTTAACAAAATACATCAAGAAATATAGGTTTTGTATTCATCAATATAATTGTATGTTAGCTTATATAGCTGCCAGAATAATTGTCAGTTAAATTAAATAATCTAATTGTTTAATGATTTTTTTCAATACATTAAAATGTTATTTGTAAATTATGTAGAGTTTATCATTGATTAAATATCGATCGATTTATGAGTGCAAAGGATAAAAAACAGTTGTATTTTTTTGTATATTTTATAACAAGAGAAATGATTAATTGAACAGAATGAAATTATGGTCAAATTTGAACGACATGTTTGTTTTGTACCAACATGATTTATATAACAATTTTCTAATTATTAAAAGAATTTATATGACATAACGACCGAAAACTAATCGTATTAAAAAAAATGGAAAGCATTTATCTTCGAAATGTATGAATAATGAAATTGATTAAAATTGATCAGTAGATATATATTTGGTTGCATGTTTATGTTTTCTTGATTTCTATATGTTTAGTATAGAAAGTTATTTTGTAGTAGCATATGTTACATTAGTTTATAACGTACTCCAAGAACCATAATAGTGACAAGGAGGTCTAAGCAGGTGGTACACTTTATTATAGATAGAGTATGGGACGTATAATCGTTTATTAATTACGCGAGATACAGAACGGATGGAGATTTCAATACAGTTTTGTATACAGCACTCGGTTGAATCATTGCAAACGAGACGAATAATGAATTCATTTTTAAAAGAATCCAAGACGAATCTTGATGCGAATCGGAACTCTTGATAATTATTTAAGAGTTTCTATTTTATAAACCATAAAACCACGACACGAACTGTATGCCGATTAAAAAGTATTACGAAAACTGACAATGTCGTTTACCTCGAAGTATTATTGTTAACAATATGTTTAATTGTAATTGTGGTACATGTTTTGCAATAGAGATTCATAATTATGGAACATTTTTTTTAAAAAAAAAGATATTTTAAGATATATGAGAATGTCTTGAATGTTAAATAATCTCATTATGTTATGTTATGTTTGATTCAATACAATTTTATCTACATTCATTGAAATTTATGTATTTTTAAAGAATATATTTTTAGTGTATATTAAAATATTCCAATTGAACAATTATAATTTAATTTTGTGGAGAAATGAACTTTTTTTATTTGAAATATTATCTGAAAATTCTCTGAAATAAATTATTATCTGAAAATTCTTTGAAATATTTTCTAAAATAATTTTAATGCTTATATAGAGTGCTTTTAAGAGTGATAAAACTTTAAATTGGATCTCTATAGAAAATTCTATCTAACCTAAAAAAACACCTTTATATACATATATTTATTTATATATATATATATATATATATATATATAAATAAATGTGTTTTTCAGGTTAGATAGAACTTTCAATAGGGATTCAATTTAAAGTTCTAACATACTTAAAAAATACCTATATAATTTCAATTTTTGTTTCATTAATCAATTTTGTTCAATTCATTAATTTTATTGATGAGTAAATGTATTTATAAATTTTTTTTAGATTTGTAGCATTCAAAAGAAAAATATACAGGTAAAAAATTGAAAAATACACTTCAAGGATAATATTTTTGAACAGTAAACAAGTTTTTCAATGTGAATTTAATTTTTTTTTTCTATTATTAAAGATCAAGGGATTAGACATATTTTCAGAAGTTGACACATATTTTAATCATTATTTTTTTATAATACTGGTAAATATTTTTTTAAATAAAACTATGATTATATCAGTTTCAAATTTATTTACTATTTATCCAAGAACGAATTCTAAAATTGGTGTATAATCCTATTTGTTAATTAATTTCAAGGCACCTGTATTATTAATAATTGCATATTTCGAATAAAATTTTTGAATGACATTAAAAAATTTAAAAAATCCTATTTCATTATTTTCACTCTCTCTTTATATATATATATATATATATATATATATATATATATATATATATAAGTAATTAATATTAATATGGAAAAAATATTAATTTAAGAATAATTGAATTTATCAGCAAATCATCAGAGAATATGTATGTTTAATTTGGCTGAATAATTATTTGTAGTTAAAAATAACCACATTTTTAAATTAAATTTGCAAAAAGATATTGTGGACGATTACAACGATTTGTTTTAAAATTAAAATATTTTATATTACTTAAAATGAATTAATAGAAATGTGTTGGAAGATATTTCCATTATATGAATATTGTTGAAGTATAATAATGTAATTATTAGTGAGAAAAGAATTAAATTCATTTTTATAATTATGTTGGTAGAATTTATAACATTATTGATAAGGGATGTTGTGAAATTATCAACTGAGAAAAGTGATATACATTATATACAAAAATAGAATTTGATATAATTAAAAAAATATATTTTAATATATAATATATAAATGATTAGATAAAAAATAAATATTTCTCACAAGAGAATCATTACTACCTCTAAAATGTACAATTTCATTTAACAATTTAATAATTATTTATTTTTCAATTATGTATCATTTCATTTATACCAACTTTGACTATCTTACATTATATTACCAATAAGTGATTATTGAACACCTTTATAAAACCAATGTTGGAGTGAATTGATTCACTGTGTTAAAGTAAATTTGCCACATTTTCAAAAAGAGTAATATAGGGTCATCCAAATGTGACGCCCAGATTTGTGTTTTATTAAAAAGAAATATGTGTATAGAGAAACATGTGTATAGTTTTTTTTAATAAAACACAAATCTAGACGTCACATTTGAATGACTCTATATATATTAAAATGTTTGATAAATATACAGATTCGATTTTAAAATCAATAATATTAAAATCTGAATTTCGTGCAGTCGACACGCTTCGTTAAAATTTTACTCACGGTTAACATTTTCATTACATGCTCGAATGATTGATTTATAAACTGTAAAAGAAACTACTGTATTATTGAGTGATTTCTACATAAAGAGGGTTTTCGAAAATCAATATATATATATATATATATATATATATATATATAAATTCCAGATTTCTATTTTCTAAAACAATATTATTTAATATTCTATTTGAATTTATATTGATTTATTGATTTAACAAACTTTATATATATACATTTATATATATGTGGGCGTAGAATTAATTTTATCGATGTATAAATTATTGTAAAATATTCTATAAAGAAGATATTTATGAGTGAAAACTGAAAGTATAATATTTGTATACAGCAAATGTTAAATTGAAATATATTATAAATTGTTTATTCAATGATTTTTATATTATTACTAGAATATATTTTTTAATTTTCTATTTATATACCAATTTATTGAAAATTATTTAAATTCAATTATTGATTGAAAATTAGAATTTAAGAGGTAAACAATTAATTAAATGTATATTTTCTAAAATATTGATAATCATAAAAATGTATTTATTTTTGTTTATATATATATATATATATATATATATATATATCTTTTACGTTACACATCATTCGTATTTAATAGATACTTGTTATTGAAATTAAAGATAAATATCATGTTTCTCAATTCAAGTACACGAGTTCCGTAATGCAGTTATATGTACAATTAAAAAATATATAATTTTTTTTACACGATATGGATCTGACAGCAGTACTAATGGCATGGCCTAAATAGACTAACAAGTTTTTTTTTAAAAAAAATTCAACTGGATTGTTTGTATTAGAACCGGTCGTTACAATATAAACGGCAACAATGATTGCACTCTTGAGACGCACCCAATTTTATTTATTTGACCGGATTAACCTTTGCTGATTTGTCACAACAGACGTAAGTGAAAAAGAATTTCGTTTGAATGATTGAAGGTAACATTTATGTGGCAAATGTATGTGGAAAATAAATTATACACACACACACTCATTTATATATATATATATATATATATATATATATATATATATATACAGAGAATAGATAAAATAATAAGAATAATAATAGATTTGTACAGTTCGTTAATATTTTCATTGTTTAGTTTATACTCAATACATATATATTGTAATATTAAAAAGAAAATGATTATAATTTTTTTGCTGTAAATAATACAACTATTTTCTTGTTTTAAAATTTGTAATTAGCTTAATATGTAATTTATGTAAAAAATAAATTTTATTTTGGAGTAAAAAAAACAACCAGTTTGCATTATTAGTTTAATTGAATTTGGCAATAATGAAAATATTTTCAATTAAAAATAATCACATTTTTATAATTCAACTTGTTAAATAGCTGAATTGTATACTATTTTAATCAAATCATTTTTATTATAGAAATAAATTGATTATTATCTTGTTAATTTTTATAATTTTCATAATATATTATAGTAATTATTTCGAAATAAATTATCTCTTCGGTTTGATGATTGTTCCTCTCTAACATTTTAACCGTCATGATTGTACTAATTATTGTTCATAATAATGATATTTATTTAAACTGTCAGTGAACTAGCTTTACATTTACATAAATCACTATAATTAAACATCATACATAATATGATTGTAAATTTTATTTGATAACTGGTGAAAAGTAATATAATGTAATTAGTAAACATATTTCATTTTTATATAACTACCTTGACATGTTTGAACTCTGTCTATTTTTTAGTTATTTATTGGAATGCAGTCCTAAAAATAAATATTTTTTAGAACGGAAAGAACGTTTACTCAACGTATTTATTTATAATTTCATGTTTTCTGTATTTGATCTTTTCATTATATCATGTTTGGATTTTGCCAAATAGATGAAGATGATTGTAAATATTATGCTTGAAAATATTAATTGATGAATTTATAAATTATTTAAAATATCATAAATATTGTTAGTTTATTATTTAGTTATCACGATTAATATTTATGAATGTATCGTTATGAAAAACTTAATTTTGTAATAATAATAAAATTTATTTCCTGATTGTAACAAAAGTAAAATTAAACATGAATTTTAATGAGCCATTTTAATAAATAGTTATAACTTTGTAATAATTATAATAAATGGAAATAAAGTAATGAATTATAAATGAACGAAATTTCTGTTTAACCATTGGAATGTTATAATTTCACTTTTTTTATACAAGTAATATTAAATACATTTTAAAATCTATATTTTAATGTGAGGTTAGGTAACTGTAAATAAATTTGATTAAAAAAGAAAATTCGCATAAATAAAAAACTGATGCACCGTGAGAGATATTTTTCTTGCATAAATAATCTTTATATAACGAGGTATTATTTAAATAAATGATTATTTAATAATATTTTTATATGTTTCTTTTTAAAATAATAACTTTAGTGAATCAAATTAAAAATAAATGTAATGTATATTGATCATTTTTATTCTTGTAACTTTGTTATAAGTAATAATTTTATTATTTAATAAAAAAAATTACAATTTCTTGATGAATGCGGTTGAGTGATTGAGTATTATTTTTATTTCAATCAAAACAGAATATTTTACATAATCCTAGATTGATTTCAACACCGATGAATCCGGTTTTGCAAATAAAAATAATTATCGAAGCAACTTGATGAATACATAACTACATTTTAATGCTTTTTTTTAATTGATTTATACGTATTCTTGTAAAATGTATCATTTCAGTACGGTCGAACGAGATTAGAATATTATTAAATGAGACCATATTTAATATTATTGATTTAGTTCTACTGTACGTGATAAAATTTCATTATTTCCGGATAAATCTTATTCGAGAAAGTTGTATTAAATGCAGTCATTAAATTCCGCGATTTATAATAAAACGAGTTATTAAACATTTTTGGTTAGTATTGTCATGTACATGTAATCATTGCTTTCGTAAAAAAATGTTGCGCTATAAAACGATGCCATTATATTTCAAACAAAAATTCTATGGTTTTGTTACAACATTGTAATTATGACGAGATGACTTATTTAATATGATTTCATTTTATATATATATAACGAGACATTTATTTCAAGTTAATATTTTATTCGTGTGAAAGTTTTTGTCTTTACATCCTGAGGCATCCTACAACTACTGACAGGTTGAAATATTGAATATAAAATATGTAACATGTATTTTATTATTAGAAATGAGTTCAATTATTTATTGAGTAACTAATTAATTAAATGCGTTTCTAAAATATTCGTATGGTATTTTAAAATGATGTTTTATTAGTAATTACTTTGAGTATTTCATTAATGAGGATTAATGTGTGTATACAAAGTTAGTATAATATGATGCACATTAGAAATAACTAATTTTTTTTTGCATAAATTATATTATTATCATCATTGAATAATTGTTGATATATACTTGGTAATTAAATATTTAGTTATTTTTGATTTTTAGCAAAATAAATTTAAAGCGATTAATTGAATTAAATGAAGAAATAATACTAGTACAATAAGATTTTTAAAAATGTTATGTTTTAAAATCTAAATTTTATAATTCTTTGATGATGTTATCTAGTGGTATTAGAGTAAGTAATTAATTTGTAACAATTAAGAAAAATCGTTTAAAAATATCTATAAATTAGATTTCACAACAAATAAATTGGCTGCATAAAGATTTGGAATCGTATAAAATAAAATATATTATATATACAATTTATATTTCATTTTTTTACTGTTTAATTAATTTAATGTGTCAAATATACTGAAAATAGAATGTAATTAGATCATTTTGTGATTGAATTGAATTGTTTATTAAAAAAAACTGTATAAAAGTTTGCAGTTTTCACAATGTGAACTATACATGAAATCAAGAATATTTTTGTGTTAACTGCAGTGTGAATAATTTGTTCATTCATTGTATTTACATTTCATGCTTTCTATTTGTTCTATACTGTTTCAAATAGAAGATATGAGGATGATGTAAAATATAATAAAATAATTTTAATTGATTGTTGTAGATGACGACATATATTTTACATGTACGAGTTTGTTTTATTAGCGACAAATGATTATTTTTATTTTTGACAGTTGAGTACAACAATTTACTCCGATGACTAGATATAAAAACGAAATATTTTAATGAAATTTATTTATTAATATGAAAATTCTATATATATTATTCAAACAAACATATGAAAATATAACAAGTATATTGTATTTTTCTCTCAATACAATACAATCGATTTAATTGTCTCAATTAACAAAATTATAATATAATACAACAGATCGAAGATAAAGATATGTTTTAAAGCGGCAATTCGATTGTTGTAAGAGCGATAACAAATAAAACTTGACAGCGAAAACTGGTTACATTGAAACGAATTTAAAAATCGAATTTTAAGTGTGGAGTCAATCAATGACATGTTCTAGAAAGTGCTGTTCATCTCCGTCGAATGAATGGACACGGGCGTGAAACCTTGACACTTGTTTTTCAGTAGTTCGGTAAACCACGATATCACAAGCGTTCACTGTCACGGCCTACTTGTAATGTAATTATATGCGTGTAACTAGGTGATCGGTTGAAAAAAGATTTGCATTATTTATTGACATTTGGAAAAAAACCGTGCGTCAATCACTCGAAATCGTATTTTAATTATTTTTTCGTCGATGTTTTCTAAAACGTGTGTTTTTTTTGGGAATTGTTTTTTATTGCACGTTAATTTCATTTCAGGTTATTTACAATTGTAAAATTTTCAAATCAATATTTTATTAACAATAATGATGCCAGAGCAATGATTTGAATCACGCGGGTAAATATATAAGAAGAATAAGAAAAAAGTATTATTAGAAATATAATTATTAAAGAATTTTAATAATTTACAAGTTTCATATTTTATTTATAAATAAAACTATTTCTTGAATTATTCTTTTAATATCAAAATACAAATAATTTAAAAAGTTCATACGATAAATTACTTTTGAGTAACAGTGTATGATAAAAATCTGATACGAAAGTAAAATATGCTTATTTACAATAAATACTATAAAAATAAAAAAAATGTTACCAGAATAAATAAATAGAAAGGTATTGCAAGACATTTAATAATAAGAATATTTATTGTTATTTTATGTGTTTAGTTTTTTATCATCAAACAAGTATAGTCACTTAAAAAATAATTTATAAGCATATAAAAAAGATGATAAAAATTAACTACTTTTTATTAAAGATACTGCTTATGTATTTATTAAATAAAATAACGGTTTCAATTGCATTTCTCATAAATATTGCCATTTTTTATAATGTGCAAAAATACTTCTAGACTTTATTCCTAAAGAATTTATGTACAAAAATATTATGAAAATATATT
Organism: Neoneuromus ignobilis; assembly: GCA_029203775.1. Classification (NCBI taxonomy): domain Eukaryota; kingdom Metazoa; phylum Arthropoda; class Insecta; order Megaloptera; family Corydalidae; genus Neoneuromus; species Neoneuromus ignobilis. The sequence goes on from CP092089.1 coordinate 51,721,277, forward strand.
TTAAATAATTAAAAATATATTACTTTCTACATTAAATAAAGAAATTAATTAATAAATAATATTAGTTTTAATTATTTTCTTTTATTTTTCTAGAAACAATTTGTATCTGTTATTAGAATTTTTATTACTATTGAAAGTTTTAAGTATCCAGTTTTCATGTCTTTTGTATAAAAAATATTAAAACCTATCAAGAAAATTTATAAACACGAACTAACGTTTTCTATTATTTAATGCCAATGTATTGATTTGAACGCTAATGAATTTTTATTTATTTTAAAGATGACCAAGAAGTATTTTTATATTGTTAATTTATTTTATATTTATTATTTGCATATTATATGATACCTATTTTTTACCTCTTGATTCATCGTTTAATTATCCTTCAGATCTAATTAATTTCCATCTAAATAAATCAAAACAGGAAAGGAAAGTCATATGTCTTTATTTGGGTTTTCTTTTTGGAACACGTACAACACGTTTACATAAAAAGACATCTTTCTAAAAGAAAGCAAGAGTGAACCTGAACAATATACTTCTTATATTCAACGTACGGCACAAAAGCACTCGAGTCCAGTCCAAGGGCATTGGCATGGCCAGTCAGTCATGCTCAACCGTTTAGTTCTAGTTATCGAAAGCAATTTTAATTGTAGAGAGAAATCACTTTCATCTAAGATGCAATCATATCTTTTTGGCATATAGAATAATCTGCGTACTTTTATGTATATTTTTTTCGTCACGCCGAGAATGTTTTTTTTGGAACAGGTTATTTGATTAGAGTGTATTTTATAATTCGTTTTTATACTCTCTTTACATATGTTAATGTATTTACCTTCAATTTAGTGAAAAAATCAATTATATACATAAAATTACATTTATTAATAAATGAAATACTCCTTTCTATATTTTAAGCGGACTGATTAAACACTTAATTTAATTTTCACGATTCGTTCTTTTTAAAATATTTACTTTCATTAATTAAAAATCTTATCTCTTAAATAGATATCAATTTATCATTTTTATTAAACATTTAAACTAAAAAAGTAAATGTATACAATTATTTAATCATTAAATGAATTGTATGAGTATCGTAGATTTCTTTATTATAAATATAGTTTCTATTAATTTTTTTGAAATAAGATTCGGTCTTATTTTCAGAATGAGGCTGTTTGCACTAGTGTGCATTTCGTTTTGTGTCATTGGACACGTGACAAGTTACCCGAAAAAAAGAGAATCCGACGATTTTCACGACGAAGCCGAAGAAGAAAATCGTCCAGTACCACAATATGTGAAATTTAATGCGGATGATGCGAAAGCTTTTAATTTAAAACAGAGAGGGTTCAATGTTCAATCCACACCGCAAGCTAATCAGATACCTACTGGATTTAGAAGTACCATTTCTCCATTACATTCAACGACATATTCCGACGATCAAGAAGATAACACTGCAGCCTCAGCTCAACAGTTTCGTAGACCTTTGAATTTCAATTTCGACGAAAACTATCCAATCCCTAGACAACAACAGCCTGTTGCACAAGCTCAAGTTCAGCATAGAAGACCCGGACCGCCGAATCAATTCAGACAACAGATAGAAGTAATATTTAGTTGAAAAATTCAGTATGTTATGTTTTTAATTATATTGATTTAATTATATTTAGGAAGAAAAAGAGCTCCTCGATGAGGAAAAAGAAGAGCCCGATCGTTTAAGCCTTCTGTTACCAAATTCGAAATTCGAATGTAATGGAAAAAACACTGGTTACTATGCTGACGATGGTCTTAATTGTGAAGTGTTCCATTATTGTCAAGATAATGTAAAACATTCGTGGATTTGCCCCGATGGATTTACATTCCATCAGGTATTTTTTAAAAAAAATATATTTCTCTCTCTCTCTCTCTCTATATATATATCTATGTATATAATTGATGAAATCTGATTTGGTTGATTTCTTTTACTAGGTCACTGACAATTTAAAGCAGTGAAATCATTATTCAAACAATATCTATTGTTAGAATATATATTACGTCAAGGCGATTATATCTAAATATTAATTCAGACAAAACATATGTACTGCATCTAAAATCAATAGAGTCATACACACATATGTTTGCATTGAAACAGTCGGAAATAATATTTGACTTTTTCTCACCATTGAAAACAATATTAAAATATTTACCTGCATGTTAATTAGACAAGTCTATTAACATAATTATTAGAATAAAATGATATCAAATTAAGTGGAAAGAATTTATTAATAATAGGACGATAGAAAATAACTTAAAATAATTTAATAAAGTATAAAATGATATTTGTTATTTTTATGAAGATAAATATGATTAATTGCAAATATTTATTAAATGCCTTATTGAGATATAAGATAATTTGTTTGAAATTTATTATTAAATAATTATAATTTTACTTTTATTGAATTTCTAATTTTCTATATTTTTTATTTGTATTCGTTTCATTTCCATTTCTATTTTTAAAAATATTAAATAAAAAATAAATGAAAGAAGTGAGGTTAGAGTATTGTAAAAGAACTCGGTTTAATATTACATCAATTATAATAATATACAAATTAGATAGATATTTTTACATTATTTTATAAATATTCCAATAATTATAGGTCCATTTAATTTGTATGCCACCGACAGGAGATAATATTTGTCAGAAATCATCCGATTTCCATTTCGTAAACGATTATTTGTACAAGCCTGTGAACGCTGAAGAAGTTCAAAAGAAACCAAATGTGACGTTACGTTATTCGGACAGATATTTCCCGGAAAATTTCCATTACAGTAACGATTATGAGGAAGAACAAGAAGCACCTCAACCTCCTAGAAGACAACCGGTAAAATATCGATTGACTTAAATGGAATAACTTGATTTGTTTTATATTTAATTTGATAGATTCAAACTGGATTTCAACCGCAGTTAATCCGTCGTCCTGCACCAACACAAACCACTCATTTTGCGCCAACATTGAGACCAGAATCGATCATCCCTAGTCAATTTAGACCACAGAGTCAAGTGTTCCATTCACCGGAAGATGTTAATATATCTTTACAGCAACGACGACCATTTTTGAGTACGATCCCAAAGACATTTTCACATCCTAGTCATCGAGATGATTCCGATGAAGATTATGATAAATAATTTACTAGATTTTACCGTATAAGTGGAAGCCAGTTTCGAGATATTTTTGAAAAATACAACCAATTAAATTCTGGATTTTCCAAAAACTTGATTAGTTTCTGAAAAAGACTAACTAATTTTACGTTCTAATGGGCGATTCTTATAATTTCTTCTTTTAAAATAACTTTCACATATTAATAATTAAAATATTTTATCTTTTATTCAGTAATAACTGTAGTTATTTTAATATTTCATTTATTAATGACATTTCTCTATTTCTTTTTTCTATTATCTGTAGGATTTTAATTGTTTTTTTTTGTTTAATTAAAATATTTAGTGCTTTAATTACAAAACTATTTAATCAATATTAATTACGGAATATTTTTAAGATAATTATTATTTATATATTTAAATAATTATTAGTTTAATTGTATTCTACTTAATTATTTTTAAATATCGCGCTATTTATTACTACTGACGTTCATTTTTTTCAAATAACCAAAAAATCATTTTAGTCTTTTGTAATTTTCTATTTTGAACTTGTATTTTATTCAAAAATAATGTTTTAAATATTGTTCTATATTTTATTTTCAATTATTAAACAATTACAATTGATAGGTGTTTTCAAATAGTTAATTATACGCTAATTTTGGTTATTATATTATACATTTTTATTGAAAATATATTTTAAGCATTTAATTAAAGACACGATTATGACTTAAGTGTAATGCGTACATGCTTTACTTTATATTGATTTCACTGTATAGCTTCTTTTCAAACAACATTTTATTCTAGAAATTTTAAGAATGGCTGATGAAGAGATCGCGTGTCAATAGATTTTCTTCATGAAATCCGTTCGCAATCTTGTTCTGTGTTGCTTATTGATTGAACTTATCACGAAAGTCATTGACCATCTAGAAGGGTTCTCTAATTAAGCTAACACTATACATGCTCTTTGAAATATCAAACGTAAAAATAGTCCTTGAATCGAATCAAGAAATAGTACGATTATATACATATTTAAGATTCTGTTCATTTTTTTCTCAGAAACTGGTCCTGATGAAATCATTAAGTTTGTTTGTTTCATTTGTGTTATAAGCACATTTTTATACATTTATAAGAATATTTTTGTCCGATAATATAAAACACCTGAGATAGAATTAAAAAATATGTAAAGAAGAATGTTTCTTTCTATTAGTTTTGATTGTATTTTATGTTATTACATTTACAGCTTAAAATATTGTATAAAAATGTAGCATCATTCATTATTTATTATAATATACATAATAAATATAATTGTTAAATATTCCTGTTGTTTTATTCTTGAAAATGAAAAGTAAAAGTGAAGAGACCAAATACAATAGTATTTTTTTCAGATTTATTTCTATATAATATTTTTTTAAATTATATTTGAATATATTAAAAGTTAATAAAATAATCAAAAATAAATGTAAATAGTAAAAAAAATATTTATTTTATAAAAAAAAAATGTCCAGGTAAAGGAAATAAAAAAAACTTGTTTCATTTAAAGTAATTTCAAAGTATGAAAGTGACTTTCATGAAAGGGGGTCACACGTTGGACTGGCAATGAATTCAGATATAAAAAATATTATGTACTACAAGTATCAAGTTGACTGTATTTATTGAGATTGAAAACATATTTTGTTTTTTATAACCTATTTGAAATATATTTAGTTCGTTTCAATTCTTTGGTTTAAATTTATTGATTTCAATTAAATAAATCGTGTTTAGAAATTTAAAGAGATAAGTAAACTAGAATGAGGTACATTAAAGAATTATTGATTTGTTTATATATATGAAATTTTAATTAAACAAGTTATATATAAAAATATCTTTATACAACGGCATATTTCAATATTTTAAATTAATCAATTTATGTGTATGTGTATTATATATATATATATATATATATATATATATATATATATATTAAATTTTAATCTGTAATGAACAAGAATAAATTTAAAATAATTTAGATTAAAAAATATTAAAATATGTAGTCATATAAAAATAATTTATTAAATAACTTATTTTATATATCATTGTCTATGTAATTTTTTGAAATATAATAAAAATATAAATGTAATTTTTAAAAATGTAATTATATTAGTAAAGTGAGTATAAGTTTAATAAAATTCAAAGAATTTACTTTCTTCAATAAAATATATTATAATCTTTTTATGAATTTAGCTAAAATGATTAGTTAAGAATATATTAACCAGTACTCTGTATTTATATATATATATATATATATCTATATATATATATATATCTAGTTAATAATTATAAACTTGTCGTTAATTACTCGTTCAAACAAAAATATTTTAATATCCAATAATTAGAAGAAATTCAAAAACTTGTCGCCATTAATTAGACTTCTTGTTTAATAAAAAGATCGAAAGAGAAAAAACTATAATTTGAAATACTATAAAAAGAAATAGCAGTAATTAATTAATAAACCAGTAGTAATAGAATTTCAAATATTTATTGACGTGAGTATTATTATACACATGACTGACTTGATTTCTTTGCAAACAAGTTTTATAATTCGGATTACTGATTCGGAAATATTTTTTATTTAATTTATTTTTAGAAAAAAGATTTTGATACTATTTAGTATTAATATTTCTAACATAAAACTATGTTTATTGTTGAGTACAGTTAAAAATAAATTCGTATCTATTATTTCTAAAGTCGAGAGAAAGTAAAAAACATAGCATCTTCCTACGTATTATTTATTAAGTTAAAAAATTCGCTTTGAATTTTTGTACGTTTTTTTATTATATATAAACGCATGTATATCTGTCTTACAAGTATTTTACAATTCGTTTCAGAATGTATATATAGTTTATATTTTATTACGTTAAATGATTTAAAATTAAACAATAGCTTTTTTCGAAAATAATCAATGTTTCAATAATAAACGATTTTATTAAAATGTTCAATAATTACTTATTGTTTATTATTTGTTGTATATTTGAATTTAATTAACGATGTTACTATTTTCAAAGTAAATATATATAAAATTTTAATGTTTAATTCAATTAAACCGATAAATTAATGTCTTTATGAGACAACCAACAGAATAAATACAAAAAAATGTAATTTTTAAATATGGCTTACTGATTTTATACGCATTACTTGAAATAGTATCTACAAAGTAGTAGATTTTTAGTGAACATTATCACGAATGTGGTTGAAATTTAAAGGTGTATGAAATAAAATAAATACAATGACATAAAGTAAAAAAATGTTATTAAAAAATCGAAGTTTCGTACATTATTTTTAAAACATATAAAATATGTCCATTTTTATAATAATTTAAACGAAATATCATATCGAATCGACAGCTTTTATTCCTTCAATAATACACTTTAGTAATTGTCTTGCTTCGTCTGTCGAAGATACTAAAGTTTTATCTACATTTAGACCTAATTGTAATTGCCCGTCGTAGCTTATTAACGAAAAACCAATACCTAAGAAGACATTTCATTGAATTAAGAACAATCGTTACAATATATATAATCATTGACTGATTTATGAAAAAATATGAATTATGCGATTAATATTTACCTGTACTATCTCGATGCGGAACCCAAAAAATGATGTTTTTTAAACGATATTTGTTACAAATTGTTAAATTCTTTGGTCCAGGTAAATTACTCATCACTAATGTACTTTTGGTACTTTTTAAAGCAGTACTGATTAAATTGAGTGGTAATGTAGCAGATAACAGTTTCATAACGACAAAATTGAACTAAAAATTCATATTTCAATAAATATAATTTTTTATTTCAATATATATATATATATATATATATATATATAAATGTAGATAAATAGAAAGAGAGAGAGAGAGAGAAAGATAAAGATAAAAAGATAGAAAGAGAGAGTGATAAATTACTGCTAGACATATTGAATTTTATAGGAAATTTGATTTTTAAAGGTTGTTTTCTTTTTTCATAATTTAAGCTATCTATTATTATAAACAATAATAATTTATAATAAAATAATTATAGCAACAATCAATTCATTTTTTTATTATTGAAAAACAATTAAAAATTGCGTTTGGGATTGATTATTACTGTTGATTGATAGAAGTTAATGCTATATTTGCTTTAAAAACGAATTAAAATATATTAACTGTGGTATAAAACAGGTAAGAGTAAAGTAATTTATTTGATTTTGTTACTTTTTCATTTGTATCTACAAAATAAATTAAATACAAATATTCTTCATCGATTTTTAAAACATTAATCATTGTTATTTCCTGTGATTAATTCGATTTTTCAGTTATTATGAGTTATTATTTATGAGAGCTCGAAATAATTTTTATTTGAAATTTAATTTAGAGAGTATAAAGAGGTAATTATTAGATTTATTTTAAAATCACTGAATGTTTTGATTGTAGTGATAAAAATTATGTGCAGTGAATATGATTTGGATGGTTATTACATGGAATTGTAAATTAAATCTCATTAACAGTAAATATAAACACTAAATAAAAACTAGTGAGCAGAAAGTAATTACTTTATAAAAAATCAGTTTATTAAAAACAGAATTCTTAATTAGAATAGTTTGCTTTGCAGGTTTGTAATTAGTTTTTTATAACTATAATTTTACATTTATTATCATATCTGGAAAATCTGATAAAAAAATATTATTTCTATTTTTGTTAAAGTTACTGTTTAATATAACATACTGTATATCTTAACATGTATAAATAAATTATTGGAAAACAATAATTAGAAAGATTATTGTAAGTATTCATGCATTAAAGGTGATTAATTCATAAAAGAATGTTTTGAAAGTTATATTTAAAAGTATAAATATTTTAATTATATTTTTATGGTATAATTAATGAAAATTAATGTTTTATTAACGGTATTTGGAATGTACTTATATAAATCAGTTATCTATGACTAATTGTACTATAATTATATATATGTTAAAAATAAAGAAAATATTCGTACCATATAGTCAGCTCGTTGTTTAAATCTGGTATTTATTTGATGGATGTATTGTAAATTATTATGAATATTATTTCTGTTACAGAGTGGAAGTGTAATCATACCGACCGAAAATTTATTACTGAGTTGAAATTCATCTTTGCTTTTTATAAGATTATTTTTTGAAATGGAAAACATAGATTCCGAAACCCGAATAGGTACGACCATTGTTATTTTCTTAGGCACATTTGTCGATTTCTTAAATAGACAGAAACAATTTAATTCGATATTATATGTAGATATATTTCTCTTAAAAAAATAATTACGTTTTTGAAATATTCGTAAAATCCCATAGATACACCAGTTAAGACAATATCAGTGAAGGTTATATTCGTATATTTTTTCTTAATATTTTGTATAGTTTTCATCAATGAATCATTTTCTCGATCAAGCATCCATGTAATGATTTTTTCACCGGAAAGATTTGGACCATGTAAAATATTTTCATCGTCCTGTGAAAATAGCAACTGATATGCAGATTCTACCAAGCATTCATAGTAAGTCAAATATCTTCCAAATCCAGTGTTTATATTGTTACTGATTTCCTCGTACCGTTTCATTAATTTTTCATTTAAATTACTTTCAGATAAACAATTTAACAATTGGTCGTCTTTCGAATCACTGATCAAATCGAGTAACATTCTTAAAAGTGATACTCCATCACCAATTGTATGATGTACACGAAACAGTACAGGAATTTTCATCAAGGATTCGTTTTTCTCAAATGAATCGTCATTTGATATTAGCTGTTGTCCTACCAGTATTTCCCATGTCGATTCGTGGTTATTTGGCAGTTTAGTATTGAAATAACTTTGTATAACTCTTGTTAAATTCGATTCAGAAATATACACATTCGTGTCGATTTTTTTTAATTCGCGGACATGGTCATGTATATTAAAATCGTTGGGTTTATACCAAAATATGTAACCAAATTCTATTTTTCTAGAGTGAAATAATTTCCAATATGAATTTGAGTTTGTCAAGCGTTTTTCAAGAAATAATTTTTGGAAGGATGGTATTATTTTGGATACGTCTTTAAAATCTACCTAAAAATATTTGATTGTAATTTTTAATTATCTTTTAAATCATTAAATAATCTAGAAAATTTAAATAATTTTTAACAATTGTTTACAGGTATAATTTAATACATTTTTTTATTTCTATTGATATATAATAATAATTGTTATTTTTAAATTCCATTAATACATTTAAAATATTATTTTAATTACTTTATGAATTCGAGTAATTAGATAAATGATTTGAATTTTTTTTAACTCCTATAAAATTGCATAAACTAAAATTTAATTCAAATAAAAATACACTTACTTCCACAAATAACAAAATGTTAATGATATTATAACTTCCAATATTTTCAACAGCCCAAATGGGATCTGTATCTTGTAACAGGTCCATAAATTGATGACCATATTTAATTTTTAAAATTATTTTCACAATTTGACGGTAACAAGAAAATAATAAACAGATAATAATAACAACAGGAATAAGTAATAAAATAATAACGTTGAAAAGAACTGATTTTAATTTAAATTTTAAATTTAGAAAAGTTTTTTGTACTTCGATCGATTTTATTTTTACGAATTCCTGTAAAATAAATATTATACAAATAATATTTCTATGATTCAATTTTCATAATTCATATAATTGAAAAGTATTAATATAACATAAATTGTTAAATTTAAATTATTGTATTTTTTATATAGTTTTTCTATAAATATAAAAATACCTTCAAGTTTTCGAATCCAACTGCTATTATAAATATCAAAATAAATCCACCGGCAATTTGTTGTGATGTGTATTCATTTTTATCGATCATAAAAGTGTTTTTATCATTTTTAAAAATACTTTCATATGTTGAATTATGTTCATTTTCCAAAAACGATAAATTCAAATAATTCGGCCATATACACTGAAAATCTTTGATTAAATACTCGGAAAACATTTAAAAAAATATTTTAGAAAAACACAACGACGGTTTCTATTTTATATGCTTTCTATTTAAACTATTTTAAATATATTTCTATGGATACGTAGGCACGAATAAAATATTTACTGAGAAGGGGTGTTTATAACAAGTATTTACTGAAACCATACAAAGTATTTCTTACACAGGACTGTATTAGAGGGATGTGTAAAATAAAAAGTAAATAAGTACAATCTTTCATAAAAAGACTAGAGTTTGGAATATTTTTTATTTCAATATATTCAAACGATTGTATGTGAAGGTCTTTATAATTATATATTTACGTTAATTTATATTATTTTTAGTTATAATTTTCTAAAGATTTTAAGTAATGTATATAAATATATATGTATACATTTTAATTTAAAATTTAACAAAATATTTCGTAATAAATGTTTTTAAAAATATTCAAAGTTAGTTTTTATTCAATACATTATTTCAAAATATTAAATGCCTTGTTTTTCTTTCTACATGTAATGACATCAAATTATTTACTTATAAAATTGATTAAATTTAATCAATGATTAATTGAACTTCATTTTTAAATTAATTCTTTAAAGAGCAATTAAAAAAATGATGTCATATGAATTAATATCCCGTCATCATAACATTTCATTAAAGTATTCAATAATTAATTATCGTTTCTTATTTTTATTGTATATTTAGATGATGGTGTTATTTTTGAAATGTCGACATAAAAAATCCTTTTATGGATTTTCTATAAAATATAAATGATTTATATTTATACATAGAATTATCATAAAAATAATGTAAAAAAATATAAATAATTTTCATCATTTCATAAAATTTTCTGTTATTTAATTAACTATAATAGCAAATAATATTTTGATAAAATTTTCATTTAATAATTATATACAAGATTTGCATTAAAAATTATTTACTAAAAATATTACATATGATTTTCTTTCATATTAAATTAAATTGAACCAACTATTAAAATATTTGAATTCAATATTTGTTTACAAATTTAATTTGGTTTCTAAGCTTTCATTTTTGAAATATTTTAATAATCTGACAAAAAAATGTCCAGTAATTTAAAACCGACTCTGTTATTTTTTAATATATTCATAAATGTCAGTGTCAGATAAGCTGTATTAAGTAAACGTAAAATATGTGTACAAATAATAGGATTAAAAGCATAAGAAAAATAAACTTTTCATAATAATATGTCCTTATATTAAAAAAATCTGTATGGTATGATTTTTGTGTTACGTGTTATTTGCTTAATTAAATTATTAAGTAAGAATAAAATTATTATACTTTGTATAGAGTTTATTGGTGTTAAAAATTTTATGATTTTTTAAATATGTAATTATTTTATTTGAGCCCTGAGATTCGATCTTAGATTATTATATTCTGATATAATCTTATCATGTATTACTTTTCTATAAACTTTAATTACTAATTTATTTAACGAATAGTTTCAATATCAAATAATTGTTTTATAAAATAACATTAAAACTGATTTTTTTATTTGTTTCATTTCTTTTGAAATTCAATATTTTAAAAAATGTGACTATTTACAAACTTCGATTATGTAAAATTTTTTACTGATCAATTAAAAAAAATATTTTAATTTTGGAACTAAATAATAACGTTTAAAATTTTAATTTCTATAAACTTAGATCAAAAAAATATTTTATATTTTTACATTCGTTATAAATATCTGGAATTGCATTAAAAATGGTTAATTTTGGAATATAAAACTATATAAAATTTTAGAGTTAGTATGCTAATCATTTTGGGATTTTTTTATAATTTAAGTGAATCATTTAGTTCAACATTACAAGGTTTTATAGGGGTATTCAATAATTATTAATTTAATTAATATTCAAGAATTTATGTTTACTTTTATTCGCTGAAGTGCATTTCGGTGGTTAGGCTACTATCATGAGATTTCCGCATTATAAAATATTTTATAATGCAGTTCTTTGGTAATGACGGCATAGTTATCGAAATTTACATCAGTGAATAAAAGTGAATAATAAGCGATTATTGAAACTTATGAAATATTGTATTCTTTTTAGCAAATGTTAAATAATTCATTAAAACAATTACAATTTAAAAAGATCTTTAGAGAATAATTATTTTATTTTATTTTTAGTGTAAATACAGACAATCTTAATTTTTGATTCGTTAATTCAATAACAGTGTTAAGATATAATTGTGATTTACTATACTTAACAAATATTTAATTTCATTTTAGCATAATTTTTTATCGTATAAGAAACAACAATCAAGTTTTGAAAGAAGTGGAAAAATGATCTATATTTGCGAATATAATTCGTGGTTATATTATGTTTTAATTAAAGAATGTATGAATTTTTTAAACACATAGCTAAACACTGAGATGGTTGCATAAGAACAGAAACAGCGCGCACTTTGTCCATCTAGTATGTATACATTCGTTGATATTGGGCAGAAGTATGGCTGATAAGGGTAGAGAAGAAGATTCACCCCCTTTATATCAGTCTTTTGCACAAAATCGAAGACAAAGAGACGATCTCAGCGATTCGGACAGTGATGAAATAAGTACCAGGCCTGATTTGTTTAATGAAAATGTAGCGAACGTTGAGCGACAATCGCACATTACCCTAACCAATTCAGGTATGATTGACATTATTTCGAGTTTGACATAACGCGCTGTATACACAAAACATATGATAAGTATGTATATAAAAAAGTGTGACACGATGAACGTCTACGAAATTCGATTTTAATACTGAGTATTATTATTTTTTTCAATTAGTGACCGGTGATCAACCAAAGCGAGAAGAAAATCCGTTTTCGTTTAAACATTTTTTACGTAATGATACATCTACGAGTAGTTCCTATCAGCACATGGGGGCGAGACCGAAAGTTTATACGAATAACAGAGATCAGTCGCATAATTCTTCAGATGCTTCACATTCAAACGCGTCACCTTTAGAAGGTTTACGGTTACCGTCGACGGAATTCCCATCGGTTTTACCGGATTTTGTTCAGGACCATTTAGTTGTAGAACAGTGTTATTTAGGTATCGACAGTCATAACGATGTAGACAATTTACCGGATTTTACGATAAATAGGTAAGATCTGTCGTCTTTAAATAAAAGTCAGTGTTTAACTTGTTTTAAACATTTCTAGGCCGGCTGAATCTCAAAACATATGGTCTGAAAGTGGTTTCAATAATAGTGGTAGTGATTTAACTTATAATCTTACTCATGAATCACGAGAAAAGCGAAGAACACGAGTTGCTGACTTTCCATTAGATTTACCTTTAATTACCGATCCTGAATATGCATCAAATTCTACATCTACATCAGGATCAAGAAGTTGTCCTCATACTGGAGAGGTGTTGTTTTTTAAAAGAGAATTTTGCATTCTGTATTAATATTAAAAATATATTTTAAGGTTGGAGTATCAAAAAGTTTACCGGATTTTCTTTCTGACGGTCCGATTCATTCGAACAGATTATCAGAAGTTTCTACTACAGCGAACGAATCTTCAAATATAAATAACGGTTGCAATCGGTCAGAGCAACAAGTGACTGAAAACGATAGGTTAAGAGAGGAACTAGAAGTTGCTCGGAGACAGCTTTCCGAACAGTCTAGGCAAATGGAAACGTTACAGAGAGATATGGCTGCTATGAGACGGAAAGAACAAAAGTATATGCATTCATTATCAAAATCAATGGAGTTAGTGGAAGGAAATTTGCACAAAACTAATGTGAGTTGATTGTTTTAAAATCAAAGAAAAATCTGTATTATGTAAAGTTTATAAAATCGTTAATAAGTTTGTTTTTTAAATTTATTTTCAGGAAAGAGCAGTTTCAGCTGAGAGTACTGTTTATTCATTAACACAAGAAATTAAAAAATTAACAGTGAGTAATATTTGACAATATTTTCAAAACTTAAATATCTTTGATTTGTTTTATTTGTAGGAAGAAATTACATCATTGAAAAGGGAAAACAGAATTTTACAAGATCAGAGTGGTGCTGTCGGAGGACCTTCTGTTGTGCAACCACCAATGCAAACTCAGAGATTAGCACAGGAGTTGCGTGGTGCAGCTAATACAGCAGAACACTCATTAAGGTATGCTAGTGGAAATTTTTTCAAGTTAAAATATGTGTATATGTATATATAAATGTTTTACCTTGCTTATAAAGACATTAATTGATACCTATAATTAATTTTTAGGCAACTGTTGACTGGTCTAGGAAATCTTAGAGCTATTGCTACATCATTGGACAATTTACAGAAATGTGATGAGCAATCTGAAACATTTTTGTCAGATTTTGAGGATGAACCAGGCCCAGCACTATAATTATTAAAGCAGTTATCTATTATAATTTCCATTAATATGTAAATTTACTATGAAAGTGCTTTTGTAATTAGAACTTGGTTGTAATATAATAACTGCAGTGTGAATTAACTATTTACATATTTATTTATGATAAAAATTGAACTTGCTGTATTTTTTTAATATTGTATAGACTTGTGTGATGTATAATGAATGGAGTAAATTAATAGATTGAATTTATTATTCAATTTTTATAAAAAGATAAAATGTGCATCACATGTTCACAAATTTACAATATTCATTTTTGTATATGTATATATATAATTTCATAATAATAAATAGTAGGCATAATTAACAAATGGAAATTGATTTATGATATTTTTCATTTCAATCAAATTATATTTATATGAAGCGAATTAGAATTCAAAGTAATATTTATGTGTATAATAAATTCAATCTCGATGAAGTATGTGAAATAAGACTCGAAGTTATGAATAATGGGAAATGAAAGCACTTGTTGCTCGAATCATATTAAATTATATCAAATTGAAATGTGATTTTTTTAAGTATTAGGTTAAGGTGAAATGTCAGGTTAAGATTTTTTTCAAATTGATCAGCAGGACATATAAAATAGTAAAATATTAGAAAAATGTTTATTTAATTCATTTGGCATGTTTAACAAATGTAATAGCATTGTATTATTTGTATCTGTATATTTGTTATATAAAAAAAAAACAATTATTAAAGAGTTTCTTGTTTTTTTATGGCCTATACTGTGACGATTTATCTATAAAATTATATTAATTAATATTGTTGTAGGATAGAACGAAATAATAAATAGGATATACATATATATCTATATATTTTTATTAATTAATGTAAAAACAAATATATTTTGATTAATAATACATACATTTTTCAGTATATTTACATATATATGTACCTACATACAGATTATATAGTTACGAATAAGTGAGATATTGAAAAAAATTAAATTATTTATTGTATATTATTATGACTGTAGTAAAATAATAATAATTAATTTTTTATAAATTTAAATTATTTGTTTGTACCAGTGGCTTTAATTGGTGTTGTATATTCTTGTTTTTTAATATAACATAAAATATTTATCCATACAAATGCACAACATGCAATGAATGCAACTCGGTATGTGGGTGATATAAGGATAAAGTTCACTGTTTGAGCAGGTAACCAGAAAACACAACTCGTTACATATGTTGGTATAAATTTTGCATAGCATTCTTCGAGTGGATTACTTTTTTTTTCCAATAAACTCATGACTAAAATATAATTTTTATCAATCACTGGTGATACAATTAAAATTAAGAAATCATATATGCACATACATATATATATATATATATATATATATATATATAATTTATTTTATAATAAAAAATATCTATAAATTATAATTAAACAATGTACAGTAAATAAGAGAATTTAAGATATATTGTTGTATTGAAATAAAAAAAATATAATTGATAATCTAGATAATTTAAGATTCTTTTCATTTTTAAAAGGCTTTCTATTTCATATAACGATCAAGTATTTTTTTAGAGTAATTAGTATTGCTGACTAACTATAAATCTAATTGAAATAATAGAAAAGAGTAAAAGATAACTATTTACCTATAAAAAATCCAGCAAGAAGCTGTGGTGTAAATAAAAACTGATCAATTAATAATTTCTTGACGATTATTTTCGTTTTTGTACCAACGAATTTTTTGTCTAACCAGTTATACCTGTTTAAAAATAGTTATAAAAGTAAAATAAGCGAATTTTGGAATGATTTTTATGTAATTCTACTTTATGAAAAAAATGATGGAAATTAGTATTGACTTATGTCAATGAAACTTGTATAATATTTGAATAAAGGTTTGTTTCATTTTAAAAATGTACATATTTCTAAAAATAATATTTTTTATTTCAATTAAAATCTATTCTTGTGAGTTTTGTCAAATATCAAGGATTGTACAACGAAATGTTTTCATTCTAAATCGAAATATCGAAATGAACTATTACATTAATGAGAAAATCATTTGAAGTACACTAATTAAATTTTAAAAATTTTTGTTAATATTTTTTAGATTTTACATAAAATAAAAGGAAAATAACGTACAAAAAAACTGTTACAAACTCACAGTCTTTCTTACCGCCATGCATTTGTGTGTAATAAATAGCACTGCGCATGTATTAATTTGAAATTTGACTGAGTATTATATAAACAGTGACCCCAAATGAGACTGAAGTGTTGTAAAAAATAGTAAATGATAGAATGACATATTTATCAAGAATACAAATAAATATAAATTTAATATAAATTATTATTTACTCAATATCTCAAGATTTAAGAAAAGTATTCAACAATTAACATTGTTTAATTTATACAATCGTGGTCATCAAAATGTACAACAATGAATAAACTGAACAATAAATGATCAATGAACGGTTTTATAAAATCTTGTTGCATTGAAGTAAATTCATTTGCGTCGAAGTGAATTTGTCACAGTATCAAAAACGAATAGTGATAAATTTAGATGATGTGATTTTTTTAAAAAATGAAATAACGCGAAAAAATATAATTACCATACATGTAATGAAGGTGCATAATAACATGTTCCTGTAATTCCATATCTAGA
This sequence comes from Neoneuromus ignobilis, assembly GCA_029203775.1. Classification (NCBI taxonomy): domain Eukaryota; kingdom Metazoa; phylum Arthropoda; class Insecta; order Megaloptera; family Corydalidae; genus Neoneuromus; species Neoneuromus ignobilis. Next base: position 51,738,383 of record CP092089.1, read on the forward strand.
AACTGCTTCAAAATCCAACGCTTTTGATTCTACGTTCTAAAACATTTCTATCAAATTTATAACGTCTTTTCTCATTTAAAATAAGACATATTTATATTAATTATTTATTATAATCACTCAATTTATATATATATATATATATAATTTACCGTAAATTTCCTGGTTAATATTTGTTGCGATATTTCAGCACTAGCATATAATGTCCCATATACTAAACTATTTGTTATTAATCGATGTTTCGTAAACATATAACGTCCAACCTGAATTAATATTGACATCTGAAAAAAACTACTGATATAAAAATAGCAATTGAATATTTTTTACTATTATAACATTTATATGCCGTCTTGAGAGTTCTTGTCAATTTTTTTAAAACAATATTTCGTATAAAATGTCACTCTGACATTTATTATAAGTAAACTGCAAAACTTAATTTTTGGTTCTTTTGATTGTTTTCATTATTATAATTTTAACAATGAATATTATAATTTATATTATAATTTTAACAATGTAACGAATAATTCGATAGTTTTATTTCGTTTTAGTTATTTACATTATTTTAATATATGTTTCATTTAAAAACAAATTAGTTAATAAATAAAAATTATTTAAATATATTTACTATTTTGTTTTGGTATTGTTGCAAAATTTATTCTAACATAAATGAATTAGTTATTCCAAAATTGTAAGATTTTATAAAAATGATCAATAAATATTTATTTTTCACTTTATTTCTGATAAGCACTTGTATGACTATTCCATTATCACCGGAACGTTGTATTATAACATTTAAACAATAAGTGATTATTGAACAAATAAAATTTTATCGTGCTGGAATGAGGTATTTACTTGTGCTAAAGTGAATTTTTCCATACCAAAACAAATAATTGTGTAAAAATTGGTAAATGAAATATAGTTATTAATGTACTGATAAATCATTTACGTAAAACATTTTGTTGGAATTAATTTGTTTATATAATTATACATTTTGTAATTATATAGATATTAAAAATATTTATATATTTTTTATAAAATAATTTCGATAAATTTGTTTATAGTGTTTTCAATACATAAAGAGATACAAAAGTAATACTATAGCGTTAAAATTGTTCGAGAAATATATAAAATGTTCTTTTTAAAAGAGGTATTTATCTAACATATATGTATGTATGTATATATATATATATATATGTTATAACAAGAATGAAAAATTTAAAATGAAAATAAGTTAGTCATATAATAAGCGGAAAGATCACTGATGGACAAGTGATATTATTGATTGGTAACCCAGAGATATAAAAACGGCAAAGTAAAGATGGGTCAGAGATATAAGGTAATTTGTCGGAATGAATTAAGAGAAAGATAATTATTGGGTTGTTCGAGATAGAAAGTTTTGAGAGAAACATTCACATAGCAGTGGATATAAAAGTGGTTGATTATATATATAAATTTGTATTGTTAAAAATAGTACTAATAAAGTAACGATTTTTAATTAAAAAAAGAACACTGAATTTACTTACTTCGACTGTACAAGTAATAAAAAAAACTGTCACACTGACATATAACACGTTAGACTAATTTTTATATAAAACTAGTTATCAAAACTATCTGTTAAAAAAATGTATGATGTTGACACGCGCTGTTTTCTGTTACCGTCTTACAAAAATCTTCAAAAATAATCTAAATATATTCGTATAGTTCTAATGAATAAAAAGAAATCGTGTATATCGAATATGAATCCGTGCGTGTTTCATTTATAATTGAAATAGATAGACTTTAATTGAATGATAACGCTGCTTAATAACTACAGTCGATGTGTATTAGTCGAACGTTGCGACGTTTGTGAACATTTCTTTGTTGCCAATACGAAAAATGTAATGTTTATGTTTGGCTTTTTTGTCGCGTAAATATTACATTCCAATACAGGTTACAGACCAATAATTATGAACAGGTATTCTGAACTGAACCACTTTTGTAATTTGGAACGTGCGTCGACTCCACGCACTGTTTATTTCATTTAGTTCGAATTAGAAACCTTACAAGTAGTGACCAGTTCAATATTTTTCGATTTTATATATATATATATATATATATATATATATATATTATAAAACTTTGTCTGTATTATATGTAGATATCTTAATGTAAATATCGATATCTGAAAATAAATAACTTATAGATTTTTCTTTAAAAAATTTTTTACAAAAAAATATCAAGTGTATTGATACAAAAAACTACCTGATAATTTATGGAAATAATATTGACAGATCGATTGTGTACTTTAAATAAATAGAATTAAGTATTTATATGCAGATAAAGTAATATTTGTAATAAAATACATTACTAGTTAAATTTGGATTTATTTATATTTATTTCCATTAATGTATTAGATTATTTATTCAATGATTTTCTATTAAATACCAAAGAACTCTACCTCTATTCGTTTTGCTTGTCGACCCTATAACTTGCTTTTGTTAAATATGTAAATAAGTTACAAAAAATAAAATGTTTAGAAAGCTATGTTAATTTTTCTGTGTAAACGATGTTTATTTTAGATTGGTGGTTTGATATGCATTCAAATATAATGCTAATACAATTAAAATTTGTTTTGTCCAAAAATCTGTTCGAAAAATTTGCCTGAAAATCTATCTTTTTCCTATTTCTTGTTAATTTAATGTCAAAAGTTTGTACTTCGGTAATTCTCGGAAAACGTCGGGAAAGTCTGAAAAGAAATTCTCTATATCTCTCTATATAAAATAGTTTCATAGCAAAATTAATGCCATTAATCTAATCGGATTGTGAACGATTACCTCCAAAGAGTATCAATTGCAATTGCTGAGTGATATAAAAATGTCAATATACACATATCACTCCGTAATGTAATCGTTAATCTTTGGAGGTAATCGTTTATAATCGGAGTAAATAAATGATATTAATTTTGCGATGGAACTATTTTATATAAAGTTATCCAAATGTGAAGCCTAGATTTGTGTTTTATTAACAAGAAACTATACACATATTTTCTTATACACATGTTTCTTTTTAATAAAACACAAATCTAGGCGTCACATTTGGATGACCAGAGATACATAAAAAATGAGAAAATCCAAGTGTTATTAAGAAAGTGATTTCTGATTCGATATAAAAAATAGACGGAGTTTTAAATATTTATTTATCCTTATTACACGATATCCAAAAAGTCAACAAAAGTCTCTAATCTTTAATTTATTGCTAATACAATTTTCATTTTTTTTAATTATAACTTTTAGATTTTTTGAACACCTATAGATTGGATGTGTTTTGAGTATTTTTCGATTTAATAGTTAGATTATTTTGAATAGAGATTTTTGTTGTATCGGTGTATCAGTTTTTGTATCATTGAAAAAGTATGTTGGTAATTTTTAAACTCAATTTTGCATTGACGTTTTTACTTCGTTATCAATTTATTAAATATAATTTTTATTTGGAACAGAAATTATATTATATCTGAAATTTTATGATGGTTTCATTTAAGGAGGTATTCTAGTCTAGACGTACGAATTTTAGGTGTTTTTTCGAGTGCTATAAAAAAACAATAAATATTTTTACTATCCATTTTTTATCAGTTATTTATTGCCATTTTAAGAGTATAAAAAAGTATTATTAAAAACAAAAAATTCAAAATTGAAAAAGGTACAGGCTGCCAAAGTGGGGGCTCGAAAAAAAAGGTGTCTCCTGGTTGACGTGGTTCCAACTCTTCTGGTCATTTGAAACAATTTTTTTTTAAATTATTGAAAAGGAAGGTTGTAGTAGTATTCCTGCCTAGGGAAATTTAAAAAATTTTTTTTTCGCAAAATGGCGGCAGTGTGAAAAAACAGTCATTTTTGCCCTATTTTTTCAACTTTCGGAATTTTTTAAAAATAGTAAAAAACAAAATTTTCAAAAAATCCTAGATAAGAGCAATTACTGTTATATTGAGAAGCTCTGTACCAAATTTCAAGTAAATCGGCCAATTAGAACTTGAGATATCACGTCAACCGTGTCGAAAAAAGTAGTTTCGAGAAAAACGCGTTTAAAGTTAATTCGTTCCGGCCAGACCGGATTGGTTGGCGCGTCACAAAAATAGCTATAACTTCGAAAATAATTCGAATTTCGAAAAATACTCTTAAGGACATATTCTTAAAGGTCTAAACTTTGAAAATATGCAAAAATCGATTTTTTCGAAATTCTAGACTAGAATACCCCCTTAAGATTACAATGTAAAAATAAATTGAAGTAAAATTAATCTGAAATGAATTGAGTGAAGATTTTTTTCTTAAATTTTATTTTTTATTTATAAAAATACAAGTTATATATACATACATGCATATATATATATATATATATATATTTGTACAATCAATGAGAGAATAAATCACCAATCATTTTCGAACAATAAGTTATCAAGTTGTTCCCGGATTAATCTCTTTTATTCAAGTGATATAATCTTTCTTTGCAATAACACAATTTCGCAATAATATTCATATTTAATACGATCGAAACTCAAGTATTGTTTGATAAAACGTATCAATTATATCGCTAAAATATAAAATCCTTAAAAACTTTCTCGTCGAGGACCGTTCGTCGCGTGTATTTTTATTTATAAAGTAGTGCCCGAAATGGCTTATAAGAAAATAAGTGAAATTAATGAACGATGCTCCGGAAAATAATTCTCAATTACGTGGTATTGATTTATCGTTCTGTAAAATTACATGGAATCCTGATAACATGCTTCACGCTAAGGTGGAATTAAGGGAAATAAATTTATCTCGTTAGCGAATGATTGCCGTGTCTAAAAACGTGGTGGGTTTTTTCCGGGATGAATTAATATCGATTGGGATTTGAAAATATGCGAAGAATTTAGATAAACGAATAAATAAAACAAATAAGGTATATATTGTCATAAAACATTAAGAATTTTTTTTTGTATAAAATTGAATTTCTCTGTAGTTAAATTTTCTTTTCTCTAATATTAGTATTTTTGTGGTGTAGCTAGTTTTTTCATTATTTTTTGTGTATCATTTTCATTATTAGAATTATCAAAAGAACAAAATAGTGGTATTTATTTTTGGTATTTAATTTATTTTATTATCATTAGAATTTCTTTGATGTAGTCTGATGAATTTATAACTTATCTAAACTATTGAAAGATTCTTTGAATAATTGATTTTTTGTTGAAAATTAAATTTTACGTGAAAAAATTAACCAAATTTTTATTTGGATTTATAATTTGATTTTTTTTGATATACTCTGTTGAATTTTATAATTTATACAAAATATTTTTTGAATAATTTATTTTTTGTTCAAAATTATATTTTACTTGAAAAAATTAATCAAATTTTTATTTGATTTTTTTTAATATACTCTGTTGAATTTATATTTTAACCAATAATTTTTTGAATAATTGATATTTTTGTTGAAAATTATATTTTATTTAAAAAAATAGCCAATTTTTTATTTGGAATTTAATTTGATTTTTTTCTTTGATATACTCTGATGAATTCAATTTTAAACTATTTTATGAATAATTAATTTTCTGTTAGAACTTATAATTTGATCAAATTTTTATTTGATTGAAAATTGATTTTTTTATTTTATTTGATAAAAAATTTATCTGAAATATTCTTTGAATAATTGATTTTTGAATTTTTAATTTGATTTTTTTTTTCTGTTGAATTTATATTTTAACCAATAATTTTTGAATAATTGATATTTTTTTGAAAATTAATTTATTTAAAAAAATATTTTTATTTGAATTTAATTTGATTTTTTTCAGATATATTCTGATAAATTTGTTGAAATATGAATAACATTTTTGTTGAGAAAATTTTACTTGAAAAAAATTAGCCAAATTTTTATTTTTTCTTTGATGTACTTTGATGAATTTTCAACCTATCCAAAATATTTTTTGAATAATTGATTTTTTATTGTTGAAAATTACATTTTATTTGAAAAAATTAGCCAAATTTTTAGGTTAGATAGAACTTTTGATAGGCATTCAATTTAAAGTTCTCTCAAGCTTAAAAAACACCTGTATAATGGATAATAAATACGTTATATTTTTTTATATAAATATATAGTGTGTTATTTAAATGTTTTTGTTGAAAATTAAGGAAAACAGATTAATTATTTAGAGATTTTTTTCAGTTAAAGTTAAATATTTATAAAATGGATATCAAAAGTACAAGATTACTATATTTGAATAATTTATTATATGTTTGGATTTTATATATATATATATATATATATATATAGAGAGAGAGAGAGAGAGAGAAAGAGAGTTTGTTTTTACGCGTTTTTAAAGTTCTATCTAACCTAAAAAATATTATTTATATATATATATATATATATATATATATATATATATATATATATATACACCCGTCCCTCAATTTACGCGTAGTGGCCGTTCCACGTGGATTTGTTTTACGCGAATGAAAATCGCGTAAATTGAGTCTGTCCAAAGACATAGATTTTCTGTTTTTTCGTGTTATTTTGTTAAACATTTCTGGGTTAAAATTATTCTCTAACTGCGTAAATTAAGATCGCAAAGATGATTAGTAAGGCAATGTGACGTCTCCCTGAGCATGTTTTGTACTATACTGCCGTGCTTTTATACGTTCAAGTAAGAATTTGCGTCATTCTGATATATAATAAATTCCATGAAAAATTATATAAAATGAAATCTATCTGACCGCGTATAAAAAGTGCAGCGTAAATCAATACCGCGTAAAAAAAGTCCCGCGTAAATAGAGGTATAATTTGTCGCGTAAAAAGATCCCGCGTAAATTGAGGGACGGGTGTGTATATGTGTGTGTATATATTATGTTGTCAAGTATCTCCCTTCCGCTTTTTTTTTTTTTTTGTACATAGCCGCGAAATTCAAAAGACAAAAAGGCGGAAGGGAGATATATATATATATATATATATATATATATATATATATATATATATATAAATATATAGGCACACATAAATATGAAGATGTTTTTTTAGGTTAGATAGAATTTTCGATAGGGATTCAATTTAAAGTCATATCATACTTAAAAACATCCTATGTTTATGTATGTACTGATATTGAAAAAGTGGAAGCTGTGTTTTAAAATATGCATAGATTGTTAATTTGAATATTGTACGAGCACAAAGTCGTGCAAATATCATCTCAGCAATTATTTCAACTAGAATACAGTACCGAAAAGAAATCAACAACTGGCCGCTACATCTGACTAACAGCAGAGCAAAATTGTTAAATATCTATTATTAATGCAATTCTTCTCTCTTAATGTATGAAGAGCTTCCAGCCTCCCCGAGTTGGATTTTAATGAGTGTTGTTTTGTAAATTTTTGGAGGGAGCGTTCGACGCGCGAGAGAGCGCCTGCGCGTCCGTGCGTCGCGACGCCACAAGTCAGTGCGTGTTTATCAACGCTCGCGTTCGGTGCGCCGGTCGTGTACTTCCATCCGGCACAAAGTTGTGTCAAGTGCGGTTGGTTTGAAACATAAAACAGTTTGCGTGCGTTTCATTAGTAAACACACATCGACAGGAAATACACGTTGAAATTTTTTCTACCGAACTCTCGATTAATGAACTATCAACCGACGAAATCTGTTTCATGTTTTTATTTGAAGAAAAAAAATATTTTTTCGATTTGATCGAAACTTGGACACCGGACTGTTAGTCTCGTGTTGTAACAATACTCGAACAAGAGTGATCCAATCTCGATTTTACACTTCGAGTTAATTTCTTCTACGTACGCTTTTAATCACGCCGAATCTGATTAGTGAAAATAGGAATGTGGTTTTTCAAGTTTTCAAAGTTTATGTTCCATGGTTAAGAGATTCACTGATTAGATTAGAATAACGTATTGTTGAACATTGTTTATATTTTGTATAGATTTAACTTTTTTGTGTGGAAGTGATTTTTATATAAACTTTGTTAATACAGGAGGATTATATTTTTTCCACCACTGCGTTTATTTCGAAAGGTAAGAAAATATAATCTGTTAAGAATATAAACAATGGATATTAATTTATGAAAATTATAGAGTTTTAAAGATGTTATATGATAAGAATTAAAAAAAATATTTTTACTACTGAAACTTTTTTTAATTAATTTATAATAAAAATATTTTAAAAGATAAATGTTTACAGAGTTTTAATAATAAACATCGAATTAACAAAATTACAGAAATTTCCTATCAGCGTTTTTAGTTTTATAAACTTTGTATAACAAATTGTAATTTAGTTTATTTAACTGTCAGACGGTTTTCAAAAACATTTATTTTTTTATAAATGATGTTGATATAACAAAATAATATATAGAATAATTAAATATTTTATGAGTAAATTGATTTTAGTAAATATTTTAATTTTTTACAAGTTGAATCATTTTTCATTGTTATTCTCTTTTTATAACTTTTAAAATTAGTAATTTTTATAAAACGCAATTTTATAAAAAGATATCGATAAAGAATAGTAATAAAGTTTATTTTGTAACAATATTATTTGCATTTTTTAAAAAATCATGTAATAAAATATGAAAAACTAATATTTCTTAACTAGAAATATTTTTTAAAGTCAGAATATATTTTTGTTACGAAATTTTATATATTTTTTTAAATGATGAATTTGTATAGATTTATATATATATATATATATATATATATATATATATATATATATATATTTATAATAGTTTTTTAGAATTATTTTACAAGCAGTTTATTTCCACTTTTTAAAAATAAATATCATAAAATAAAATACGAAATCAAGCAAATATTTTATATTTACAAACGAGGACATATTTTTCTTTGTGACATTTTATACTTGTATACCTGGTTATTGTTTTGTATATTTTTTTGTAAAATGTTTAATTTGTAACGATTGAAACTTTATATAACTTTTTTTATAATGAATTGTGTTTTAATTTACACTTATTTTTATTTTTCTAAAAAATAAATATTAGGTAATAAATATGAAACGACTGAATTATTTGTATGGAATGGTTTTTTAAATCAGAATTTTTTTTTCACTTAGAAATTTAATATTTTGATTATTTGTTAATATTTCGTATAAATTAATAAAATATATATTTGTTTAAATTTTATTTTTATCTAACGTTATTTAGATACTGAATATAATCTTATTTATTTTAGAAACAGATTTTTTTGAAAAAAATATAGATGTTATAAAAGAAAATAAAAACTTAGTATTTATATATAAAATATTTTGTAATATAAGATGATTTTAATTTTTTAATATTTTTTACTATTTATTAATATTTTTTTAAAAAATATTCATAGTATTTAAAATAAATTATGTTGATAATAAATTATAATTCAATTTATTTTGTAATCAGAAGATCAGTAGAATATGTTTCATATAATATTAGGTTGGCAAGTATCTCCCTTCCGCTTTTTTTTTGTACATAGCTGCGAAATTCAAAAGACCAGAAGGCGGAAGGGAGATATTTGCCAACCTAATATATATATCATTAACACCATAAAATAAAATACACAAATAATCAAACAACAATGAGTAGAATAATTAAAAAAAAGTTTTTTTGTAATACTGAACGTTAATTTAATAATTATTATTTAATTAATTATTATTTTTTTTTATATTATGTTTTAAAATACTTGTAGCTTATAAAAATACTTTTATTATTAATTTTTTCTATACTGAATAATAAATGATAAGTTGGTCTGTACATTTTCTTTGTAATTATAATCAATACCTTAAAAATAATATAAAATTAATTAATTGATGTATTAAATACATTTGATTATTTTATACAAAATTATTTGAATATTTTATTAAGTTTTAAATTAAATTAATTATTTTTCTTATTATTTCTTAGAAATATAAAATAATCAATTTTAGTTGACCTGTACAGTTTTTTGTAATTATAATTAATACCATCAAATAAATATGAGGAAAAATAATTTATTACTAAAATATATTAAATATTTTTGATTATTTTGCAGAAGTATGAAATATTCTGTTTTAAATTAAATTAATTGACAATTGAATTATTTATTATGTTGTTATTTTATATAAATATAAAGTAATCGATTTTATTTTTTCCTTATTTTATAAATTGTCTCTAAAAAATGTAATTTATGTTAAATTTCATATAAAAATTATTTATATATATATATATATATATATATATATATAAAGGAAATAATTATGAAAAAAATATTTTATGACCTTAACACAGATTTTTTTATTTTTAAGAAAAAGGTTCTAGTCAATTCAAATTTTAAAGATTTTACTTGTTATTAATATTTATTGCTATTTTTGAAAAATATTCAAACTATTATGAATGAAATTTACATACTATAAAAATATATGACGTCTTGTTGAGGGTGAATGACGAGCATGTTTTAAGTAGTCAATATACATATGTTGGCGTTTTTTTTTTAAAAAAAAGGAACAATAGTTAACTCACTCTTTTATGAGATTTGTTTACTTGATTCAAATATATATTACAGATATTTTTTTATTACAGGTATTGTCTAGAATTGTTATATATATATAGGTTTTTTTAAGAATGATATAACTTTAAATTGAAACTCTATCGAAAGTTCTATCAAACCTAAAGAAACATCTTTATAAATATATATATATATATATATATATATATATATATATATATATATATATATATATATATATATATATGTGTGTGTGTGTGTGTGTGTACATGTATATAAAGATATGATAGAGTGATTTTTAGGTTAGATAGAATTTTCGAAAGGGATTCAATTAAAAGTTCTATCACCCTTAAAAAAACACCCATATATAATATTTATCAGCCTTTTTCTATCTACTATTAGATAAAGGCAGTTTCCAAAATTTTCCACTTCGGCTATTAATAGATTAATTTTATAATTATACAAAACTGGTAGGTATTAATAAATAATTTCAAATAAACCATTTACACCATTTCAAATTTGCTAAATAATATTTAATTTAGAAACCTCTAAGTGATCTCTCTGTATAAGTAATTCAGACACAATTCAAAAATTGATTAAAAAAACTTTTTTGTTTAAAAAAATATTATTTTTAACATATTTTAAACGAATTTCGTTTTAAAATATGTTAAAAATGATTTCCGTCGACTGTATTTATTACTTTTAACTGCGATGGAATAAATTTTCAATAACAGCAAAAAGTAAACTTACTAACTATTAATTCTAGTATTAGTTTGTCGAATTTCACTTACAATTCCAGGTTCTGTGACACACAATCGAAGAATTTCGGAAATAAAATAGAACGTAAATTACTAATTAGCATAATACAATGGAGTCACGTAGCATAAAGCGATTGTATGGAAGCCGTAACTGATAATAAATGAATAATTTCTATTATTCATCTTTTATTTGTCGGTCAGAGATCTGCGAGCTCATTCATTTCAACCCGCGTTCAAAACAATTTATTGAACTGCGATTGGTTCCATCTAGTATTTAAAATACTTTGCTTATTACCAATTCTTTGTTCAATTACTTTTTTTGTTATAAAAGAAAATCTTAAAAAATAGTTATATTATTTTTTTATTCTGTACGAAATTCGAATTAATTGTCTTAAATCAATAATTTGATAAAAGCTTTTCAATCCAAACAAATCACTATTTTCAAATATAAAACAAACTTTTCTTATTCACAAATATCGAATTTAAAAAATGAATTGAAAGGAAAATATAAACCGAAATACACACACAAATATATATATATATATATATATATATATATATATATATATAAAAGTGAAACTGATTCCTGAAAAACCGTTCGCTGGCTAACAAATGTAATTCTGTCTCAATCAATTCATTGTTAGAACGAAAGAACACTCGACGAATGACGCTGTTATTTTTATTGATGGTCGCACGTTTGTTAGTTTGAAAAATTACTATTTCATTACAACACCGCAAATTTCATCTAATTATCACTCACTTGATTTTCGGTTGTCTTTCTCACTCATCCATTATCACGTTTTATATATATCGATCAATTGGTTATTTTTAGTTAATGGATGAATAGATTTTATGTATATATATATATATATATATATATATATATATATATATATATGAGATAGACCTGATAGAGATAATATAGATAATAAATGAATCTCTTAAATTATATGATTGAAAGAAATAGAAATTAGTATTATTTAAGAAAATTATGTATCATAAAAAAAATAATTATATATATTAAAATAGATTTTAGGATGCAAAGATATTATTTGGAAATTTTATGGAAAGAGTAAGACAAAAAAAAAAGTAAAGGAGTGTTGTTGAAATTGTAAAAAAAATTATAGAAGTCATTATTCATTAGTGGGTTTAGAGAAGTTGGAAATAGTGAAAAAAAATATATATTTAATTAATTTAATATATACGAGGGTCGTTTGATAAGTATGGTAAAAAAAATATCATAAAATTTAAAAATTTAATAAATTTTTCATAAATTATAAAATTTACCATACTTATCAAACGACCCTCTAATACATACATACATACATATATATATATATATATATATATATATATATATATATATATATATATATATATATATATTTATAGATATTATATATCTATATTTATCAAAATATATATGAGATGAGCACAATAGAGATTTTATTGTAAATAAAAAAAGAAATGATTCTCTTAAATTATAAAACTTTGAAAGAACTAAAATTTAGCGTTATTTAATAAATTTATGATATATAAAAATTTAAAAATTAAAATACACACACAAATATCTATATATATATATATTAAATAGAATTGGTGTATATAAATATATTAAAAATATTTTTTGATGTAAATATATTAAGCTTTTTTATTGAAAATACATGGAGAGTAAAAATATAAAAAAATAAGTAAATGAATTTCACAAATGAATTTTAACCCCAACACCACAATAGTTTAAAGTGTTCAATAATCACTTATTGTTCACTTATTATTCATAATTATATAGTCTATAATTATATTGGCTAATGCATTTCGATGGCGATGCCATTATAATTATAAATAATAAGTGAACAATAAGTGATTATTGAACACTTTAAATTGTTGTGGTGTTGGGGTTAAAATTCATTTGTGAAAGTGAATAGCCACAGTTTCAAAACAACAAATAAGGAAATGAATATTGTTGAAACTGGAAAAATATATAGAAGTCGTTATTCATTAAATAATTTACAGATATTGGAAAAAGTATATATATATATATATATATATATATATATATTTATTTCTATTTTCAAAAAATATTCAATCCTCAGTGTGATGTTAAAATTTTGTTTTTGAACTTTTTTGAAGTTCTCAGAAAATTACTGAAGTACAAATTTTTTAGAAATATTAAAATTAACAAAAAATGGAAAAAAGATTGATTTTCAGGTAGTTTTTTTGGATAGTTTTTTGGATAGTATTTTGAACAGATTTTTGGACAAAATAAATTTTAATTGTATTGGAATTAGATTTGAGTGCACATTATATCATCAATTTATAATAAATATCGTCTATAATTCAACATAGATTTCTAAACGTTTTATTTTTTTTAATGTATTTATATTGTTGAACAGAAACAAGTTTGAGAGTCGACGTGTAATGCGAGTAGGGGGCAGAAGTTATGAACATATTAAAAAAATATTTTTGTATAATACAGATACATACTTTTCACTAGATTTATTAAAACAGAAAATTTTGTATTACTAAAAAAATATGTTTTTGAAACTGAAATATTCAAATGACTCATTTTATGATTTTTACCATATAAAATTTTGTAACTCTTCCTTAGTAAAATAAACTACTGCAAAACATTTATGTTTCACCAATTATTTTTAATTATTGTTTCTATTTATATTTAAGTTAAACTTTAACATTAATTTTTATTTTTAACAATTTGACAACTTTTTGATTGATGAATTCTAATTTATTGAATAATATTTTTTTTATTGAATAATATAAGGTCATCCAAATGTAACGCCTAGTCTCTTATATTCCTTTTTAATAAAACACAAATGTAGGCGTCACATTTGGATGACCCTATTTTATTCAATAGAAACGCACATTTCAGATTCATGTTTCATTTTATATGTTCATAATGTCTTTGAATAGATATAGAATAAGTCTTCTTGTTCGAATATAATCGTTAAATTTTTGTATACAACCTGATATAAAATTAAAATCAGGAGATTACCAATCTAGAATATAATTTTCATACATGCACATGTATGCGTGTGTGTGTATGTACATATATATATATATATATATATATATATATATATATATATATATATATATATATATATATATATATATATATATGTACACCGACGAACAAAGAAATATTGTTCTTGTAGAAGTTTCTCGGTTGTGCGATAAGCGCGCGTGCAAAGAAAACCGTCAACATCGCGCCATTAGTTGAAAAATGTACCGTCGACGCAATCCTCGTAAAAAAATCCCGAACGAGGAAAAATTCGTACGTATTTTGATCGCTGTTCCTTAATAACGCACTCTTCATTACTTTCGAATTCTTTTCACCATCTCAATATACAATCTATATTTCAATATCGAGTTTCAGCACGACGACGTCGCGCGAATGATGCCTGTATCTAATCAAGATGTAACAATGTGAGAAATGACGAATTTTACATTAATTCGATTTCGAGTTTTCGATAGCGTACACTTTTTTTTAATAAAAAAGATATTTTTCTCCGTGAGTGATTTTATTTCGGTTTGTTGTAGTTTGGCGTTTCTTTGAAAAATTGGTTTAAAAAGAAGTTTGTAATAAGTTATAACATTTATATGTTTATTTACATACTTATATATTTTTGCCATAAACAATTAGCAATTTTGTTCACCCCCATTTTAAATATATAGCAAATTTAATTAAAAAAAGGTTTTTTTTTTAATTTACTAATAATATAATCTATAAATTTATTTTTCTGTATACTTTTACATTTATTAGCATCAAATATTAAAATGAGTTTGAACTAAAATTATTCTTGCCTTATAGGGTTTTTCAATAAGCTTTTCAGAAGTTGAAATGAAAATAAAATAAAAAGTATGTGATTAATTAGTTATTTATTTATTTTTATTTTCAAGTATATTCTATTTCATTACCGATAGAATACAATTTCACACTCTTTCACAATTGCCTAATTTCATAAATTACACATTTAATGTTTATTTTTAATACTTCTGTTGTTTGTGGTTTATCAGCAAAAAATAATGATTTCATATAACCTAACAGAAAATAATCTATTGGAGTTGGATCATATGATCTTGATAGCCAATTTATGGGTCCATTTCGTGAAATAATACTGAGTTTAAATGTCAAAATGAACTTAAAAAAATTCAAACATAGCTGCCATTAGCTGTTAAAAAACAAAAATCTAAAAAAACATACACGAACTTTTCGAACAACCTCTATATATAAAAGGTAATTTAAAATGAGATAACAATTTTTTAAATGAATTGACCAAACATAGAAATATATAAAAAGTGGCCAAGAATTTATTTTTTATAAAATTCTATTCAGGTAACATACAAATCCTATGATTATTTTTGAATAATTGATTATAAACATAATTAATTTTTCATTTAATATAATTTCATAAATTAATCCACATTTTTTAGTTTGCACTGTTTGTCCTATTTGTTTAGTAATTTTAGTTGCCACTAAACGAATAAATCTCCATTGTTTTTATCATCTAGGATTTTTTTCCCTACATTATACGCGTTTATCGTGTCGAAGGATCATGTTCGTACCCTCTTAGAAATTTCCATTGCACATAATATACAGCTTTCATCTCAGATAACCACAAAACACGACGCTTTTTGCACAACGGTCGCCATTTTAGTAAGGTGTATCATTAGAGTTGTGTACAAATATGTATAAAAAAGCTATTCAAATAGAGTTACAATTTATAGTCAAGTCTGTTATTTCATACTATTTTAATTACTTGCATGAAATAATTAAAATTGTAAAAAACAGTTCTTGGATCAGTGCTTGTATACAAAAAAATATTGTGTTCGAAAAGATTTATTATAAATGTTTGAAATAAATTGATACTATAGTTGAACATGTAGAAAAAAATATTTTTAGTTTAAACTCATTTCAATATTTGATGGCAATAAAGAGAATTTAATATACAGAGAAGGAAATTTCAGAAATATGGAATTTTTTTATTAAAATTGTAAAAAAAGTTGTATTAATGCTTGTACACAAAAAATATTGTGCTCGAAAAAAATTTATTATAAATATTTAAAATGAAATTATGTTGTAATAGTTGAATATATAAAATATTTTTTTTTAATTCAAACACATTGATAGTTGGTGTTTATAAATATAAAATTAAACAGAAAATTAATTCATAAATTTTATTATTAGTAAATTTCAAAAAAATTAAAAGTTTTTTATTACAATTATAAAAAATAAGTTGTATTAGTGCTTGTGTACAAAAAAATACTATATTCAAAAATAATTTATTATAAATGTTTAAAATGAAATTGTGTTATAGTTGAACATATAGAATAAAGATATTTTTAATTCAAACCCATTTTAATTTTTGATAGTAATAAATGTACAAATATACAGAGAAGGAAATTTCAAAAATATGATTTTTTTCATTAAAATTGTAAAAAATTGTATTATTGCTTGTACACAAAAAATACTGTGCTTGAAAATGATTTATTATAAATATTTAAAATGAAATTATATTGTAATAGTTTACATATAAAATATTTTTTTTAATTCAAACTCATTGATAGTTGGTGTTTATAAATATAAAATTAAACAGAAAATGATTTATTATAAATATTTAAAATGAAATTATTATAAATATTTAAAATGAAATTATATTGCAATAGTTTACATATAAAATATTTTTTTTAATTCAAATTCATTGATAGTTGTTGTTTATAAATATAAAATTAAACAGAAAATGAATTCATAGAATTTATTATTAGTGAATTTTAAAATATGAAAATATTTTTATTAAAATTATAAAAAAATAAATTATTGTATTAATGCTTGTGTATAGAAAAAATACTATATTCAAAAATAATTTATTATAAATATTTGAAATGAAATTGTGTTATAGTTGAACATGTGGAACAAAAATATTTTTAGTTCAAATTAATTTCAATATTTGATACTAATAAATATAAAAATGTACAGAAAAGAAATTCATAAATTATATTATTAGTAAATTTCAAAAAAATGAAAAATATTTTTATTAAAATTGTAAAAAAATTATTGTATTAGTGTTTGTATACAAAAAAATACTATAATATAAGTGAAGAAGTTTATTATTATTTATTTATATCTGATAATCAACAATTTTCCTTTCATAAATAAATTACTACGAATTCGATTCGGAACGATATTTTCCAAGAATCAATTTTTAAAAAGTTCCATTGAAAAATTATAATTAGGAACGAAAATAAGATCACGTGTTTCGAAAAATCAATTTTTATTCCATTTTATGAACAATCTCGGATGATTGATCGTATTATGAGCAGAGTAACTAGCTGCTGGTTTAATTTTTGCAAGTTTACTTTAACGCGGATGAATAATATGAATGACAATCTGTTCAGCTGTTCGCGAATTAGATGGGAAAAAGTATACTAGTCGACACGTTCTGCACGCCCGGAGGCAACATATTGATACCACAAACAAATGTTGCAACAGATTTGTGTATCGTTTTTTGATATAATTGAAATTAATTCCGATTTAAACTTGCATTAATTAACAATGTGAATGAAAAAAATCAACTGTATATATATATATATATATATTTTTTTTTTAAAAAAATTTAACAATTTGAAAGTTCAATGACCTGTCTGTATTAAAATATAGAATGTTTTTTTTGAGGGTGATAAAATTTTAAATTGAATCCCTACCGAGAATTTATTCAATATAAAAAACACTCTTTATATGTATGTCTATATATATATATATATATATATATATATATATATATATATATATATATAAATTTATTCAAAAATAATCATACGAATTGTATGTTACCTGAAGAGAATTTTATAAAAAAAATTCTTGGCCAGTTTTTATATATTTCTATATTTGATCACTTTATTTAAGAAAATTTAATCTCATTTTAAATTACCTTGTTTATAGAGTGAGTTGTCCAAAAACTTTGTGTTAGTTTTTTTAGATTTTTGTTTTTTTAACAGCTGGTATATATAAAGGCATTTTTTTAGGTTAGATAGAACTTTCGATGGGGATTCAATTTAAAATTTTAACACACTTAAAACACTGTAAATAAATAGTTTTATTCAAAGATTTGTTTAATAATAATAAAATAAAAATAATAATTCTTTTTAAGATAGAAGAAAAAAACGTATGGCAGGAGTTCTAATAAGAACAATAATATTATTTTTGATTGCTTTCTCTTTTCAATCTATATTTGAAGGTCTTCATCGAGAGAAAAAAAATAAGGAAGTTTTAATTTCAATCGTCTTTACGAAAAACTGATTTTACTCTTTTTTGTATTTTTTAATTTAATTTTTCGCGTAGGGTCATTTCTATCAAAACAAAAACTTTTTTGATTAAAACTTTCTCATGTTGCATATTTCATAAAGGTTTTAATATGCAAAACAAAATATATCTCGTAAATGGTTTAATATGCAAAATCTACTAAATTTGCAAATTAAAATCGTGTTTTAAGTAATTTTTGTATTTTTTTTTGATGTACAATTATTGATATTATTCTTTCACTAGTTTTTAAACATCTACACGAATTGATTTGTGAGTATATTAAACTATAACTCGTCGACTAAAATGAAAATAAAAAGACAAAACCATGTCTTATAAATATTCCAACAATCTACGAGTTGGTAAACACAATTTTCTGTACAATCGTCTTGAAGTACTGTACACGGTTGTTCGTACATAAGTGTTTATATGAATTTCATACAATAGCACTTAATACAAATACGTTTCACAAAGACTGTCCGTCGTCATTTCCACGAATTTCCAATTTAATTATTCGTAAAGCGGCGTATTAACTAGTTGTGTTTTTAACAAGGTAGTTGTTGTACACGAACTTAACGCTCGAGTCGAGAGTCTTCACTTTTTCATTGAAGCGCGCGGCGTATGTATATGAGAGATAATGGCCCTGTTGACATTATCAACATGTTACAGGCGTTGAAATATCATTTCGCGCCGACGACCCCCTGTTTAATACGACACGAGTTCGGATCGACTAATTTTTATCCGAAATACACGTGTGTTTTTTTCCTGGATAGATATTTCGAACAGTCAGCGGTCCACGGGCACGTTTTATCGATTTAATAAATAATTAGGCGATGGGGAAAAATTATCTGATTTAATTAATATATCGACATTTACGTGAAATGAATTTTTATTAATTTCTGTTGAATCTATAATTAAATTTCGGTGATGAAATATTCGAAATTCTGTATGATTGTTGGATATGACAGTAAATACGTCTCTATCGGTGGGATTGGCAAAAAAGTTTGTAGTACAGCAATAATTCAGTTAACAAAATATTTAAATGAGATTTCAAAATTTCATTTTTCAGAAGAAACTCTATTATCAAGTTTCGCAAAAAGGGAATCATTACACAAATCACTGTTCAATAATTATTTATTATTTAGTGTTTGATATTTTTGCATAATTTAACAACTTTACGAGTAAAGTGAATAAGGGGTAGAACCACGTGGTGCATAAAAATTGAAATTTTAAAAAATATATATTTAATAAAAAAGGGAATTATACAAAATTATAACTAAAATAAGACAGTTGTTTAACATCACGAGATTTTATAAAGGTGTTCAATGACTTTTTTATATAATATCATATTTTTTAATACAGATCTTTGATATGACCATCGAAATACGTATCAGTTTATAAACAAATAAAATGAACAATAATGATTAAACTCTTATAATATCTGGTGATATAGGGGTTACAGATCATTTATTATTCATTTTATTTGCTGATAGGAATTTCTATGTTCATGCAATAATCACGAGGGAGCTTTATTTTAAATCTATGGGGTAAGTGGTTTATTTATTTTCAAATGAACTTACCACAATATCAAAGTCAATATTTACAGAAAGAAGTCTTAAATAAAATCGATTTATTTGAAAAATATACAAGGTTCATCAATTACAATTAAAAAAAAATAACAAGAAATATGTAAAATAGTAAACTTAAATATGATTAAGAAAATATGTAAAGAATTAATACACATTTACATTTCTTTTAAATTTTCTCTCTTGATTTAAAATAGTTTTTGAAAATTGATTGTGTCAAATCTAATAATTATCAGAATTGGTTTAGTACTGTGGCTAATTCATCTTTATACAAATAATTTACCCAATATCGCTATTTTTTAAAAAAGAGATTAATAATCGTTTAATTTTTACTTTTTTAATAATGCAAGTTTTGATGGTTGTGGTTATTTGTCAATACAAAATTCGTATTCAAAGATTTATTTTTAAATAAAGGGGTTTTAAATAAGAATGTCTAAACTTTGACATCTAGTGAAAGTCATGTTTGATTTTTTTTTAAATAATTTTGATATTTCAATTCAGTATAAAATTTGGTAAATTATCATGGAACGTTTAGCACTTCAACAACATTTAGAAATTGTAAAAATTTCAATATAGATTTATTGAAACGAAAGTTTAATGAATTCATTAATTCAGGAAATGGAGGTTATGTGAAATTATTGGTTTATGCTAATAAAACATAAATAATAGAAGAATTAATAGTAAACATTGAACTTGTAATTCATGAAATTGGATCACAATTATATGAAAGAGTAATTAAAAATTGGTCTAACGAATGTACTATGTCAAACAAAGTTGTAGTGGTCATATGAGTGAAATTATATTCCATCGTTAATGTCACCGAATATGTTTAAAAATAGAAATAAATAAATAACTAATTGATTAAATACTTCTTGTTTTATTTCCATTTAAACTTCTGAAGTACTTATTGGAAAACCCTATAGAACAATATTCATTATAAAAATTTATAATAATTTTTTTTACAAATTTTTTTATACATATACAGTTGGACCAAATGAGACTGAATGATGTAGTATGTAAATGTGTCAATCTTCAGTCTCATTTAGGCCAACTGTATATATAATTGATGATAGTAGATTAATTTGTGAAAGTGAATTCAGTTATATTATCTAAATATAATTGAGAAAATAATAAAAACGAATTAAATAATATATTAAAAATTGTAATTATATTCTATGATTTAGAATATAATTCCAATATTTTAAATCAGTATATATAAATATTTTATATTTATCAAGATTATAAATTTTTTTTAACATAAATACTGTTAAAAATTGATCAATAATAATATTTTTTTTTATAATGTTCTATTAAAGTTTATAAATGTTACTATTTTCTACTAAAAACAAACAATGATTTGTTAAAGAAATAGACATTTTCAAACAATGAGAAAAATATAACAATTTTCATTGTATTTCTATTGAATTGTATTTAAATAAAAGACAAATACTTTTATTGATTAAATGTCAGGTATGAAAATTAATTTACTTACTAATGAATGTAGGTTTTTAAATACGAAAAGACACTATATTTAAACAAAAGTAATTTTTAATCTCATTCTGTTAAACATTTCTGATCTGAAATTCTAATTTCGTTTCTTTTATATCTGAAGTGTTCTCATTAATACATATAATTATATTCATGTATATGACTGGATGAACGTTTGCTTAAAAAAAGTAATTTTATATGGAATTTCATCACTGTTTAAATATTTTTCATTAATTTAAATTGTTGATAATTTTCACATATGTAACATCTTATTTATTTTTATTATATGTACTCTGAGTATAATTTTATATGAAAATGAACTTTTTTTTATCTTTATATATATATATATATATATATATATATATATATATATATATATATGTGGTTGCTTCTTACCGGTACGTTAAAGTCATGTTTTATGATCCGAGTTTTATGTTTAACTAGCTACTATAAATCTATTACATGTGACTTTTCACTTCTTCAATTTTTTCTCTGTATATAATTTGTATATCATTATATATATATATATATATATAAACGATAACTTTTCATTCTGTAAATATTAATCACCATATGAGGCCATTATTCTGTAGAGACTGTACGTCAATGAATAGCGTCAGTTGGTTTCATACGGGGAAAAATACCCCAACCATCAGTTGGACAACCCTCTTGCACAAAGTACAGCGAATATGTACTATTTATGTGTAGTAGTCAGATTGAATGTGAATTACATATTTTTCGAACGACGATGGTTTTATTTTAACACGGAGTTAATATTGAATATCGGTTTGAATTTTATATAAATTCGAATTGTTTAAATATTTATGAAATTAATATTTAATTCGATTTTTTTTTAATAAGTTTAGTTCTGTGCCTAACAAGATTTTCAAAAGTATGTCAACGATTTAATCATTCATGAATACGATCATAAATAATTTTAAGCCTCTTCGGTCGATATTTTTTTTTATAATACAAAAGATGAAAGAATATTGACTAAATTTTGAAAAAAATTCGTGATAATAAAAACAGAAATAATATTTAGGAAATTGATTTATCTATGTACAAATTTTGCCTTTATTTTTTTATACCAAAAGTGTAATGGCTATTACGTGTGGCTTTTCGATCATTAAGGATTAATATAATAATAATAATAGAAAATAATTGACAACAATAGAATGTTAAAATTATATCAGAAAATATATAAAAATTTCTAGAAGAAAAATACAGATTTTTTTGGCAAATTATCAACAAAAAAATTTTAATTACCTTAAGGTATAGTAAAATGAAATATTTTACGTTATTATATTAGAACTTTATAATGAAATCACAAATTATATTAAAAATTGAAATTATATTTTGTTTAAAATAGATGAAATTAAATTCATGGGGGTAGAAATAGGAGAAGATTTGGACACTAACTAAAATTGGAAATACAATAGTAAAAAATTATTCAATGAAGAAAATTATGAATAGAAGTAAATATAATATAAAATAAATACTCGCAAAAGAAAATCTAAATGAGAAAGAAAAAAGGACTCAATGTAATCAATTAAAAAGGTACTTGGAAATAGCAAGAGAGTAGTAATGTGAGCGACAATTAAATTCAAAGGTAGCAGTATATTATTATTAAAATAACAATAAAATGTATTTTATTGCTAGCGTGGGTATGTAATTGTACTTATAACTCGTGATTAATTTGAATATGTAATTATGTGTGTATGTATTTATACATAAAAATAAAAAAAATATTACATGTGAACATTAAAATAATAAATACACATACCTGTAATCGTGATTCTGATAATCTGAAAAATAGAAGAAATGAAATAAATAACATATTATGTATCAAGATAAATTATATATAAACAAGTAAATAAAGTAATTATATGTGGGTATTAAAACTCTAAAAATTATTAATTGCTATAACTGTTATTCTGATAACTTTGAAAAAATAATATGAATAAATAAATAAAAAATATAATCTATATTATTGCATAGTCTATTGATATTATCAAATAATTTATACATAATTTTATATACCCAAAAAAAAACAATTAAATTGATTTTAAAGAAATAGCTTTCTGTCAAAGATTCATTATTCATAACCTCATTATTTTTTGTGTGTGTTACGATTTCCTATATTTGTCCAATTATTGAAGAGACTCAAATCAAGAACATCTATTATTAAAATTTTCTAGTTTAAGATATATATATATATATATATAGGTTTTTCAACAAAAATGTCAGAATTTTAACAGCTGATGGTAGTCATATTTGAACTTTTTTCAAGCTCATTTTGACATTGCAACTCAGTATACTTTAGCAAATTATTATAAAATATTTAATATTTCAATAACGCTTAGAAATTGTAAAAATTTCAATAGACTTATTGAAATAAAAGTTTAATGAGTTCGAGTATTCATTATTTTACAAAATGGACCTATCAATTGGTCACCAAGATCATGTGATTTAACTCCATTGGATTATTTTCTGCAAAACCCTGCACATATATATATATATATATATATATTATAATTTTTTTTCATTCATTGCTAGAAAAAGGCTTTTCCCAAAATTTTGCACTTCAACTGATTCAAAGTCTTTCTCTTTCAGTCCATTGAGATGAATTTTTTTATGTCTCTGCCCTATTTATTTCTAGATATTTTTTGGGATTATTATTTATATATATATATATATATATATATATAGAGAGAGAGAGAGAGAGAGAGAGTCATTTAAATGCGAGGTCTAGATTGGTGTTTTATTAAAAAGAAACTATACACATGTTTCCTATACACTACCCTATATATATATATATGTTTCTTTTTAATAAAGTACAAATCTAGGCTTTATATTTTGATAACCCTATATATATATATATATATATATATATATAGGGAAAAAGAGAGATTATATTAAAATAATAAACATTACTTTGTATTGAATTTAGTATTAGTTGTATTTGTGTCTAGCAGATAAAAAAAATGTTTATTTACTAAAGTACGGAATTTATTTACATACTTAGTACTTTTATGTACGAACTGATATTGGTTTCAGTACCGTTTTCTATCCAAGTTGAAATTATTCGAAGTACGTGTCCGATTTAATCGCAATTTTCCCCGTCCGATTCCGTACGTACGAAAAATCCACGAAAGCAGTTTCCGACTACGGCAAAAAAAAAACTAAACGCGGAATACCCGATAAAAAGCGTATTAATACTTAAGTAGTAGTATTAGTGTATATCACGATCGTGGAAAATCTAATTATCTGTGCCATACATTTCATGTGCCCGCGACTGCCGACGAACGTTGAACGCGAAAGTGTGACCGATATATAAATGAAGTGAGGTCGTGTATGGATGAGCAACAGAGATAGATTAGTCAGTACGAGCATAATTCAGGGATGGATGAGACTTGTAGTCTCAACCCTATGTGACAGGTCTGCGGCGCGACACGCGACCAACGAGGGGCGTAAGGGGTGCCGCGGTACAGTCGATAGGAAATTATATTTGCAAGGGCATCGAAATACTGACATATAGAGCTTCACACAGTAGGTACGTTACGAATATTTATCAGACATCTTTGATTTATATAGAATTTTCAATATATATATATATATATATATATATATATATATATATATATATATATATATATATAAGGTATTGTATATAAATTCAAAGAAAACCTCACCGAAAATAAAAATTAAATTATGACGTTAATAAATTATGATCAGAATATGGATAAATAAAATTATGGACGTGTTCTCAAATAATAAACGTTCAATGTAATTTATGTTTTCAATCATATCGTCATAATTACGTTACTGGGAAGAAAAATGATTTTTTTATAAATATTTTTTATTATAAGATCGAATCAATTTATGAAGAATGTAAGATTGTAGTTAAATATTTTCTAAAGGATCGATATTGAAAAAAGAAATAGATTGAAATAAAATCGTAACAAAATTTATAAAATGAACGTATTGTTGAACAAACTAATATTATATAGGTGTTTTTAAGGGTGATAGAATTTTAAATTGAATCCCTATCAAAAGTTCCATTTAACGTAAAAAAATCATTTACATGTGTGTGTATGTATATATAAAGATTCAATTTAAAGTTCTACATACTTAAAAAAAATTATGCTATACTAACATAGATAACATTTTTTTACTACGCCTTATAATAAAAAATACATAAGACCAAATATAAATATTATATATTGTATTTGTAATCTAATGTAAAATTTAAACTCAATGTATATACAAACTTATACAAAATTGTATAACATCTGTAAATTTTTAATATTCTCACAATACTATTTTTGAGAATTTTTCAATTTATTGTGATTTTTTTCTGATTAAATCAACTATATTAAAGATGAGTTATTTTTTACAAGATTATGTAACTGTTTTCTGGACAAACAAATTTATTTTCTAATTACTCATTGACAAAGTATGAATTTTATCACATGATTTTGGTGGCTAAATGATGGGTCCATTTCATAAAATAATGGACTCGTGAAACTTTTGTTTCAATAATTCTATTGAAGCTTCTACAATTTCTAAGCGTTGTTGAAGTGTTAAACATTTCATGATAATTTGCCAAACTATACTGAGTTGAAATATCAAAATGAGCTTAAAAAATCTAAACATGTCTGCCACCAGCTGTCAAAGTTCTGACATTCTTATGAAAAAAACTCTATAAATTTTATTTATTCACAATTGATGTTTGAAATTCGAAATTAATTCATATAAAATATACTGCATTTCAATTAAAGCTAATAAATAGTATTAGTAAAAAAACAATAAAATCATAAAAATAGACATATATTATTTTTTTTAATATTTAATTTTGGATTATAATCTGTATTATTGTTAGTCATTTATTATTCAACATTTGGATAATGGGAAAAGATAAAATAGTTTAGAGTATATTTACAAATTTATAAAAAGTAAGAACTTTTCTCTCTCTCTTTCCCTCTCTCTCTCTTTCTATATATATATATATATATATATATATATATATATATATACACTAGTATTACAAGCTTACAAGTTCGTTTAAAAGCTCTTTCTCCACGAGATGTACTTTTTTCCCATTTTATCCTTATATATCTTATGTACTTTATTTTACAGGTCTTAAAAACACTATAACTCCGTCAAGTAAAAAAGTTTATCATTGCTGTTACAGAAAAATGTGTTCTAAGACGAGATATTTACGCGCGGAACTTTCATGTCATAATTTAAATAATAATTTAATTTTAACACCACACATCTTTATAATTCCATTCCCGTGTACAGTCAATTTGGATTTTATATGTTTTTAGTTAAAGTCCGTGTAATTTAAAACAATATCGTTGTACTGAAATTCCGACGAGATTTGTTCACGTGTACTGGGATAACTGGAATGAAAGCAAGTTTTATTTTTTGTCGATAGAGGTTTGAATGGAGTTGTATTTATTTTGAAATTATTTAAATATTTAATTGTTTGTGTAGACTTTATGATTTTTAGTAAATTTTTAATAGAGATTTTTATACAAATGAATTACTTAATCCAAAATTATTAAAATGTTTTATAATAATTTATGGTAATTTTGTAATCACATTTAAATTATTGACAAAAACGAAGATAAATGATTTTGTTGATAAAACTATTTGAAAATGTTTTAAAGTAAAAACCTGTTTCCATATAGCAATTTCAAGAGTAAAAATAAAATAATCTTTCAAGATAACATTTGTCAGTTTGTGACAAACTAATAACACAAACATATTTACTTCGATTACAACCGCTTATTTTATCTAATTAATAATTCTGATCTACTGCAATGGTTTTAATACTAAGAACCATTTTATTCGAATTAACAATAAACGACTGCAACAACATTTCATAATTGATCAAATTGTTTCCATCGAATAATCACGACAAATGTTAAATAATTAATCCTCTTAAACAAATTTCGAAAATTTGTCTCGTTCTCTGGTACGAAATTCATTATAATAAGCTTTAATTATAACGCCGACTAACATAATTCTAAATTCCCGACAATTGAATTTCTCAGAAATGGATGTTTGCCGTTTGTCATCATTAATCACATTGAAAACATACTATAAACGTAAATACGTCGACCGACAATCGAAATAATCTAATACATGTGGCATAAAAGTCACACACGATATTTTTCACGAAACATGAATGGAACGAACGTTGTACCATGCAATTATATCCACACATCTGTCTGCAATTTATTGTGTTTTTCAACCAGAACTGTTTTTTTTTCGAAAAAAAGAATTCTTTCGAAAATGTCTCGCTTATCAATTAAAGTAAATGAATCACTCACATCAAAACTATGACATTTTATTAAATTGTTTAGTAATTACTCATCGTTCAATTTATTCGATGGTACACGAGTCGAGAAATGCAGATCAGTGATTAAAATAAGTGATTATTTAACATATTTGTAATTAGTAGAGAGAAAAAAGAAAATTATCAATTATATATGGTTTTCCAATAAGAATATCACAACTTTGACAGCTGGTGGTAGCTATGTTTAATTTTATTTTTAAAATAATTTTGATCTTTCAACTAAGTATAGTTTGTCAATGAAATGTTTAACACTTCAACAACGCTTAGAAATTGTAAAAACTTTAATAGATTTATTAAAACAAAAGTTTAATGAGTCCATCATTTCACAATTGTCCATCAAGATCAAGTAATATAACTCCATTGGATTATTTTTTATGTAGTTATGTGAAATCGTTGGTTTATACTGATAAACCACAAACAACAGAAACATTAAAAAGAAACATTGAATGTGTAATTCATAAAATTGGACCACAATTATGTAAAAGAATGACTAAAAATTAAACGAAATTGTGATGGTCATATGAATTAAATTGTATTCCATCATTAATTCCATAGAATATGCTTAAAAATGAAAAAAATAAATAACTAATTAATTAAATACTTTTTGTTTTATTTCTATTCAAACTTCTGAAGCTCTTATTGGAAAACTCTCTTTCTCTCTCTCTCTCTCTCTCTCTCTCTATATATATATATATCGTTCAGCTAAAAATACGACTAAGAAACGTATATTTAATATCTAAAAATAGTTATAAAAAATATAAACAATAATTCTGTGATAAAATATTGACAGTACATGAAAATAATATAGAACGATAGTACAGCAAGATAAAGTCTTCCACGAAGAATTATTATACAGCAAATACCGAGATAAGCGAATGTCATTGTTGGAAAATAAATGGAAAACTTTGTCGAGTGCTCAAAATTACATTTATACAGTCATAATAATGTTTTATGTATCTCAATCACGTCTCAGTATCTCTAATGACTTTCTAAACTTGGCGGATTCGGAACAGTTTTCTTGTAATTCAACCGAAGTCGGACGTACGAAACAACACAATCCGTGGAAAACGTATTGAAATATTTGTAATATGTTCGTGTCGAATTTCGGAAAAACTTTTCGGAACTGTTCCAGAATTCGCCGATCGGATGATTGATTACTGGTAAAATGGTCTGTCGTAGTAATGTTACGATGATTCGAGATGGAAGTGAGGAATGTTATGCTGCTCGTGCGAAATGGAATGAAAATATTTTTTTCAAACTACATGAAACGGTTGGGTTGAGAATAAAAGAAAATATTTAGATATATTAAATCTCACTATATAAACTAACTGATTTTGCTAATTAATTTTACTAACTTCAAGACAAGAGTTTAAATTATTTATACTTAAAAAGTATTTTTATTAATTATTTATAAATTATATAATTTTCATTTTAATTTTTTCTTTATCCAAAATTCACTTCATTGTTATCGTTTGTATTTCTAATAAAACATTTTCTTCTTTACATTTAATATTTTTTAATATTGCTCCAGTACATTTATTAAAAAAATATTTCATTTCTTTTTCTTTATCTAAAACTTTTTTCATAGCTTTCATTTCAATTTCCACAACAACATTTCATATAATAATGTCTTGTATATCTCGTTGAGTTTAATTTAAAATTGAATATTGAGAAATTGCCACAAAAATTTGGCTTTACACCATCAACAGTTTATAAATATCTCGAAGAAATTGGCAAGGTTTACAGAGAGGAGAAATTGGTTTCACATGAATTGTTTTTAGAATAACAATTTGTAACTCGTTACTGAAGAGGAAACAATAAACAGCAGGAAACTATTTTTCTATAGGATTGTAATCAGAGGTGAAAAATAAGTTCTATACATCAATTTGAATCGAACTATCAAATGATTTTCACCAAATCACACTTTAATTCCAACATAAAAGCTCAGTTTGATTTTGAAAAAGTATCTTCTAGGCTTTTGGCAGGAATTTCCATTATGTGATTTACTTCGAATTTCTGAAATCTGGAAACACGATAAGAGATAAAGTTTATTGTCTGCAATTAGAAAAATTGCAGCAGAAGTTGTCAGAAAAATGACCTGAGTTCATCAACAGGAAGGGTGTTATCTTACAGCACGATAACATGAAACCACATGCAGTGAGAATCACGCAGGAGATAAACAAGGCGTTGGGGTGGGAAGTGCTATCTCATCCTCCTTATTCATTAGATATAGTTTCATCTGATTATTACCTGTTTAGGTAGTTGGAGAAGAATTCACTTACTGAGAAAAAAATAAATGTTGAGTTGAAGTCAAAAATCACCTTGTCACTTTTCTCTTCAAAAAATCCAAATTTTTTTAAACAAGCCATTGAATCTATGGAGACAAAATGGCAAAATATCATAGATAATAATAGAGATTATATCATTGATTAAAAATTAAAGTTTTCTATACAAACTAGTTTATGTATTTCATTTCAAATAAGCCATTATTTATGGGAATTTCTAATATTTTCATATAACACATAGTTACTTATTTTTTAAAAACATATTTTGAATTTAAAAATAAATTTCATTTGTAAAAAATAAATAAGAATTAAATATCATAAAAAGCAACGTATATAATTAATTTAATTTAAAATGTTTTTAAATGTTTCTGTTTGTATTTTTTGATTTTTTAAATGTGAAATTAATTCATAATTATAATTCCGATTCTACAAAGCTTTGAAGATGACGGTGTTGTCATCGAAATGGGCATTAGTCCATTGTTGTATAGAATCATCCAAATGTGACGCCTAGATTTGTGTTTCATTTAAAAAAAAATAAACTATACACAACTTTTTTTATAAATCACGTTATAAGTCATGTTTATTTTTAATAAAACACAAATCTAGGCGTTACATTTGGATGACCCTATATAAACAATAAAGTAAACAATAAGTGATTATTAAATACTTCATAATATCTTGTGATGTTGTGAGTGATAATTCATTTGTATTAAAGTGAATTTTCCACAGTTTTAAAATAAAAAATATCATTATCCTGAAATATAATATTTTTCTTCTAAAACAGATATAATTAAAGTACTATTTTTTTTGTTAATCATTAAAAACTGAAAATAATCATTATTACATATGAAATATATGTATCTTTCATCTTGAATGTATTTTTAAAATATCTATTTTAAAATCCAACAAGATGTAACTAAATATTCATACTGAAATAACATATGCAAATTTTTTACGAAAATCTCAAAAACGCATACATGTCAAACGATCTAACCTTGACAATGAACTGCATCGAGGACACTAAACACCGCACATTTCACGTTTTGCAGCCACGGACAAAAGGTACGAGGAATCAATTTCGTCTGTTCAGTAGACCATATTCGTGCAGAACGAAACACAATCCGTAAAAAGCGGGTTAAACAAAACGATGGATACGGGTTGAGGCAATCTTATCTCTTGAAATATTTCTTGCGTGCATGCCTTCGTCCGGCAAGACACGCTCCGAAGAGAACTGGATATATTCAGATTGAATTATTGCGAAAAACTGTACCAGGAGTGCATTCGACCGGAGAGATAATTGTTATTTGACACTGTACACTCATACTGGTATAATTAAATAGATGATTTAAGATTGAAATTGGGTAATTGTTCGATGGGGTTGTAGCGAAATGATTAGTGATTATTGAATACTTATAACATTTTGTTGGGATGAGTGAGTAGTTTGTGTTAAAATGGATTTTCCAGAGTATCAAAAAGAAAAGTTATAAGAAAGTTGTTTCAGATTTATTTTTTCTTTCGAAGAGTTTTATTCTTGTGAATGTTAATAATTCATCTCTCTCTCCTCCAGACACACATAAGTGATTTAGTTTCTAAATAGATTAAATTTTACTAAAATCATTAGAAATGCCATTATTAAATTTTTATTAAATCCTAAGGAATTTTTGTTGTACATTATTTGATTAAAACCATTTGTATTACAACACTTTTTACTATATTAAAAACATTACTGTCTCAAACATTTTGGTTAATTTATTAATTATAAAATTTTGTGAATATTTTTTTGGAAGTTTTATAAAATTTTTAGAATGTTCATTTAGATTTATTCTTCCAAACAGCTTCACAGGAAAAAATTGAAGCGGATAAATTGAGTGATTTTAGTAGCAAAAATATATTTTTTAGATTTTTTATCATTATTTACAAATATTAATTATTATTTGGCTGTTTATTAAATATAAGACCATTTGTTTGAATTTACATTTCTACTATATTCTACTGGTTAAATTTGTGAACCAAAAAGTAATATATCATCACACAATACATTTACTAATGACAGTAATGGTATTATTTGCAGAGTTCTTGAAGAAAAATGGTTGGATTAAGTTTTTAATGTAAATATCAATCCAGAGAATAATTTAAGGTACATATAATTGATTTTTATAGACAATTCTAAGATTTTTTTAATTTTCATACAGGCTATTTTATTTTTTTCCCCAAAATATTAGTATTTTTGTATTAGTTTGTTTGTCACTCAAGATTACTTCTATATAGAATTTAATGATTGAGGTTTATAATTATAGAAATGTGACTAGAAGATTACATGGTTTATCAAGGTTTATATACCAATTGAAAGTGGAAGAAGATCTGTTAGAAAATCCTACTTCTGATAATTTTTAAGTAATGCTAATAGAACAGGACGAATAGCCAGGTACTAGTGTCTCAAAGTTAGAACTAAGTGAGGTAACTTTGAAAAAATCCATGTCTTCTATGTCTGGGAGTTGAAAAAATGGCTAGTAACAAGTTTTCGAAAAAACTTTAGTATTTATAGTTCTCAAAATAATTCCAGAAATCATGCAAATTAATGCATAAAAACTAAAATAGGGTTTATAATTCTGTTATTTAATTTTTCTAAATTGACTATAAAAAAGTATCGATTGAAATAAAAGATATTTTGCTACACTTTTATTTAAACTCAACTATTTATCATTTTATCATAGCTAAGAATTGAAAATGTTTATCAAATTAAATTTCCATTTTCGGTTCATTAAAAAAATCCTTATTAATTATTTCTTTAAAAATATTCTTATAAAAATAGTATTTTTATAAGCTACCACAAGAAATATTTTCCACCCTTCCTACAAGAATATTTATCTACTCTATTATACTTCTTATCAATTAATCTTTGTCTACGCAGCTGTATTTTTACATTAATCTACAAACTGTAATCAGTAAGGGACATAATTGTACAGCAGGGTAGATAATCGATTTCTTCGAAGTTGCATGCTTCATAAATAGCAATAATAATATGATTCTCATACGTTGATAAATTTAATATTTCGATTCTTGTTGGATTATTAAACAGTGTATGAATGCGTTTAATATATCCAGAAAATAAACACTGAAAAAATATTTTGTTTATTTAAAAATATTTAACCCTCAACAGTGGATATATATTTCATAATATATCCTTACAATTAGAGAAAATATTCCTGCTAATACAATAAAAACACAAATAATTCTTATAAAAGTGATTTATTTATGTGCAAAAATTTTGCTTTTCTTTTTTTATAGCAAAAGTGTGATTGGTTACTACGTGTGGCCTTTCGACAATTAACGGTTAATATTTAATTAAGTGCATAAAAATATTTTTTATAAATTTCTCTACATTATATTTGAATCAAATGCTTTTTTAACAATGATTGTATTGATTTAATCAAAAAACTGTATAATAAATATTTATTGAATACGTAGCTTTATATTTCGTGGTGTTACTGAATAATTCATGTGTAAAAAAATAAAACGTTTGTTTAATTACGATATTAAATTTATGTAGAGTTTAGTTACAATCTAGCAATTTCCTAAAACTGTTGTTTTGCAGAACGTCAAGGTACGTTTCGTCCGAAAGCCATCGATTAACCGACCAAAAAAAAAAAAAAACAGACATGTATTGTTTACATTGATGTTAGAAAGATAAACGCACACGTGCTGCTCCTGGATATAAAAAAAACAATACCTAATGAAATATTCAACAGACCGGTACGGAGACATTAATTTATTTCATGAAACGAATTCTGCTGCCCAATTAACAGTGATTTCACCTAAAACAATTTTGCATAATGAACTGTCGTTTCGACTTTTTTCACGTATAAGGATTTTTATTTGTAAAAACAGTAACAACATAATATTATGTTTGTATTCTCTCGAGTGTTTCGCATAACTTGTTTCTTGTTGTTTGTGGTAAGATGTAAATTAGAGTTCCTATTTATTATACGAGTCTGTGATTATGAAAGTGGTCTAAGTCATATATTTTTCGTTTTGGGATTTTTTAACTTGAAATATTTTGCTATGATTAACAGAAAATGTAAGTGTATTTATTTTCGAAAAAAATCTTTTATGCAATTTGAAAATTTTATGAATAGCATGTGACAATACATGTTTTTTAATGTTTCAAATGACTTAGAAAAAATTAAAATTATTGAAAAATTCAAAAAAGACTTGTATAAAAAATAACAGATTTTATTCAAAAAAGAAATTAATTTTCACGTTTAAAAATAATAATTATTTCCAATTATGCTTAATTTCCGATATCACATACAGTTTGTGATGTTTTGAAAGTTTTAAAATAGTTATGATAAATCGGTGGTATATTTGGTAAAATAAATCAATCACATCTTTGTATCTTTCTTTCGTTATTGGTTTGAAATCTTCATTCAATAGAAATAATTCAATATTTTCATATATTTTTGATCTTTCCTTTTTGAATGCAACAACTAAAATATGATATTTCACTTTATCGTCTAATGATATTTTATAAAAATCTTCAGAGGGATTTTTTTTTTAAAAAACTTATCCATTGTATTTGTAACCAATTAACACGATTCCCAATAGTATTTATTGTTCGTATTGTAATTGATTTTTCTAGCTCCTTGGCTGAAAAAAATCTTCTTGAATCATTCTATGTACTGTAAATGGATTTTTTACAACAAGACATAAGTTTATACAATAAAGTAGAGGTAATTTGCCTTTCCCATTTGAATTTCGACCACTCAAAAATTATTTAGCAGTACTTATTTTTTTATAAAATGAAAGTTTCTAATAGAAAAGTGACTTAAATCAATCTTAAAATAAGAATAAACTCAATTTTGTTAAACGAAAAAAATATTCGCTTTTATAACACAATTATTTTTTTTTAAAAAAATGTTTTCGTGTATTATAACTTAAATCTTTGTTATAAGAATTTAGCGATAAATCCTTTTCTTAATTTTTGACATAGACCATTTTTATAATAACCGGTTCATATATATATATATATATATATATATATATATATATATGTATAGGGTGTCCCATTAGAAGCACCCACTCAAAATTACTCAAAAAAAAACAACACCCTTACTCAAAAATTTATTCGTTTTATTTCAAAATTAAGTTGTACGTTCCTGAAGGGACACCTTATATATATATATATATATATATATATATATATATATATATATATATATATATATATATATGTATATGCAGAGATAGAGAGGAAGAGAGAGAGTTGAAGAAAACTAAAATTTATATGACTATTAAAAAAATAATTTTCAAGTTTAGTAAATGAGATTTAAACTTTATTCACTTTACATGAACTGAAATAATTTGAACATCATAAAATTTACGACCATGTTGAAGACTGTGAATTAGTGTTTTATTTCTACGATGATATGATAATAAGGGTATTAACTCCACAGTTCTTAATAAAATCATTGAAGAATATCAAATAATTCAATTTGATCAATAAGTCAATTGGAAATGAACTGAGAACTAAATATAACCAAAATAATATATCTCCACAATAAATATTTATACTCATTTCCTCAAAAAAAATTCGTTTATATATTTTCATTTTCAGCATTCGATCCATTCTAATATATTTTTTATACACATGTCGTAAAAATAACACTGACCACCTGAAAAGAAACCGGCGTGCGTCTTCTTCGTCGCGTTTAATATAAATAACATATCGATCTAGGTTCAACCATATGTCAGAGAAGGAATATTTCATAGGACAGAAATTTTTTTTACATAAATTTATATTTATACTAGGCCAAATCTGACGGCCGTGTCTGTATTTTACGACCGTTTTATTTGTGAAATTTAAATATTTTTCGTTTCAAAGAAAAGTCGTCGTCAAGCATACCATTTTGATTATTATGGCAAGGAACTCGAGGCGGATCAACTTTTTTATTAGGGTATATTTTATTACGGATTCTAATGGTTCTAGTTTTTTAACGTTCGAGGAATACTATTTTTCTTTATGATGAAAATATAAATATTAAATATTTTATTATATATATATATATATATATATATATATAACGAAAATGTAAAAAGAATAATTTATTAATTATTGAAAAGTTTTGAAAAAATGAAAATTGAGAAATAATTTTATAATAGAAGATATTTGCATTATATTATATGATATGAATAACTCTATGATTATCATTTTATGGCAATTTAAAATTTTGTCTAATGAATAAGATTTAACTTTTCTATTTGTAGAAAACAGCAGTTTAGTTTTCAAATTCAAAAATCTAAAAAATGAACTGTTGTTATCTATGAGACAGATATTTCTTAAATTTTCTAAATAAATATTTTTTTTAAATAAACCAGTACATTGAAAGAATTAAAATGATCTTACATATATACGATTTTCCAATAAGCGCTTCAGAAGTTTAAACGGAAATAAAATAAAAAGTAAATAATTAATTAGCTATTTTTTTATTTTAGTTTGAGGATATTCTATGGCATTAATGATAGAATACAATTTCACTTATATGACCACAACTTCGTTTGATATAGTGCATTTATTTATTCCAATTTTAGTCATTTTTTCACATAAGTGTTCAATTCTTGAATTACACGTTTAATGTTTATTTTTAATGCTTCTGTTGTTTGTGGTTTATCAGGATGAACCAATGATTTCATTTAACTCCATAGAAAATAATCCAATGGAGTTAGATTACTGAATCTTGGTGGCAAATTTATGAGTCCATTTCGTGAAAAATGGACTCATTTATCTTTTATTTTAACACGTCTATTGACGTTTTTATAATTTCTAAGCTTTGTTAAAGTGTTAAAAGTTTCAAGAAAATTTGCCAAAATATATTAAGTTGAAATGTCAAAATTATAAAAAAAAATTCAAACATGGCTCACATTAGCTGTCAAAATTCTGATATTCTTATTGGAAAACCCTATATATATATATATATTTATATGTGAAAATTCAAGAGTTACAAATGCTACTTTCAGAGGAAAGCAGAAAAGTTAAATCAAAAATAAATATAATTAAAAATAAAATCATGTTTAATAGCTTTTTATATTAAAGAAGGTATATATTTAGATGCCCAGCATTTGGAACAAATTAATGAATTAAAATACATGAGAAAAATGATATAGTATTTGAGAGATTTATAACTAGAGATTTGGATTAGAATCAGGGTAACATTGGCAGAATTTGGAAGGATAAATACAATATAGATAATATATTTGAAAGTAAAATATCGTTAAACGTTCCATGATAATTTGCTAAACTATACTGAGTTGAAGTGTCAAAATCAGCTTAAAAAATTCAAAAACATGGCTACTACCAGCTGTCAAAGTTTTGACATATTTAGTAAAAAATCCTATACGTTAATATATTTTAGATTTGAGTCATCTTCGATATTTCCATAGAAATTGAAACATGTCTACAACAAAAGTATGTTTGTTTATTGTTTGTTATAATTATTTTAGTACGGTATATAAAAATATTTTTATTTACTGTAGTTATATTATAATTAAATGTAATTATAAATAATTCAGAGAAATGTAATTAAAATAATTGAGGGAATTTTGTAAATTGTTTACGTTCTTGTACATAAAATGGAAAGGTATTGTTTTTCATTCTATACAAGTATGTAAATATGTTATGTTTTTCATTCTAATTTATATATATATATATATATATATATATATATATATATATATATATATATATAAAAGGAAATATATGTTTGTTTGTAATGAAGAATATAATTTTGTTTTAATAACTGTATCTGCAAACAGAAAATGTAATTGTTATGTGCTGAAATGAAGTCTGTCGTGACCACATAAACTGTAACAGCTTAAGGCGATGAGCTTTGAAGGACGGTGAACTTTGTGTAATCAAGATAGGAATAAACCACAGAAGATTTATTTTCATATTAAAGTAGTAGTTTGGTTTAAAAGTTTATAATGACAATTGTTCATGGTTTGATATATACATATTTTTTAATTTATCTACTTTTTTAAAAGTTACTTATATATTACGTTCTTTTGTGTATTATTCCAAAAAAAAAGTTTGAAAATGATATATAAATAAATATTATATTTTATAACTTGTTTTTTAACGTTTGAAAATTAATAAATTTAGTTAATGTAGAAATTAAAAAAAATAAATATAAAATAAGTTAGTTTAATAAAAAGTATTGTATCATTTTTTTAAGAAAAAAATGTACTGTAAATATCTTATTTGTAACTGTTGAATGAATTGTATTACAAAGGCTATAATACATCTGGTGAATTAAGAAGCAGCTAGCTATTTAATTGTATGATATGGTACAGAGAAAAAGAACAAAAAAAATTCTTGTTGCATGAAAATAATAACATCATTAAAATAATAAACGTCGTTATTTATTAAGACTCATATGTGTTAAGAAAATTAAATTTAGCAGAACGATAATTCTAGGTATTTCTAGTATATTTTTTTGAATGAATATGTATTAAGTGAAATCATTTATATTATATATATATATATATATATATACAAATGTATGTTTGTCTGTCTGTATTTGTATTTATTTCAAAAATGATGAATGTAAAACCGGATGATAAAAATTCCATTATATACATATAAATTTTCGTCAGTAATTTTACTGATCGTTACGTATATTTGTCATACTTATTAAACATAAATCAATAATGAAACCATTGGCGTACGTATAAGTTGATCAAATATAATTACATTACATTCACGTATACAAGATTGTGAGTTTCGTACGTTAACAATATTTGATTTATGGAGTCAGATCCATTGGAATCAAACAGAAGAGGATTTGAAAGTAAAATCAATATTTTTACTGTATATTATTTCCAACAAGTAAACATACATGGACATGTCTGTTTTATTTTATTAATATATATATATATATATATATATATATATATATATAAAGATGAATATGAAATTCAAACTGTGTATTATAAGGAAATAGAGCTTTAGATTTATAGTTACAACTGTTAAGCTTGTACGGAACAAATGTACAATTAAAGGTAGATGTGAAGGTAAAATACAGTGTTGAAGTTAATACAATAAAGTGTCTTAGTTGATAGAATAAATTTAAATGTATAAGTTATGTGCAAGTAGAATTTGTGTTTTAGTTCAGAATAGAATACAAATATAATTATATAATCTAATATGAATGTTTATAAATGTATTGTTCTTGAACCAGTGAGATAAAACAGTTAGTGTACATTGAGCAAGTAGATTTTATGTTTGTTAGGAAGATAGTAAAATAGAATAGGAGGATTTAGAAACAAATACAGTTTGATTATATACATTTTTGTAGATTGGTGTCTATGAAAAAATAATAATCTTGTATTCTTTTACATAAATGAGTTATTCCAATATTATAAGAATTTTTTAAAGATGTAGTAATTTAAATTTTTATTTATTTTTAATAATGAATATTATTTTTTTTTAATTTTTGTTACTAATACGAATTTTGATGATCATGTTTTGAAGATTATAGCATTCCTGAAGTCAATAATCTTAAGTGACAATTTTTATAAGATTTTGTAATGTTATGATGATTTATTTATGGAAAAATGAATTAGTTACAGAGCCAAATTAATTCCGTATATAAATAAAATTTGATTACATTTTTCATTTACAATATATATATATATATATATATATATTTATATAGGGTCATCCAAATATAATGCTTAGATTTGTGTTTTATTAAAAAAATAAATCGTCCTTTAAATTTCAATTTGATAATAAATTAATTAGCAACAAATATGATTAATATTTTAATACTATTTTAATTATCACTAATTTATACTTAGGTAAATAGTTCAATAAATATAGGATTATCTATATGCTACGCTTAGACTTGTGTTTTATTAAAAAAAAATTATACGCAGGTTTTTTTTTAATAAAATATAAATCTAGGCGTCACATTTGGATGACCATATACAACAAATTAAATAATATATTTCTTGTAAGTTTTAAATGAAATTTGCGAACAAAGATTAATTATACGAAAATTTTGAAGAGCAACAACATTGAATTTTTTTATAACGTTATTTCTCTTTACAAAATTTGTGTTAACAGTAATGGGAACTTTTAC
Source organism: Neoneuromus ignobilis (assembly GCA_029203775.1). Classification (NCBI taxonomy): domain Eukaryota; kingdom Metazoa; phylum Arthropoda; class Insecta; order Megaloptera; family Corydalidae; genus Neoneuromus; species Neoneuromus ignobilis. The sequence goes on from CP092089.1 coordinate 51,778,772, forward strand.
TTTGAATATTTCAATCAATAGTCGTTTATGTTAATAAAGCATGTAGTATGTAATATGAATTTTAATGGAATGTTGAGTAAGGATATTATCTTTGGAATGAGTGCACTTAGAAGTACAGGAATATAAAATCTGAGATTTTATATACCTATATCTTGAAGATGATAATGTGTTAGAAACAAGACTTGAAACAGTAAGTAATTATTAAACACTTTAACAAAACTTTGTGGTGCTAGTTATTGATTATTTTGTGAAAAGTGAGTTATTTAGATTACAAGTTATTCTGATAATAGAGTTTTTTAATTCACGATAGAAACTATTAAACAAAAAAAATAAATAAATAAAACATTAAATCGTAATGTGTAATTTTTAAAAAAATGTTAAAATTCTTTTATAAATAAACATTATTTTAGAAAATAGTTCTAGTACATTAAATTGTTTTGGCTCACTCTGTACAAGTGTATTTTTTCTAAAAATCTCAATGTGTGAACATATATTAAGTATGTATATTGATGCACGCGTACGTATAGAACAGTAATTTATTTCCATTGTCAATCTTGTACCGACAAAAGCAGATTTCTAAAGTCAATAAAGTGTAAACTTAAAAACTAGTAAAATAAATTCTGCATGTATATAATTTACAAGAAAAAGCAGTATATACACATCATGCCTTAAAGTTATTGGCGTGTTAACCCCTGTCTCTTTTGTGGATACAAAGTGACAAATGACAACTGACAAATAAGCAAGGAAGGGCGTGAAAACACGAAAGTTGTCTTGCGGAATGCATCACGCACACACGCACAGAGAGCACACCCCACGACGGGATGCGTGATACTCATCACTTTGTCATGCGTTTTCTGCAGCAAAGTGATGCGGATATATAACAAAAAAAGAAGAAAAAAAACAGTGCTATTGTATCGACTACGGGGTGTTTTTTTTCCTCTTCTCGTTTCGACGTTTTCCGCTATCTTCCAACGAAAATGATATCGGACAAAGAAACGGCGCTCGCGTTGTTCCAATAATGCCGCGTCTTGACATTGTTTACTGTGTTGTACAATGAAGAATTCGTGAACTATTTGAAATTGTTCCCTAAGTGATTTCCCAAATGGGGTGTCAATGATCCGTTTGCTGTTTTGTTTTTGTTTCATGTTCGAACATTGGAACGACTTGGGGAGATGAAGAAGTGTACACAGAACTGTTTATCTTTTTAATTTGAATATTTTTTTTTTAAATTAACACCACGACAGCAAATAAACAGGGAAAACGTGTCAAAATACATAGTGATATGAATGTTTCTGATGTAATTTAAATTTTATTTCACTGGAAACTCGTTAAAAAAATTTTATAATTATAAAATGAATTTAGAATAGAACTGAAATTATTTTCAGTTTATTTATAATTTAATATAGGGTTTTCCAATAAGAATGTCAGAACTTTGACAGCTGGTGGTAGCCATGTTTGAATTTTTTAAGCTCATTTTGGTAAATTATCAAAGAACATTTAACACTTTTTAACAATGCTTACAAATTGTAAAAAATTCAATAGACTTATTGAAACAGAAGTTTAATGAATCCATTATTTCACGAAATGGATTCATCAATTGGCCACCAAGATCATGTGATTTAACTCCATTGGATTATTTTCTACCGAGTTATGAAAAATTATTGGTTTATGCTGATAAACCACAAACAATAAAAGCATTAAAATTAAACATTGAACGTGTAATTTATGAAATTATATCACAATTATGTGAAAGAGTGACTGAAAATTGGACTAAATAAATGCACTATGTCAAGTGAAATCATGATGGTCGTATGAGTAAAATTATGTTCCATCATTAATGCCATAGAATATGCTTAAAAATAAAAAATAAATTACTAATTAAAAAAAAAATTTTGTTTTATTTCTATTGAAATTTCTGAAGCGTTTATTGGAAAACCTTATAAATTTAATGAAAAAAATTGTAATTAACATGAATTATTGTCACATAACTAATTATTTTAAAAAATCAATATTGGTGCTATATAAATATTTATAAAAAATATATATAAATTAATTTTATAAAATTGGTTATCATATAAAATATTTTTCGATAAATCACAAACATTTTACATTTTCATTTGAAACAATTTTAATTATATATCAATTACTTGAAATCCATTTCAGAGTAATTTTAGTTAAAAAATAAATTAAAATTATTAATAACAAGTAATGAATTTATTTAATGCAAAAAATATTTAACAAAATAAAATAAATATTCATATCTATCAACATGTTGATTATTTAAAAAATATATATAAATATTTTTAGGTTTATATTTTAAATTTTTATTTAGTATTTTTTTAATAAATGACAAAAATATAAAATTATAACTGTTGTGTGAATATTTGTTACAAGATTTTACTAAATAAATATTTTTTCTCATTTTTCAATAGTCGATAATATTTATTTTATTTAAAAATAACTTCAACACATTCAATTTGATCATAAATGATCAATTAAAGAAATAAATACAATTTCGTTTTAATTATCTATATTTCTTTTATCTGTTCACCTTTTTGTCAAATATACAAAAACATGAAAAATACTTAAAAAGAATATAACACAAAAGCAATTATTTTAATTAAATATTAATTCTATTAACATACATATATTTAATTTTCCTGTTGTAGTTTTAATCTAGTTCCAAACTTATCACAAAAAATAAAATTAATTATTTAATTAAAAAAATAACAACGAGCAGTTTTATATAAAAAACACTTTTCATAATAAAAAACCTGATAATTAATTTCATCCATAATGAGATTCCGTTCTTTATTTACAATATATACAACAAATTAATTAAAATTTAATCACAATCAGCAGTTTGATTAAAACAAAACTTGTGTTTAATCGAAATTATTGAACAGCGTCAAAGGCCCTGTATTAATTTTATATGATCTTTTGATCGTCTCTATTCAGTCTATTGTTTCTCTGTCGTTTGTGTTTTGAGATAATTTTCAACGTCTTTATTGCAAGTTAATTATATATTTATAAAATTTTCCGGGCATCCAATTACTTGGAAACCGACACGGATGAAGTATACGATTATGTTACATGGAAACTATTTGTAGTGAAGTATATTAATAATAAATTAAATGTGAATTTATTTTTATAGTTATTAAGATATTTTTTATATTTTTTTATACACAAAATATATACAGTAATTGTGTATATAATTTATTAATAAAAATCTAAGAATAATAATAATTAACTATAGAGATATCGACAATAAATAAAATAATTTATCTGCTAGAGCAATAAGAAGTTTTTTTTTAAAAGATTTTTATTGATTAAAAAAATGTATAAACAATTTATATATATATATATATATATATATATATATATATATAATATAATCTTTAGATTAAATTATCGATTTCATTTTTAAAAACACTGATTTAGAAGAAAACCTCTGAAAAGAAAACAGTGAATTTTTGATTAGATTAACAACTGAGCTTATCAGTAATATTTGTGTATATAAAATTCATTGTGTTTGAAAACGCGGTTTTAATCATTGATTTGTGTAATTTTAGAGCTAATCTTTCATTTTATACAAAAAAATTAGATTTTTAAAAATGTTGATTTTTCATGAAATTTTCCATACTACAGGTCGTGGTTTTTTTGAGACCAAAAATTGAAAATTTTAAAATTCACAATTAATCATTATATTTGGCTAGAAATCAATTACTATGATAAAAAATAATTATTTTCTATCAAAAATAATATTTGTTTTCAGAAAATACGATTTAGGTAGCTAAAAATTGATTTTTGACTATTTTTTCTTTTTCTTTCAAATTTAAAAAAAAATAAAAAAAATATTTGTACCTATTAAATCGACTAGATTTTATAGGAAGGTTACTTTACAATTATGTTGAAATATTTTTAGTAAAGAAAAATAGAAGTTTGGTTTGAGATAATCAATTAAAAGTAAAAGTAGTGAAAATGTGATTGAAAGTAGAGATTAATTAATTCAATTTAGGTTTTTCTTAAATATAATTCATGTTATGTTTGAAAACATGTTTTTAATTATTGATTTGTCTTATTTCAGATCATATATTTGATTTTAGATTAAAAAAAATAATTTTTAGAAATGTTGATTTTTCATGAAATTTTCCATACTATAGGTCGTGGTTTTTTCGAGGTCAAAAATTGAAAATTTTAAAATTCATAACTAGTCAATATTTTTGGCTAGAAATCGACTATTCTGATTAAAAATAATTATTTTTTAGCAAAAATAATATCAGATATTAGAAAATACGATTTTGGTAGCCGAAAGTTGATTTTTGACTATTTTTCATTTTTTATTCAAATTGAAAAAAATTTAAAAAAAATCTGCACTTATCAAAAATATCAAATTCTACTGAAAATTTATTTTACAGATATATAGAAATATTTTTAGCAAAGAAAAAGTTAAATTTGTTTTGTGATATGCGTTTCATAATAAAAATAATGAAATTGTGGATACAATCAGAGAAAAGTTTGTTAAATCGTGGTTTTTCTTAAATATAATTCGTCTTATATTTGAAAACATGATTTTAATCATTGATTTGTCTAATTTCAGATCATATCTTCGATTTTAGATGAAAAAAATTAATTTGATCAAATGTTGATTTTTCATTAAATTTTCCATACTATAGGTCGTGGTTTTTTTTGAGGCCAAAAATTAAAAATTTCAAAATTCATAATCAGTCAATATTTTTGGCTAGAAATCGATTACTTTGACAAAAAATAATATTTTTCAGATAAAAATAACATTATTTGATAGAAAATATAAATTTTGTGAACAAAATTCGATATTAATCATTTTTTGTCTTAGTTCGAAATGACAAAAATTAAAATAAAATAATTTATCTTCATCAAAATGGACGATTACCATTGAATACGTATAAATATATATAGATTAAATATTTTTAATGAAAAAAATGATATTTATTTTAATATAAACGCTCAAAAACGAAAAAAATAATTTTTTGTCTCAGAGTTGCTGGTTAAATAAAAAAAAATACATCATTTGTATATGATTTTGTTAAAAGATAAAATGAAGGAAATAAACAAATAGTTAGAATAATAAAATAATATTACCTTTGTGGTAAAGTATTTTATTGTATAAATAAATTACAAACAAAACAATTCAAACATTTCAACGATAAATATTTACTGTTAAATAAAACAATCCGGTTCAATTCCCAGTTATGTATAAATGTATTCAGAATTTACTGGAATAACTGAACAAGTGGTTCGCTACGTGAATTATAAGTATAAATAGGTCCACTCAACGGTTCCACATTTTCATATTGATATCTTGCAGTGTACACCATTTTCTCCAAATCGGATTCAGTCATGTAAACGATCTTCTGCAATTGGCCATTAGGTAAGAGCAAATAGTACTGTCCTTCTTGCGCATCGACATTTTCAACACTTTCAACATCTTCTACTTGTTTTTCACTCTTTTTCTCATCAGAATCTTGAATATCACTAACAGTTGTCGTTTCAGACGATTCTGTCGTTACATCGACAGTTGTTGATTCGGTCGTTTCAGGAGCAACAGTCGTAGTTGTTGCAGTATTCGATGGATTTAAAGCACTTGCAGGTGGTATAAAGAACTGCGGACTGTTGTACTGTTGTGTTTGTAATCGAGCACTGAACTGACTGGCATCTTGAGCTGGGATGATGTAGTATTGGACCGGTGCTGGATACGGTTCTCTGTACTGTTGAGCAAACGCGAAGTTTTGCTGAGACAGATATTTCGCAGGGATGATAAAAGCGGCTCCTTGCGGATTTGGGTCCAGTGGTTGATCTGCCGATTTGGTTTCGTCGATTTCTTGAGTCCCCGCTTGTTTTTGGTTTCTGTAATACGGTGGCTCGGCACCGACGATGGCCAAAACCACAACGATCAATATAACAAAAGTCTTCATTTTGTTGTTGTTCTTTGGAACGTTCGTGAAACGCAACTGATGATTTCGTAAATGCGTCGAAGTGTATTTATACCATCATCTGATAAATCCCCGGATACCGAATTAATTTAATTATGAATTCCGAATAATGTACGATGAGTGTTTGTACGACATTGGCCCCGTAACAAGCATTATGTAATGTTTGGCACCGGCGACAGCAAAGGGTTCACGCGTACGTGCGTGCATACATTCTGAGATATTGCTATGCGTTGACTATCAAGTAGATGACAACGATGACGTATTGTTACGACGCGTTCCTCAACGACCACACTATTTTCGAGAGTGTCGACATGGTCGTCGTACACTTTTTTCTCGTTCCACTCGAAACTCGAACAAAGTTGCGAGTTTTGTGAACTTTTTGTACAATTTTTCTTTGTATATTATTAATGGAGTTTATTAAGTGAATAGAAATATGTTTTTATTTTATTTCAGTTTCTTGTAGAAGTTTCATAAGCGAAATGGAGTTTCGTGGTTATGTCGGAGTGATACACAACATGAAACGGCTGGAGGCCGGTGATGAAAGAATGCGCGGCTTGACGTTTTGTGTGTGAATAATTAAATTCGGGTTATAAATTCCTTGCATTCGTATGAATTTCATATTGTTTGAATTGAATATGATTCTGTAGTAATAATTTCAATCTTACTTTGAATTTTCATTTATATACATACGAACACTCACAAATATATATATATATATATATATATATATATATATATATATATATATATATTCAATGATGAGCAAAACTGGATACGTGACTCAAACATTTTTATAAGTATTAAAAAAATGTTATCGAGAATTAAATAAAAATATTATTATTGCTAATATAATAGTAATTTATTTCTAAAAAGTAAAAAAATTATTCTAAAAATAAAACAATACAAAAAACATTTTCTTCTTCATTTATCCATTTTAGTTATTTTATTTAGAAAATTCACCATTTTTGTTACTTTACGAATATCATTATATTTGTCGTTAGTTATATAGGGTTTTCCAATAAGAATGTCAGAATTTTGACAATTGCTGAAAGCCATGTTTGCTTTTTTAAGCTCATTTTGACATTTCAATTCAGAATAGTTTGGAAAATTATCATGGAACGTTTAACACTTCAACAATGCTTAGAAACTGTAAAAACTTTAATAGACTTATTGAAACAAAAGTTTAATGAATCCATTATTTCATGAAATGGACTCATCAATTTATTCCATCATTAATGCCATAGAATATTCTTAAAAATAGAAGAAATAAATAACTAATTAATTAAACACATTTTGTTTTATTTCTATTTAAACTTCTGAAGTGCTTATTGAAAAACCTTATATCAATTCTGATCAGTAAATTCAAAGTGTTTTGTTAACATTTAAATTATTTATATTTAAAAACGTGAAAAGGAAAAAAATTAGAAAAAATCAATTGATTTAAAAAACAACTTTGTTTCATTGGTATTCTTCAAGAATAAATATGTGTCAGAAGAACTATTCTTTTAGTAAGAATTTATCGCTGAAAATTAATTCGGGAGGTTATTTTAGATTTTTTCGTTCAATAATCCGATTAATGAAAACTAAAAAAATTAAAACACCCAAACAAGCTGCCGAAGCTCTGTATAAAAACGTTAGCGAATGGGTTGCAAGAAGAAAACTGAGGAGATTGGTTTAGTGTCTGCAGTAAAATAAAAAATCCAGCCATATCAGAGAAAAACAGAAAGGCTTGATTGGAATTGTGTAAGAAACATAAACATTAGACCCCTCGTGACTGAAAACGAGTTATTTGTTTTTTTTCAATCTGATGGAAAAGCATAATATTGGCATCGTCTAATTTTATGTTCTTTGATAAAAAGTATTTTAAAACGGTGCTAAATGTTTGAAAAAGATGAATATTAGTGATTAAAAATGTCTTGTAAATAAAAAAGTTTTAAAATTATTTTTGAGGTTAGAATAAATATATATTATACCTTATTAATAAAATGATTAAAATAAAATTTATTACACACATATATAAATTTATATATATATATATATATATATATATATATATATATATGTATATATGTATGTATGTATGTATGAATAAATAAATTAATAAAAGCAAAAGCATGTGTCGAAGCTGTATAAAGATATAGGAACCCAATGAAATTTTCCATTCGCCATGAACGTAGTCTCATTGGTTTCAATGCGTTGTAAGTCACGTCTGAGGTCGTTCTGTACGTGAGACCCGTTCCAATGATACCATAATTTTAAGAAGTTGGCATTGTATATCCGAGATTGGCTTTGGTCAGTGACGATAATTATTTATTGCACCTTCGAATCCATGCATCGCATACGGACATTAATCAAATTAATTATGCGACACGTCATCAATACTTTCAAATTTAGTACGAGCGTTTTTTAATCAATGTAGATAAACATTGCTCGGTATGAAGATAAATTGTTTATAATTGTTATTTGAAATGTTGTTTATGTGTTTTCAATTAAAACGTTTCTATTATGTGATTATAAAGTTGTGTCTTAAATATGAGAAAACATTAATTGTTGATAGTTGGGAAGTTTTTATTGATTTTATAAACAAAATTAAAGATAGAATTTTTATATTTTGTAGTCATTTTTGAAAATCAGTACGAATTTTTTAAAATACTAATATTATAATTTTTATGTATGATAAAAGGCTAATTTTTATAATTGAATTACAGATGAAGCAAAAATAGAAATTATTGATTGATGGGAAATATGTATCGATTTTATAAAAAAAATCAAGGATACAATTTTTATATTTTGTAAAGTCATATTTAAAAATCAGTACGAATTTTAAATATCAATATTATAATATTTATGTATGGTGTTTTTTTGGTACAAGACTAATTTTTATAATTTTTATTCCAAATAAAAAAAATAGCAATTATTGATTGATGAGAAATTTGTATCGATTTTATAAAAAAATCAAGGATACAACTTTTATATTTTGAAGTCATATTTAAAAATCAGTATGAATTTTCCAAATATACCAATATTATAATTTTTATGTATAGTGATTTTTTGGATAAAAATATTAAATTTTATAAATGTTATTCCAGACGAAACAAAAAATAGAAATTATTGATTGATGGAAAGTTTTTATCGATTTTATAAAAAAATCTAGGATATAATTTATATATTTTGTAATGTCATATTTAAAAATCAGTATGCATTTCTAGATACACCAATATTATAATTTTTTATGTATGGTCATTTTTTTGGTCAAACTATAAATGTATTAAATTTATAATTGTTATTCCAGATGAAGTAAAAAAATAGAAATTATTGATTGAAGGGAAATTAGTATCGATTTTATAAAAAAAATCAAGGATACAAATTTTATATTTTATAAAGTCATATTTAAAAATCAGTACGAATATCAATATTATAATATTTTTTATGTATGGTAATTTTTTGGATCAAAGTATTAATTTTCATAAATGCTATTCCAGATGCAGCAAAAAAATACAATTGTTTGCCAATGACTATAATTGGGTATAAACAAAGTTACTAACTGTAACTAAGTTTCAGTTATAAATAAAGTTACTAACCGAATGAACTATAATTCTTTCGAAAAATATCTCTGTTCGGTTTACTTACAGATGAAATTTTATCTACTTTACTATAATGCTGATAGAGTAGAAGTTTTGACTTAGTTATACATTCAATAAATTTTCACTGAAATATTATCTTTAAGAAGATGTATACACGTCGTATATTTTCAATAACTTTACCGTAATTTTTATGAAGGATGAAGTAGTTATATCAAAAATACGATCAAGCTGAATTCATACAAAATCTTTGATTAAAAAAAATAATAATTCTAGAATGAATAAATAAAAACTGAGAAACTAGTTGAAAAAAACTACTCAAAATGACTATTATTTTTTTTAAAAAACATTGTTCTTTCAATCCACAGATTTTATCTACCTGTCTACCTATTTATGTTTATCGTTTATATTTATATTCTCTTTTAGAGTAAATAAATATTTCAGGTTTTATCTTTGTGATATTTATTCACAATTAACTTTGTTTTAAATAAAACGTTTGTTATATAAATATTTGAAATCCAATTAAGTGCCTTTTTACAAATACTGTTTGATTAATTTGATATATTTTGTATACAGTACTGTAAATATTTCTTTTTGAAATAAAACGAGTTTGGATATTATATATATATATATATATATATATATATATATATATATACACTCACATTAATTTAACAGAGACATTCTTATCATTCTTGTTCAGAAGTTGACTGTATTATTTTTCCAGCTTTGTACAATACATCTTTTATGTGACATTCTTTTTATTTTCAGTATGAATCAACAGACAGATTAATGGTGTATGTATGTGTGTATATATATATATATATATATATATATATATATATATATATATATATATATATTCACAATTTTTCAGCTAGAGGCAGATTATCTTAGATCAAATAAAACTTACACAGATATAATATCTTTGAGATAAATACGAATAGATAGCAACGAATTAAGAGATAATTATATTAAATTTTATAAAACGAAATGTTGATTTTTTCCCCTTACACTAATTAAAACAATCCTACAAAGGATATATAAAGACTGAATTAAATTTTTCATTAGACTGTACGTCAAAATCCAATATCGGTCCATTTGAAATATCGATTTGGATTATTATAAATGTACATTGTAACAACTTACGATATTGTTGCCAAGTATCCGTAAGTTTCTTGCTGATCTTTGTATTCGAACCATCACATATTCCATTGTACGAAGTTCTGTGCCATAAACTAACTTTTGTAATACTATAATCGATAGTTGTTAATAATGGGCATTCAACTGATTTATTACGTTCAATTTAACAATTACCATATCACGTTCCTTTGATCTAATCCATATATTAATACTGTCCTCATTTATTAACACTAATATCATTCTACAATCATTAACGAATATTAAATTTATCTAAAATTACTTAATGTAATTCGTTTATATTTTTTTCTTTAAAAAATATTAAAGTGTAAAAGAACTGTTATTGCACAAAATTGTGTTTTAACAGCTTAATTATTTTATACTACAGACGTAACAGTTTGTTCTCGTGCAATAAAAGTTATAAATAAAACAATCGTTTTGAAAACGCAAAAAAACTGGTCGACGTTAATTTAGTGTATTTAATTTTGATATATTAAACTTGCTCGAATTATCTGGTTGAAAAATACGGATTTTTGTGTTTCAATGACGGAGATAAAAATAAATACTACGTGATTTATCTCGAAATATAATTAAAATGAAACATGGGTTTTTAATAACTATGATAGAATGAAGCGAATAAAAACCGTTATTTAATCATATTTTTAAATTTAATATATGTTTTTTTAATTTTATATATATATATATATATATTTTTAAATGATTAAATTATTAACAAAATTTAAATAATAATTTAAAATTATTTTTAAAATAATTTACAATGTAATGTAAATGAAATTAAATACTCAATATTTTTTTTCGTTTCAATTCCCTGCAAAAATTTATTTAGCACCAATACAATATTTATACAGGCACATTTCCAAGACACTATATATATTTATTGTGTACAGTATTCATATATAACACACGTTCGAGATTTTCAAATATTACGTAAGCTTTTTCATTAACTCTTGCATAGTATCAGTTAATCGTTTTTTCCTGAATTGAAAATTAAACTCAAATATTTATACAAGTCTGCACGTTTTGATAAAAGGGTTTTTTCGTGCAGTTATTTATGTGATATTTATTTCGTTTACGTTGAATTGCGTTGTTGCAAGACTTTATGAATTCAGCTCGGTATTATTTCCTCTTTATATAAATATAAATATAAATATATATATATATATATATATATATATATATATATATATAACAAAAAATTGTTAATACGTTATGTTTGTTTTCAAAATATATTTTTCTTTAAAAAAGCTAGAAATAAACAATCATATAAACAAATTAAAATTCGAATACAAGATATATTTGTAAATGAATCGTCTTGTATGAATGATAAGTTGTCTTCAGTCAAAACATACAACAATAAATTTAAATATGTATGTCAAATAATCAATATTCTTTCATTGATTTATCATAATTTATTCTCAATGTTGAGCGTGTACATGTACATACTTTTATTGTTTATTAATATTTTTAAAAATATACTATCAACGATAATCGATATTGTGTAAGAAATTATTTTTGAATAATTATTTCATGTAATCAATTTACTCACACATTTATGTGTCTGTCTGTGTGTTAATATTTAATTGGAGATCGACCAAGAGGTATAGAAAGGTGTAAGACAAGAGCAATGGATAGATGAGGTAGAGACATGAGAAAATTTGTTAGTTTGAATGGAAGATAAAGGCATTGTATCATTGGAAACGGAAAGTTTTGGAAGAAGTTTTCAATCAGTGGAAAGAAAGAGATTGATTATATATTTGTATGTATATAAACTGTGTATTTATATAAAGGAATATATAGATGAAAAAAGAGAGAATATTATAAAATTAATTTCATTGTTTAATATAATTATTTGAAATATTCCCATTTTATTTTTTTATATTACGAAAATTTTATTTTCTTAATTAAATTTTAAGAGAATCAGTTGAATTAAAATATTTTTAACGCAAATAAATTTTAATAAAAAAATCAATTTTTATATATAAATATTATTGTGAAAAAAAATTATGAAATTAAATAAATAATTAATTAATAATTTTTTTTTTTTCATTTTCATTGAAACTTCTGAAGCGCTTAATGCAAAATCCTGTATACAAGGGTCGTTTGATAAGTATGGTAATTGTATTTATTATTTAATTTAATTACATTTTTCAATTTAGTTTTTCTTACTTTTTTACCATACTTATCAAACGATCCTCGTATATATATATATATATATATATATATATATATATATATATCACCAGCATGTTAAAATCCACTACTGGATGAAAACTTCTCCCTTAATCAATCTAATATATTTTTTAATTTTATTTTGACAAATTTTATTATAATTCTGTCTCATCTCTACATAAATATTGTATTTTCTTTCTATATTTTGATCTTTTTATATTTTTTGCTTTCTAACCAAAAATGTTTTTTTATCGTTGGATCTTTTTTTCTAATTCACATTTTTTTAAATATAAATATATATATATATATATATATATATATATTATATTATAAAAAATATATATTATTTTATTTACTTTTATTAAAATATTTTTTTTAGAATTTCGAGAAAAACAATTAAGTATTAAAAGATGTATAAAAATAAATAGGTTTGGGAAAATATATAAAAAATAAAGTTTAATAAATATATTTTTCTATAAAAAATATTTAGTTTGAAATTTGTTAATTTGTGATATTTAATTAATATATATATATATATATATATATATATATATATATATATATATATATATATATATATATATTTACTAATTAAAATATTTTCATTTTTATGTGTTCAATAAAATTATTTTTTTACAGTCTGAGATAAATTAACTAATTAAAATAACTAAGCATAAAACTGTAATAAAAACATCACAGTTTTTTTAATAAAAAATACTCCCTGAAAAATCTATAAAGTTCAACACAGGCAACAAAATGTCGACACGTCGAAAAAAAACTATTATTTTTTTCATTTTACAAGAATTAAAAATCTGTTTTATATATATATATATATATATATATATATATATATATATATATATATATATATATATATATATATATATATATATATATAAACACGTATCAACTGAATCCATTTGATAAACATTTGTACTAAACACCTCGTTCTGCAATGTAATTGTTTCTGTTCTAAGCATAGACAAAACAGAGGAGTAAACCAAAGAAGGATGATAAACTGTCTTCCACAAAAAAGACATTTTTCAATGTCACAACGAGCTCCGCTGTTGAACATTAGTCAGTGGCTATTGCAACATGTTTCACGACTTGAACAGCTAGCCAAACATTGTATCTTTTATGCACATTCTCTAAACATTTGAGTCGGTCGTACGTCGTACATAAATACTCATATCGGCTAAATATTCGCAACAACGTCCATTATGTGGTCACGTTAATATAGTATTATTAATCATTAATATAGTATGAGGGAATATTTTGAGTTCATATAAATATACATTTAATATATATATATATATATATATATATATATATATATATATATATATATATGTATATAAGAAATTATATTATGAACATAAAGAATTTTGATGAAAATTTTAAATCATATTTGGAGATTATATATTTTAATTGAAATAATTGTTGGAGAAGATCGATATAAGATTCAATAACCAATTATTAATAATAAATTTAATTTAAATAAAATATAAAATTTTTTCTCCAGAGAAAAAAGTTCGGTTAATGACAGGTACTTAATTTGAATTTCTTTTATAAAAATATGACAAGATAAAACGTGGTTACAATTTCTAGATTAATTCCACATAGATTGTTCTGTTCTGACCAATTGTTTATATTTCTTTGTATCATTCGTTTCGAATTTCTCGCCTAAAAAAGTATCAAACTTTTTCGATTGAATTCATTCTAAGCTGCACGATATTTTAATTACGAAACCTATTTTACATTCGAGTGCCTGACAACCCGTTACCGTAGCCTTAGCAGCTGACGAATCTATTTAACAGCTGCACGACTTCATAAAAGCTGAATATCTATTGTTTTAACGGCTCACATATTCCGCCCAGCATCCATCTGTACCTCTATAGACAATGCTATCTGCATTGAATTTTTTTTAAACATTTATGAATGTGCTCTACTGTTCCTTCCTCAACTGTAAACAATTCCGCGACAGCTCTTTGTGTACCATGAACTTTATTATCACACACCGTTTTGACAACTATACTATACATGCTGTATTTAATAATCACTTGTCTGAAGTGAAAACTTTTATTAATAAGTGAAAAAAGAGTTTTGAATGAAGAGAGTATTCCGAATTTTCCTCTTTTTTAAAAAATATAATAAATAGTTTATACCCCATCATTTTTAGCATCTGTCAATCTAATAATGTGTAAAAAAAATGTTTACAATATTTAATTTCCATAAATTTTAAATAAATCCCTAAAATTCTTATCCCACATTTCTATTGATCTTTCTATGTTTATTAAACAACTAGTGAAAAAGTTCACAATTTTTAAAATCATTTAGAAATCCCAAAATACAAGTCTTTATGTAAATGTTTGTTCATCGACTCATATTCGCACTTAATTAATGATCATCAAAAGCGTACAATCGAATTATATATCGAAAATAATGAAATGAAAATGTTGAACTTTAACTTATGATCTGATTTATAAACACTGATGTCGCGTCGACTAATTTATACAGTTGAGAATATGTCTCGTTTACTTAAAATTGTTTCTTAAGTGCTTCAAGCATTTTCGACCTCTTTTATAAATGACATGTTAAAGATATGAAGATTGATGAACGGTTTGATATAATAATTTTGATGAACTGAAACGATTTGAAATGTCATTTTCGTACTGAATGCTTTTTATCTTTCCAGTTTTTTTTGTGACTAAGATATTTTTTATTAGACTTTTTTTATATACTGTCCATAGTTGAACATCTTGTTAAACATATCTATATTACGATTATTTAATTAAATATTAATTTTATAAAATTGAATTGAATGAAATACCATTTTTTTATACTAATTTCCAGTTTATTAAGTTTTTTTAATTATTTATTTTTATCAAAATGTAAAAGAAAAATCAAATAAATAATTTCTTAAAATTTGAATAAAAAATATATAAAAATAATTAAACTATACAATAAAAAAACCTGAATAAGTACAACACAACTTCAAGTATTGACATTTACCTGAACATTTTCATCAATATTCGACGGAATAGTTTTCTACCTCATTTTGCAATGAATGTAGGCCACTGTGCGGTTGAATAATCATGATATCGTGATATGGATCTATTTAAGTGCCATTGCGATTGCCTGACCTTAAGACGATGGATTGTTTTTTTTTTCTGTTAAAAATTTAGCGTTTATTGGCATCAGTATTTATTATTAAATATTTATGTTTTAATTTAATGTTTGAAATGGATTTTATTTATCTTGTTATATTACTAAATGATATTAAAAATATAATTGAAGTTATTAGCTGGTTGTTATTTTTAACTTTTTTTATACAGTGCTATTTATTTAAATGATTATTAAGTATTGTGTTTTTTCTGAGTTAAATTAATATTCAAAAAGATTCAATTATGAAATTGGAATTTTTATGAAAACATTGTTTAGAAAATTTATTATACATCATAAAAAATAAATTTAATATTCTATTAAATTGGTGTAGTTTAAAATGTTACATTATAAAATTAAAAAAAAATAGAAATGAATTATTCACTTAAATAAAACGAAAATTTATAAAAATGTTCAATAATTACTTATTCATAGATTTTATAATGCAGTGTATTAACATAGCAGTCATTGGAATATTTATTAAGGAAAAAAATATTGTTAAAAATTAAAAATGTTTATCAAAAAATCAAATGACCAAAAGGTTTATGAAATGATTATTGAATACTAAAAAAAAATTTAAAGTGTTGGACTGAGTGATTAATTTGTGTTAAAGTGAATTTATAACAGTATTCAAATAAATAATAAAAATAATTCCTAAACCATAAATCTTTTTTAAAAAATAAAATTACTATAAGATATTTTAAGAACATTTTGTGTGAAACTGATACACCTAATTACGAGGATTGTTTGATAAGTCTGGTAAAAAAGTAAGAAAAACTAAATTGAAAAATTTAATTAAATTAACTAATTAATCAAATTAAACAATAAATAAATTTACCATACTTATCAAACGACCATCGTATCAATTATTTGATTTAAAAAGTGTTTTTTTATTTAAAATTGACAATATTAAAACTATATTTAATTTATATCTAATATATAGGGTGGGTCAAATGAGATTTAGGTGTTTAAACATACATTTACCTGCTTAATATTATTTACTGTTTTTAATATCCTTCAGTTTCATTTAGACTATTTAAATATATATATATATATATATATATATATATATATATATATATAAGTTGAATGTATATGTATTTTATGTATATGAAACAAAGTGTTTCTGTATTATTAATTTAACTAAAAACTTAAATGTTTGAGTTTGAGTGTAAATAAGTTACCTAATATCATTAGTTACTGAATTTCATATAAATCGGTTTAGAAGGGACATTTTGTGAATGATGGGTCGAAATAACAATTAAGTTTTGGAATGCGAAATTTATTCTTTGTAAGTTAAACAATAAATCATATCATATGATAAAAATTTAATATTTTATAGAGTCATCCAAAAGTGACGCCTAGATTTGTATTTTATTAGAAAGAAACATGTGTATAGTTTCTTTTTAATAAAATATAAATCTATGCATCACATTTGGATGGCTCTATATATAATATATTTAAATTATATTAATGAGGAAGGTACTAAAATTTTTGTAGGTTAAAATATTACCACCACAAAAATATCAAAAAAGATTAATTATAGAAGATATTTATTGATTGATGATTTTATTTCTAATTATGGGTTTAACTGAAAAAAACAATTATAATAAATTAAAAATTGACTAAAAAAATAAATCTTATTCATCAGTAAACTAACCACAATCGACAAAAACCATCAAACAATTTATTATTATTTTAAAGATTATTTCAGAGATGAAATTCATTCAGAAGAAGTATAAAACCAGTGATATAATCACAAAAAAAATGAGAGATGATGTTAGAACTTATACAGAGATAAGAAATATTTTTTTTAGAATATAAACGGTTATTAAGTTCATTATCCAACATTTAAAAAAAAATGTTCTCTCAAAATTGCAAGTCTATTCAATTGATTATAAAACGACATCATCTAAAAACTCATAATGCGGACGTAATTAATTGCACGGTTTTAATTGAAAATATATTCGATCGTCATCAGTGAATAAATTTGAATGTATATATCAGTGATCTCATTTATATGATAATTCTTTTTTGATTGATCTTTTGACTTGTTTTGAACTGATGCGATCGGATTCGATCATGAACTTTCATCAGGTAAATAACGTTACGAAAATGATTGATGAAATTAAATAAAATTATTATTAGAAACGATTCAATGGTCCATAAATCAGTTTGTTTTTATTAGATATGAAAGAGATGTTTATAAAAGATAAGGAAAAGTAATAATTTTCGGTTAATTAATCAAACAGGTCAGATAATTGATACAAATAAAATTTTTGGTTATTCGAGATAATATTGAGAATATATTTTTTTAAAAAAATAGTACGAATTTTGATTTCAGTATCTGTACGAATTTTGGTTGGAAAATTTCGTTTAAAATTTATTTTTTGATAAAATTAATTATTTAATTACAAATTTTTGTCTTGGGAATTTTATTTCAATGCAAATTAATCATTCACTCACAATCCTCTGAAATTTTATCAAATTTTCTAATAATCATTTATTATAAAAATTATTTGCTTAAAAGCTAATGCGAATTTCAATGGCCATGTCCTTATTATCAAGGTACTGCATTATTAAATATGGACTAGTTTTAAAAGTACAAATATGATTTATTGATCTAAAGTTTTCTGTACAGTAGAAGATATATATATGTATATTATGACTAACAGCTAAGTTTCGTATTCGTGCTAGTTTTATATTTTTATAGATTGATAGTTGTTTCATACATTTTTAGTTAATGTCTCTTTTTGAAGCTAATTTTTTTAAAAAAATCCATGACAGATTAGTTTCCAAGTATAACTTATTTATATATCTTTTTATATTTTATTATCTTTTTTCAAAATATCTCTAACTAGTAGTCGTTTTGTATTTTTGGAAAGAGGAAATGAATAATTAATTTATAATCAGAACATTATGGATAGTTGTTTTATAAATTTTTGTTTAGTGCCTTCTGGAAAATATTTTTTTTAAAAAACATCCACGATAGACTAGTCTTTGAGTATAACTTATTTATATATCTTTTTATATTTTGTTGAAAGCATCTCTAACTAATGGTTATTTTGTAGGGTTGGAGAGAGAGAGGAATGAGTGATTAACTCATCATTTTCAAACATGATTACAAAATGTAAATTTTTAGTATCATTAAAAAAATTATTATATTTTAATGAAATGGCCATTGAAAGGTGAATAAAAATTAAAAAAGGGTGATTAATGAACATTTGGATAAATGTTTTTGATAATCAAAATGCGTAAAATTTGATTTTATAATGCAGCATCACTTGGACAATGATCATAAGATTTTAAGTAAAAATGAACAATAAGTGATTACTGGATAGTTTTATAAAATTTTGCAGAATTTGAGTGAGTGATTCATTTGTGTTAAAGTGAATTTTCCAGAGTTTCAAAATAAATAAAATTTTATAATGCAATGGTCTAATTTTAATGGCATGGATATTGATGTGAATGACAATAAATAAACTGAACAATAAATGATTGATGAACTTTTTAATAAATGTAATTAGAAACATTTTTATAATATCAGATTTTATAATGTAGTTCTTTGACAATTATTGCGTTTTCAAACGATTATCAGCATTTAAGAGAATTATATAAACAATAAGTGATTATTGGACGGTTTTATAAAATCTTACAGAGTTAGGGTGAATGATTCATTTGTGTTAAAATGAATTTTTAAGTGTAACAAAATAAAGATTTTATAATGCAGTTCTCTGATTGATGGCATGAACATCGATATATGTACCAGAAAATAAAATGAGCAATAAATAATCAATGAACATTTTTATAAAATTTTATGATGTTGAAATGAATAATTAATTTTGTACAAAAAATTTAATTTTCTTAATTTTAATCATAAAGTTATTTGATTGACTTAGATACAAATAAAAAATAAAAATTGAAAAAACAGAAAATATATTCATTTTAAAATATTTTATTATTAATTTTCTATTTTTTCCAGTTTTTCTCAATTTGAAAATCAGCTTTTAGCAGATTGATTTTAAATATAAAGTCATCTTAAAAAATTATATTATTCATTTTCTGTTCAATTTTTATTACCTTATTTCCAATTCCTATTTTGAAATTAGTTTTTAACACAAGAATTTTTTCAATATATAAATTGTAATTATTTTTAGATAAAAAACTCACGATATAAAAAATATTCAAGTTAATGATAAATTTTCTAAATCGAATTCATATAAGAAGAAAAACCAAACTAAATAAATATAGCATTGAGGATAGATATTATATATGTGGAAAAATATTGAAACGAAGAAAAAATCGAGAAAATAAATACATTGCCTTGAGGCTGACGTATGTATATAAGGGTTAGGAAAATAGATATGATGTTTGCATCGAAATAAAAATAAACTTTATATATAAACACATACAGTTTATTTTTATAATGACTATCAAGCATTATATATTTACAATGACTATCAAACATATTTGCATTTTATGTAAAATAAAAAAATAATTATTGAAGATTTTTACATTAAAAAAATATCAACAGAGATATTTTTATGAAACGATGATAAAAATGTGAAAGTAAAAGATAACAGAAGCATTGATAAATTAATAAATTTGCTTGAAAAATGCTCAATTTGCATATGTAAATTTTTCGAGCAATTAATTTCAATTCTCAAACTATTAATCAAGCTTGTGACTAAGTAAAAAATGTTTATGTTCATTCCAAATACTCATATTTCAACAAAATGTATATATTGTATTAATTG